>OX578147.1:43321070-43463570 GCA_951213105.1 Amaurobius ferox | reverse complement strand
ATGAATATTTCATTCATATAACTTGTATTCCAGACTCCAGAGCTAAATAATTTTGTGTGAAAAAAATTCAGCAATTCTTATGTAATTCATCTTACAATCGCTTGAGATATTTGCATTCTGCATATGTTAAAATTAGGCTTCCTTGAAGAAATAATAAAAGTTTAGGGATCATTTAAAATCACAACTATTGTAATTGCATAGGCACGGAATTTAGATACACAGATAATACACAGATAATATATATGTGTATGTGTATGTACTCAAAGTATTGGAATCGTGCCGAAGATCGGAACTCGAATTTTCAAAGGATCTACACGTTTTGGGACTTCTAGAACACGAAAAAACTACTTTTAGGAAGACGTCTGTGTGTGTAAGGGTGTATCTGTGTATGTTTCTGTGTGTCTGTGTGGATATTACATCCACTCTAATTGAAAAACTAATGGACCGAATTTCATACAATTTGGTAGGTATGTTTTTTGTGGGAAATCCTGATGTTCATTAGATTATAGTACGATTCGTAATAAAAGAATCTGCCTTCTTTGCGAAATGGCCGCAGAAATTGCCTTTATCCACTCTAGCTAAAAACTAATGAACCAAATTTAACAAAATTTGGAGTATAATATTTCAATAACCTACAAGTGATTTATATACCAAATTTAACAAAATTTTGTATATAAATCATTTGTAGGTTATTCTACTAAGATTCGGGAAAAAGGAACGGGCTATTTTTGCGAAATGGCCAGCAAAAATCGTTATATATAAAATTAAAAGACTACGTGGGCTCAATTATATCAATTAAATTCCTATTTTATATGTGATTTTTGACAACAAAAAGAATAAGACTAACCCCATTACTCTAGGACTAGCCGTTCTTGAGATATTCTAGTTTTTTCGCGTTTTCGCTACGCCACCTTTGACAATAAGTCCAGCTATCAAATGAGAACCAAATTTAAGTTTGACGTGTAAATTCAATGTCATTTAAAATACTTATGTTGTGCAGATAAACACAAATTATCATTGAATAAATAAAGAGAACGAATATGAGTCTGCAGCGAAAGACATGTGCTGTCCACATCAGAATTTTTAACAATATTACACCAATGATTTATAGAAGTGAACGGGGATTATTTTCAGGCCATTTCGAAAAAAATGTATGATCTATATTTAAAGATCCATCAAATTTTTGTCGAATAAAATGTTCAACAAATTTAAGCTGTGTACCAAATTTTAACTCTCTAGGACGTAGGAAAGTGCATTTAAAATGCCATCAATTAAATTTATCATGAAGAGTTATATAAAATTTTAAAAAAATGAAAAATTGTTATCTACCAAATTTATTTTAAAATATGAAGCCACTCCCATATGCAAAACGTTTAAACAAATGGAGAGATATTTATTATATAATATCTCTCTCTTTTCTTTCTGGAAGATATCCCAAAGTCAGAATTTAATTGAATTTGTTTTTTTCCCTATATTAAATAATTTTTTTAATTAAAAAACTACTTAACATATTTTACTGAATTTTTTTTTATATATTCTATGGGATAATGTAAATATTTCCTAAAAATTTCGAAGCAATTCGTGAATTTTAAATTTACTTAAAAAATGTTTGAAAAATTAGGTCCCATAGGGTTCAATGTATTTCATTTTTTCAACCCGGGTTCAATAAAAAATTAATTGGGTGATATTATTTATTTATATTCCCGTAGGTCCTACAGACCGTCTGAACAACATACTAAAATTTCATTTTGATAAACTCATTTTTACGGCAGTTATCGTGCTAACGGACAGACAGACAGACAGACAGACAGACAGACAGACAGACAGACAGAATGAACAAAGTCATAAACACTTTTCAACTTTGTTGTAAAGTGTTAAAAATAGGTTTTTCTTCTAGTAGATACTTATATTCTTTCCAAGATATTGAATTTTCGGAAATAAAGTTGTCATTTTCAATGATTTAGCGTTATTTCTATCCATTTGGCTAGATTTTCGTTAATTTGGCAACATTTTAAAAAGTCGCTAAGTTGGCGACATTCTGTCAAATGCCTCGCCAAAATATCGCCAAGCGTTTTGGACGGAAAAATAAGTTATTCTTATAGCATACAAATGATTATTGGCGTTCACATGCAAAACTATTACTCAAAGTACCTTTTCTCATGAATGGAACGAGCTAGATCCACGAGACTAATGTCACCCAATATATCGCATGATATTACATATGAAAAGTGAAAATATTTCTCAACAGTTAATAGATTGTATGTAATTTATGGGATTTTTTGATAAAATTATTTTAAGAAATTTTATATATATATAAAAAACATTTTTATAATATTTTTATTTTTACATCTACTTAAACATAAGCCTTACTATTATTAGCTCCACTTTTGTGTAGCTCTTAGTATATATTATTACTTATTCTTACCTTTTAGCATTACTGTTTTTTATTTCTAACGAATGGCAACAGTCGATCATTTCTTTTTCCTCTGCGAATGGCAACACCGGTCTCTTCTTTCAGGGTTCCAGGGTTTGACTGGTTCGGGCATTAGAAATATTTTTTCCAAGTATTCTTGTTTCCTTTATTTTTTTAACACTTTACAACAAAGTTGAAAAGTGTTTATGACTTTGTTCATTCTGTCTGTCTGTCTGTCTGTCTGTCTGTCTGTCTGTCTGTCTGTCTGTCCGTTAGCACGATAACTGCCGTAAAAATGAGTTTATCACAATGAAATTTTAGTATGTTGTTCAGACGGTCTGTAGGACCTATGGGAATATAAATAAATAATATCACCCAATTAGTTTTTTATTGAACCCGGGTTGAAAAAATGAAATACATTGAACCCTATGGGACCTAATTTTTCAAACATTTTTTAAGTAAATTTAAAATTCACGAATTGCTTCGAAATTTTTAGGAAATATTCACATTATCCCATAGAATATATAAAAAAAAATTCAGTAAAATATGTTAAGTAGTTTTTTAATTAAAAAAATTATTTAATATAGGGAAAAAAACAAATTCAATTAAATTCTGACTTTGGGATATCTTCCAGAAAGAAAAGGGAGAGATATTATATAATAAATATCTCTCCATTTGTTTAAACGTTTTGCATATGGGAGTGGCTTCATATTTTAAAATAAATTTGGTAGATAACAATTTTTCATTTTTTTAAAATTTTATATAACTCTTCATGATAAATTTAATTGATGGCATTTTAAATGCACTTTCCTACGTCCTAGAGAGTTAAAATTTGGTACACAGCTTAAATTTGTTGAACATTTTATTCGACAAAAATTTGATGGATCTTTAAATATAGATCATACATTTTTTTCGAAATGGCCTGAAAATAATCCCCGTTCACTTCTATAAATCATTGGTGTAATATTGTTAAAAATTCTGATGTGGACAGCACATGTCTTTCTCTGCAGACTCATATTCGTTCTCTTTATTTATTCAATGATAATTTGTGTTTATCTGCACAACATAAGTATTTTAAATGACATTGAATTTACACGTTAAACTTAAATTTGGTTCTCATTTGATAGCTGGACTTATTGTCAAAGGTGGCGTAGCGAAAACGCGAAAAAACTAGAATATCTCAAGAACGGCTAGTCCTAGAGTAATGGGGTTAGTCTTATTCTTTTTGTTGTCAAAAACCACATATAAAATAGGAATTTAATTGATATAATTGAGCACACGTAGTCTTTTATTTTTATATATAACGATTTTTGCTGGCCATTTCGCAAAAATAGCCCGTTCCTTTTTCCCGAATCTTAGTAGAATAACCTACAAATGATTTATATACAAAATTTTGTTAAATTTGGTATATAAATCACTTGTAGGTTATTGAAATATTATACTCCAAATTTTGTTAAATTTGGTTCATTAGTTTTTAGCTAGAGTGGATAAAGGCAATTTCTGCGGCCATTTCGCAAAGAAGGCAGATTCTTTTATTACGAATCGTACTATAATTTAATGAACATCAGGATTTCCCACAAAAAACATACCTACCAAATTGTATGAAATTCGGTCCATTAGTTTTTCAATTAGAGTGGATGTAATATCCACACAGACACACAGAAACATACACAGATACACCCTTACACACACAGACGTCTTCCTAAAAGTAGTTTTTTCGTGTTCTAGAAGTCCCAAAACGTGTAGATCCTTTGAAAATTCGAGTTCCGATCTTCGGCACGATTCCAATACTTTGAGTACATACACATACACATATATATTATCTGTGTATTATCTGTGTATCTAAATTCCGTGCCTATGCAATTACAATAGTTGTGATTTTAAATGATCCCTAAACTTTTATTATTTCTTCAAGGAAGTCTAATTTTAACATATGCAGAATGCAAATATCTCAAGCGATTGTAAGATGAATTACATAAGAATTGCTGAATTTTTTTCACACAAAATTATTTAGCTCTGGAGTCTGGAATACAAGTTATATGAATGAAATATTCATTGATTTTGCATAAAGAATCAGATGATTTATATTTCGATACAGTTTTAAGTATTTAAGTATAATAAATTACTGTAGTACTGTGATAATGTAAAAGATATTACCACTGAATGAATCACATTTTAGAAATTTTTAAATGAAATTACATTTCAGTTGGAAAGTGTTTCATAATCAATGCTTATGCATGATTGATCTTTCTTGTATTTGTTGTCTCGGAATTTTGTTGTTAGTTTAAACGATTAATTTAATGGGAAAGTGGTAGATGAAATCAATTCCTGCTTCATTTAAACGTGGTTAGACTTAAGAAAATAAAGGATCAGGTTGGGTAATTCCGTACATTGTGTACGGCATTACCCACCTGTGTACGGTATTTGCCTTCGGGTATATTTTATTCGAAAATGAGACTATACGATTCTTTATTATTGTTGGCTGGTGAATTTCCTCTGGAAGTAGTACCCATAACACAGGCCATTGTGGCCAGTTATAATAATAATAATAATAATATTCGAAAATCTTAGATTTAAGCGTTTTGAACCATTCCAAAATTTAATTTTTATCTTTTTCAAAAATAGTGTTATTAAACAAACAGTTATTAGTTTTCAGGCTATATTTTATTTTATTCTGATATCAGGATACTGTTTTAGGATTTTATCCTGATATCAGGATATTGTTTTAGGATTTTATCGTGCTACCAGGATTTTGTTTTAGGATTTTATCCTGAAATAGGGATGAGGAATCAGTGATGAGGACTTTGTCGTTGCCAAAGCCATGGAAGTTCCACAATCTGGACAATCAGGAGAAGCTACCCACAGTGCCCAACCACCAGGAGAAGGATCAGTCATAGATGAGTCTCCAAAAGAGTTGGATCTTTCACCACTAAACCTGCCTCGAGCGTTGCCATCATTAACAAACAGGAAAAGACTTGCTAAATCCTCTGAAATTCTGACTTCCACGCCCATAAAGAACAAGCTTTTGGATAAGCTGAAACCAAAGAAGAGAATAACAACCACAAAACGAAAGCTAAATGTTTATAAAGCTGGAAAGAAAAGAAAAATCACTTCTGCGTCTGGAAAGAAAGGAACTAAAAAAAAGAAGGAAAAACCTAGAGATCTTCCAAGTCCAGATTTCAGTTTCTTAATTTGTGGAGAGCCATACGTCGAGCCGCCATCAGAAGATTGGATTGAATGCCATAAATGCAGAGGATGGTCTCACGAGGGATGCACTGATGGCTTGGGTACATCAGTGGGACTATACGAGTGCGACAGTTGCCAAAAATAATTTTCCATTTGTGCTTTTTAAGAATAAACATTTTCTTTAGTTCAATACGGACTTATCGTCATTTCATTTCGCGAATATTTTACTGTACGGTATTTTCCGACCATGTCGCATAATACCGTACATTCACCACTTTCACTTTTTAATTTTTTTTAAAAAAGGCAATGCTGTTTTTAGCCAATTTCAAATATAATTTACTTCGACACAAATCAGAGGTAAATATGAGACCAATCCAGCCACTATTGCTGGAATATTAACAAAGATAGACGATATTTAAAAAATGTGTACGGCATTTATCGACTCTCCCCTATACCGATAAAAATCGCATCCATGTCATGCGTGTCATGAAATATTTTTTCAAAACTCACAATAAATTATTAATCAGTAAATGCATGCTCTAGAAAAACACTTTGTTTGGGATACATGCTGTAAAAGGTTTTCGCTTAAAAGCAGTTTACAAGTCCATATGAGAGTGCATACTGCAGAAAAGCAGTTTGCTTGTGATACATGCCGTAAAAGGTTTTGGCATAAATGCAGTTTAAAAGTTCATTTGCGACTACATACTGGTGAAAAACTGTTTGTGATATGTGCTATAAAGCGTTTTCACAGGGAGCAAATTTACAAGCTAATTTAAAAATGCATACTGGTGAAAAGCTATTTGCTTGTGATGTGTGTCATAAAGAGTTTACACGAAAAGACATTTTACAAACTCATCTGCGAAGGCATAGTGGTGAAAAGCCATTTGTTTGTGAAGTGTGTCATAAAAAATTTTGGCAAAAAGTCCATTTACAAGCCCACATCCGAGTGCATATTGGTGAAAAATCAGTTATTTGTGAAAGTTTTCACGAAACGACAGTTTGAAAGCCCATCTACGAAGGCATGCTGGTAAAAAGTCATTTGTTTGTGAAATATAACATACATTATTTTACAACAGCCTATTTACAAGCCAACCTATGAGTGCATCTTGTGCATATTGGTAAAAAGCCATTTATTTGTGAAGTGTATGAAAAAAAAGTTCGCCCATAAATGCAGTTTAAAAATGCATCTGCTAATCCATACTGGTGAAGTCACTTGTTTATAATACTTGCCATAAAATGTGTTCATAAAAAACATTTACACCATCTACGAGTGCATACTGGTAAAAGGCCATTTGTTTTGTGATATTTGCAATCTCATATCCGCGGCCATAATGAAGTGCCATTTGTTTTGTATGTGTTCATGTGTACAGAGCGTCTTAATATAAATTAATTTTATAAGCTCACCTACATAAGTATAATGGTTAAGAACCATTTATGGTGGCTGTAATAAAGGGAATGGGGAGAATACATTGCTTTTTCATCAACGAGTGAATATTGATAAACAGTTATTTATGAGCAATATTTGAAGTGACAAGCTCTCACAGAAAGGTATTTGCCATGGCCATTATACAGAACACAATGGTGATAAGCTATTTTTGTTAACATTTGAAGTGTAAAATATGTGTAACTAAAATTTCTAATTAAAAAGAAAATATAATTTTAACAACCAATGTGTAGTCTTGTTGTGACATTAAATTAAATATGTCATACACTGTTCTCTCTAAAAAGTAATTTTATTAAACTTCATCGAATGCAAATTGTAATAAAGATAAGATTATTGAAAATAAGGTTTATTGCACTTAAAATCATTTTCTATTTTATTAAAGCACATAAGCTTTTTAACACTTTACAACAAAGTTGAAAAGCGCTTATGAATTTGTTCATTCTGTCTGTCTGTCTGTCTGCTTTTTAGCACGATAACTGCCGTAAAAATGACATTATCTAATTTAAATTTTAGTATGCTGCTCAGGCGGTCTGTGGGACCTATGCGAATATAAATGAATAATTTCACCCAATTGGTTTTGGATTGAACCCGGGTTGAAAAAATGAAATACATTGAACCCTATGGGACCTAATTTTTCAAACATTTTTTAAGCGGCTTTAAATTCACAAACTGCTTGGAAAGTTTTAGGAAATATTCAAATTATCTCATAAAAATATAAAAGAAATTTCAGCAAAATATATTCAGTAGTTTTTTAAATAAAAATTAAAATAATAATTACACCTTTTATATCACGAAACCTTATGATCACGTGACCATATTATATGAAGAGATCGCGTGACCCACTTCAAAATAAAATATAGCATCCATCTTGTATCAAAATCGTGATTTTTAACATTCTTTTTAATTCATATTTAGTGTTGTATCAGCCTAAAACCGCTTTATTTTGGCTTAAATTCTGTGCACCAACATACTGAAACAACGAAATTACAATATATTTGAGTTTAAATGACCATCCAAATTCGATTATTTCTACAACGAAGCCTACTTTTCACGTATGGAAAATGTAAACAGCAAAATATGTAGAATGAATTGTATAGGAATAGCTGCATTTCTTTAACGCGAAATTATTTAGCTCATGGAGTCTGCAATATAGCTGATATGAATGAAATATTCATTGATTTTACAGAGAAAAGGACCATTTTTTCGATGACGTTTTAAGCATAGAGTTTAATTAGTTGTACATCCATGGTCTTAAGTTTTTATATAAAATAAATTATTATAGTATAGTGATGAATGAAATGAATGGAAGAATGTTTTTGAATGAAATGCTGCTTTTATAGAGAGAGCGCGTTATATTTCGATGACGTCATTTGAATGAATGTCAGTTGTTTTCGATGAAGTTTTCAAATATATTAAATTATTGTAGTATTATGGTAATTTCAAAAATATTACCGAGGAATGCATCGCATTTTAGAGATGTTTAAACCAGGCAATTTATATTTCAATGCCGTTATTTGAATGAATTTCATTTTTTTTGGTTAAAGTTTTAAGTTTTCAAATATAATAAATTAATGTAGTATTGTGATGAAATATTACCGAGGAATGTATCGCATTTTAGAGATGTTTAAATAAAATTGCATTGAAGTTGGAAAGTGTTTCATAATCAATGCTTTATGCATGGTTGATCTTTCTTGTTTTCTTTATGTATGTTGTTCAAGTAGAAATAATTTATAGATATAATCTATCTATTTCTTCAGAAACATACATATTTTGTGTTTGCTTCGACAAAATACTGGGACCCGATAAAGAGTTTTGACGAAGTGAACAATTCCATTTTTTAAGGCCTAGCCCTTGTCCACGTGTATAGCAATAGTGCGTAGATTTTTTATGTTTTTCTATTATCGTTTCCATATAATTGAAATTTGTTGATTTTCTTTAACTGGATGACTCGAAATTTGTATTTTTTCCATTTGACTGAAGATTTGCTGTTTTATACTTTTATTTTGTAGGTTTGTTAGAAAGTTAGGTTTTTCGAGTTGCAATTTCCCATTTTCCTATCATTGGATCTTCAACCTATATATATATATATATATATATATATATATATATAATGGCGGTAGGATTAACGAGATTGCGATAAACCACACGAAGATAATAATTGGAAATTAGCTACTTTCCTGAGTCTTTCTCAATCCCAATCTCATGACAAATAACTATTGACGATTTCTGGAGATAACCAATATAGATTAATATATTAATATAGATCAATACACATATTTTATCCATTGGCCGATGGCTTATTCATTGGAAGATGTAAATATTTTCCGGGTATAAATATTTACTTAACGACGTATGACATTATTTTATCCACTTCTAATCTTAAATTAATGATTAGAGCTCAGAATTATAGAGTGATGACTTTGCTGTGAAATCATAGACTCAAAAGCTTATAAAAATAGAATATCAAAAATGGAATATCTTTTCTATTTTTGATATTCTTTAAAGTATCAAAAATAGATTATCTTTTCAATCTCTTTGAGACTGTTTTCGATTTGGAAAAATATGTTTCCAGCGAGTAACCAGCTTTCCGAAATTTTCAATTTTAGTAAAAACCTTTTGATTAAACTTATGTATTTTACTTTGCTTAATTGAAAATATTTACTTCTATATATTTTTCATAAATTTTGTTATGCTGCTTTTAAGAAAAACTGTTTTAATGAGGAAGGAATTTCGAAATCATGGACATAAACAACAACATATTCATTCTAAATATTTTAGCGTCTGTTTTACAAGTAATTCTATATCTTTGGTTCTGGTACTGAAAAAACAATGTTACAGTATTCTAGAAATATCACAAAATCACAAGCAACAAAAACATTATAAATAGAATTAAACGTTTAGGATAGTATGGAAAATATAATATGATTTATGCAGCTAAGTGATAATGCATACGATATATTTCATTTTATCGTTTGAAATTGTGCTCTGTATTTCTGAAACTGCTTTTCACTTTATATTTTTATCGTTGAGAAAATGTATTGCATTTTACAAAAATGTCACATTTTAGATTTTAATGAACTATATGTTTTAAAACCATTCTTCGTGTTATGAAAATAAATTAATGTCTGCATGTGTCGATTTAAATAAATTATAAAATACATTTATTTGTCTCATAATCACATAATTTCCTGAAATTTTGATGGGCAGCCTTAACATGGTCTGACTTAAAATTTAGCATTCCCTCTGCTTGATCTGAACCTCTAAATACACAGGGCATAATAGTTATTAGTATCTCCAAACTAACGTGACCAAATCTTTGTTGAGCCTCCCTACAATAAATGAATTTAAAAATTCGATACCTTGACGCGATTGTTGTTTATGCTTCCGATCCGTCTGGAAACTTCATAAGTAAGTATAAACAACGGTAAGGGCAGCTATTCAGCACTGTGTAGATAAACCTAAGTACATGCTGCTTTTCGCATTGCCAACTGTATGTTATCTGCTCAAGTAACGTAAATAAAAAATATATATTTTTTAACCTAATAAGATCAGAAATGTTGTGTACAAAGCTATAGTTTAATTAAAAAATTTTGCTACTATCTATATAAATAAACTTGACTCGATTGTTGTTTATGCTTCTGATCCGTCTGGAAGCTTCATAACTATAAACAACAGTAAGGGCAGCTATTCAGCATTGTGTAGATAAACCTAAATATATACTGCTTTTCGCATTGCCAGCTGTATCTTATCTCCTCAAGTGCCATAAATAAAAAATCTATATTTTTGACCCTAATAAGATCAGAAATGTTGTGCACAAATCTATAGTTTAATTAAAAAAATTTGCTACTAACTATATAAATAAACATGACTCGATTATTGTTTATGCTTCTGATCCTTCTGGAAACTTCATAAGTAAGTATAAACAACAGTAAGGGCAGCTATTTAATACTGTGTAGATAAACCTAAGTACATCCTGCTTTTCGCATTGCCAACTGTATGCTATCTGCTCAAGTGCTATAAATGAAAAATCTATATTTTTGACCCTAATAAGATCAGAAATGTTGTGTACAAATCTATAGTTTAATTAAAAAATTTTGCCACTATCTATATAAACTTGACTCGATTGTTGTTTATGCTTCTGATCCGTCTGGAAACTTCATACGTAAGTATGAACAACAGTAAGGGCAGCTATTCAGCACTGTGTAGATAAACCGAAGTGCATGCTGCTTTTCGCATTGCCAACTGTATGTTATCTGCTCAATTGCCATAAATGAAAAATCTCTATTTTTGACCCTAATAAGACCAGAAATGTTGTGTACAAATCTATAGTTAAATTTTAAAATTTTGTTATTATATATATAAATAAAATTCTATATTGTCTGTCTACTTATTATCTCAGCGCGGGAGAATTCACTTCATCTTGTGATAAATGTTATAAAAATTTTATAAAAGAAAGAACTCCAAATATTAAAAGTTTTAATTCACTGGAAATTGTGAATTAAATTTCTTTACGGTACGTTCTTACGTTCGCTAAGTTTCCGCATCAAGAATGGGAATAAAAGTAGTGTCATAATGCAACTGGAAGCTGGAGTATTCACGATTGTCCTTAAAGTAACGCCGAACGCAAACGTCGGGAATACTATCTTCTACAGAGAACGTAACCAGATATCAGAATGCAACCAGAGAGTGGTCGTTCATGCAACTGTTTCAATCAATTCAATATCTCTGAACAACTGCATCCGATACAGTGTTTCAGAGGGGGAGGCAAGGGCGGTGATTGTTTTGGACGATTTGACATGTTTAATTAAAATGAATTTATAAAATTGCGACGATATTTACAAGTTGGTGGATTGATTTACACGTTGAGTAATCAACCATGTTTCTGAATAATGAGGAGCGCTAGATTTTATAAAACTTAGTGTTTTTTGCTTCTGATTAAGGTTGACCCCATTTATGTAGATATTTATGTCCACAGTTTTTAAATGAATGCATTATTTACTTAAATTATCTATGTACTTATTTGTAATTTACGATATTTCAGGTTCGGTTTATCTGACTTTCCAAATTCAAATTCTCTATTCGCGATTTCAGGCTGTATAAAAGTTCATGCCTGTCATTTCATTAACATCGCCTCTGATGATGGATGTTATGACGCTTGAAAGCGCTCTGGTGCTGTAAAATGTAAATCTTTGTATGCGTTATTAATGGTGTTTTTAAAAACAGCTTATTAAATTTGTAGCCTTTACTAGAAAATATTTTTTAAATATTTGGAGCCGGTTTTCCATATTTATAAATATGTAAATAAGTAATAATTTAGCCCTATACGCGAATCTAAATCTGAGTGTGCCAATGGCGATTTTGTGAACGCTTTCCGGTGAAAGAGGGTACTTTGATCTCGTGATATATTCAGTGTCCTAGCCGATATTTCTATTAGGCAGTGGCTGATTAATTTGTGACTTCATCATCCACTGTATCCGTGGGTAATATTATTGAATCGTTATCAGTGTGACCTTTCAACATGAGCAGTGAACTTTGCCATATATATATACTAGCAGCAATTACCCGGCGTTGCTCGGTATTTACCATGCAAAACTCTGATAAAAATTACACTTGGACATATAGGGCCGATTGTGATATGTCGCCGCTGAATGTATCGCATTTTAGAGATTTTTAAATAAAATTAAGGTTGGAAAGTGTTTCATAATCAATGCTTTATGCATGATTGATCTTTCTTGTGATTTCTTAATAATTTTCGTTGTTGAATAAGCCTGTGAGAAATAAACCACGGTGATAGTTTCCATTTAAATTCATATCTCAAACCTGCGATTTTCTAAATTGTCTAATACGTTCAATAAACTCCCACAAAACTCACTATTGAGTAAGACTGTGAGAAATAAAGCATGGTGAAAGTTTCTATTTAAATTCATATCTCAAACCTGCGATTTTCAAAAGTGTCTAATACATTCAATAAACTCCAACAAAACTCAGAGATGTAATTGACTTTCACGTTTTTAACCAACAATATCCAACCTTTTTCGTTGTGAATCATGGAGTTAGAGAGTAGATCTCCTAGGGAAAAGTGTTGTTTTTCACTAATATCTCGAAAACCACTGGTTGTAGAAACGCGAAACATGGCCTATGTGTTTTATGGAGTGATTTGAAGACTACCAAGACAAACATTTTGAAGACTACCAAGACAAATTTCATGAAATTTGGTTCAGCCGTTCTCCAGTTATGGTGGATCATACATACACACTTTTCTTCTTTATATATATATATATATAGTCAATAAAACTAAGTCAATGAAACTACTATAGTCAATAAAGCTAAATTCGGGTTTAGCGTCGCTATTATTCTTTTAGCACAACTCTACCTCATTGCATGCTATATATAGCATAAAAAATACATGTCCCGTTTCTAGAATCACAGATAGATAATATAACAAAAGCATAATAACTATTATCTACCAAATTGATTCATATCAAAATGTAAAGATATTTGTTTACACAAAAAATAGGTGGATGGTATGTGTAACTTCAGTATCTCACATGGATTCATGTGTTCATTAAAAACGATGAAAACAAACAGAAACATTTTAAAATGCTTTTGACATTTGGGCAACCAATGTTTGCTTAAGTTTAAAACGTGTGGGCAATTTGCTTTTTAATGGAGCTTTTGTTTGCTAAAATGTTTGGCATTTCTATTCATTGTTTGTATAGGAATAATGATTGTTTTACTGTAGGACAATGGAAATAATAACAACGAAATGTATTTTCCTATCCCATATTTAAATTTTTTTTATTTCCGTTTTCATTATTGTCTGTGTTTGATCAAATATATCTTTCGAAATTTCATAACAGTAAAATAATTTATAGAGAAACTCAACAAATATGCATCTAAAATTAGTACTTTGTAGTGCAAACCTCAAAGTATATACGTGAAGTTTGCACTGCAGTGTTAAAGTAAAATATTTATTTGAGAACTCAGGATTACTCAGGGAACTTTACTGGTAGAGCAAAGTTCGGAGAAGATAGCCGATCTGCTTCAGCAAGCCAAATTATTTTCAAACTAAAAAATATAAAATAAAATAAAAATATTTGATTGTGGTTGAAATGGTTTTGGGTGAAAAACATCTTTCTTTGTAGGTGGATTGTCATCTATAGAAATGTTCAAAATAGTTGAACATATTAAAATATCAAAATTAAAATCATTTTCAAAATGTTAAAATTATAAAATATCGAAATTAGAAATACCGTTTTTAAAATTGCTTAAAATATCGAAATTATAACCACAGTATTTCAAAAACTAAGAACCCAATCCAAAATCCAATTATTGTTACAAACTTGTAACATGTTCTTTAGTCTTTCTCCCCCCTTTACTTTCGTCTCTTTCGAAGACCAGTCGGAGAAAACACCCGTACCAACAACCTATCCTATGACGT
Organism: Amaurobius ferox; assembly: GCA_951213105.1. Lineage (NCBI taxonomy): Eukaryota > Metazoa > Arthropoda > Arachnida > Araneae > Amaurobiidae > Amaurobius > Amaurobius ferox. Next base: position 43,449,086 of record OX578147.1, on the reverse strand, counting down.
GAATCTACGGTTTCCCGATGCTGGAGGAGGGTTGCCATATTTAGCAGTTTGCGAGTTCGGAGGAGGGTTACCATATTTAGCAAATTTTCGCAAATTTGGTGGTATTTGGCGACTTTTGGAAGGTTCGAGAAATACTTCGAAATAACCGATATTCTACGAGACATGAGAGATTTCTGGAAAATATATTTTCTAACGAGCTAGATCCATGAGAATGATGTCACCAAATTTATCGTATGATATTACATATAAAAAGTGAACATGTTTCTCAACAGTTAATATATATTTTTTAATTTATGGAATTTTTTGATAAATTAATTGAAAAATCTGAAATCTGTCGAGAACGGTTCATGTTAGCTTTCTAAAGTTTATGTCAATCGTTTTCTAAGGAAAAATTACATAAGAAATGTCTATTTACGTAACTTTATTAAAGGTTTCGATTTTTTGGTGATTTTTTCAAAACTTCACTCAAAAATTTAGGGGCTTCTGAACATTCGATTCCGTTTAAAAACAATAGACTTCCAGCATTCACGGATTGTGATATTTGTACCAAATTTCATGCGAATCGCTTCATTCGTTCGTGAGATATCGTCTCCAAAGACTCGCTGACACACACACACATACTTTCACATACACACACACACATACTTTCACACAGACACACACACACACACATACATTCACACAGACACACACAGACACACACACACACACACACACACACACATACGCAGACATCACCCTAAAAATGTTTGATTAGTGATCAGGGATGCTTGAAATGTGCTCTCCCGTCGAAAACTTGAATTCGAATTTTTGACCCCGTCACAATACTTTCCTTATACATTATGTATATAAGGAAAGTAATAAGTCTAGTTACCAAATGGAAACGAAAATTGAATTAAAAGTGCAAATTCAGTGTAATTTAAAATAATTGTGGTTGTTATTTTGTAAAATTAAACTCAATTTAACGAGTTAATGTGAAAGTGAATATGAGTCTGCAGGGTCTTTAATGTGCTGCCCCAGTCAAATTTTTTATTGTTAGAAAATTAGAAGTATTTCTATTAACAATTTCTTGAAATAAATTTAATTAAAACTAAGTAAAGCAAAGAAAAAAAAACGAGAATTGTAATTGTTTCTAAATGACTGAATTTTGCGTGCTTACTCGTGGAATTGGCCCGTAATATGCATTGAGTTGCCATGGTGATCCAGAGAGAGGTTTTGTTGTAGAGAATACATGCTCGAAAAATTCGTTATGTGCATTAGTTGTTATGCATTTCTTTCGAAAATGATTTGCCGGTAGATACGTGCATCGATAAAATAGCTTCTGAGCGATAATTGCAGTTATCGAAACAAACATCGATAGTTCTATTTTTTTTCATTTGAGGAACAGACGGCTGGAATCGAGATTATGTTCACTTGCATTCACGACTGAGTTAAACTAATTAAGAGTTGAATTTAAACAAAATTGATGTGTCCAATACAGTTTTTTCCATTACCTACACATTTTGATATCGTGATAGATCTATAGCATAAATATGAGCTTTTTTAAATATAAAACTTCGACTTAAATGCAGAATCTGTAGTTTTTCGATTGTAAATTCAAATGTAAATTCGATTGTAAATTCGAATCTGTAAATTTCGATTTAAATACAGAATCTTAGTGTAACACAGCATGTAAAGAATATAACATTCAATACTTCCATGAAGAAAGTAGTCAGTTAGGTGACTTTAATTGTTTTTTTGTTTCAAGGGCGTTTTTAGGTCTCTTCCTCAGGACAAAAAAAAGAGTATGTAGGGGTTCTTTTGGCCTGAGGAAGGAACCTAAATTTCCCAGGAAACAATTGTAGGTATGCCTGCTTTTTCAAGGATATATTGAATGTTATATTCTCACAAACAGCAGTTTTATTTATTGCGACAGCATGTAAAGGTTGAATAAATGTGTTAACCGCTTTCAAAGACAACAAAGAGATTTCTGCTTCTGGATAAATGAGAAAGATATCCAGTCCCTATAAAAGCAACGCGTTGAACAGACGTGATCTTCATGCGAATTCTGTATACTTATATCGGTTGCAATAAGTTTTGCAATACTAGCTTTACCAAATTTTGACAAACATTTTGCAATACCAGTTTTTACCAAATTTTGGCAAACATTTTGCAATACTGGTTTAACCAAGTTTGTCAATCATTTTGCAATATTAGTTTTACTAAATTTTGGCAAAAAATTTGCAATACCAGTTTTACCAAATTTTGGCAAATATTTTGAAATACTAGTTTTACCAATAATAGGTTTTACTAAATTTCGCTTGAAGCATCTATATTTTAGGATCTATAGATATAGCTTAGATGATGACTAATATAGATTTAACATCAAACTTCGAAAGTAGGGGGGGGAGGGCTGATGTTCACTGAGGGTGGGTTACGATACTTTTCCCATTCCAGTTAAAAACAATTATTTCTTGAAGCACATATTTGTCAAGATTGATTATAAACAGAACATCTATGATAATTGTAGACGGGTTATTTTTTTATTAAGAGGAAATTTCATTGATACAGATACAAAGTACTTACTTGATGTAAACATGAGATGAAGGATATCGAGACAAGAGCACTTTCTAATAAACAATACGAGTTCTACAAAAAATAATTATTTTCCGTATATTCTAGAAAAAATAAGCTCGTTTTTCGAGTTAACAGATCAACGTGTCTCTATTTTATGCATGACCACTTTATTCTTTATTTTTATAATATTTATACTTTCTCTGTTTCAATAGAGTATCAATAACGTCCTGTTGCCAGTTTGAGGGTTTGAACTTATCAAGATTCGGATATGCTTTATACAGATCTCAACACAAGCGCTGTACCATACAAACTTTAAGAAAAACGGATACAGTATTTGAATAATAGTCCAATCTTTAAACATTCATTTCAGTAGTAGAATACCATATAATTATGAGTTCAATTAATTGCATATTGATCGATTCTACACAACTAATACCTACTCAACAATGTATAAATTAATTCATCTGCATGTTTAAGATGTTATAGAACATTACGTATGACATATGTTCCAAATTACTTCATTAGAATTGATGCTTGTCTGTATAATAGGATACAAATTATTATGTCACATTTACCATCATCGCGTATTTGGAATTTAGAACTCAAAATGGAATGGATAATTTATATCTAAGGATAACATTACGGGACAAGACGGGAGTTAATATATGGACAAGACGGGAGTTAATATATTTAAGATTGTAATTTTTCTCTTACACAAATTATAAATTTAGGAAAGCAGATTTTCACCTTCTTTTCTATTAGTTCATCAATCAATCCAGGAAGTTTCAATTTTAGCTGTTAATTGTACATCGATCACAATACAATATTCATTACAAATTACTTGAATTTTGCACGTTATACGACGGCCTGTAAACAGCAAATTTCACAATACCAATAAACTATTTATTAATTTCATATTTCAGCTAATTAAAGGATAAATATATAATAAAATCTTTATATTGGTAAGTGAACTCAATAATAATAAATTCATAGATCATGTTGAAATTGTATGATAACTTCTATCAAAAACAGCCAGTTCTTCTGTAACAACCTAGGGTTGTTATATAAATGTAAAAATCAAAACATTTGTAGTAGGGATAAATTATGACTTTTATACCAGCAGTTTATTTATACCCTATGTCCACACAGAAGTTTCACTTTAGTGTAATTCTTATAAGAAGTTATAATATATGTTGCGAAGTTGAGATACCTTTAGTTCAACATGGATTTTTCCTATCATCGTTTGTCCCAGATTCTGCCATTAGCACACAGATTGGTGATGATATGACCATGGTCATGATATGACCATGACAATAAAATTGAACGAAAATACCGCATGCTATCAATCATTTTAAAAATTGGTATTCAGATGGAAATAACAAAGTATGGATTTAAATGAATGAATAAAGTCTTAGACGTATGGCGAAGCTCCTCCAGGTTACTGGTCTGGTTTTACTGGTCCCAGTGAATATTTTTTTTATTACTGCTTATATATATCCATCTTTTATTGTTTAGAAGATATTTTGAGTGAGAATAAGCGAAGTGAGGCAAACACTAACTCAGGCAAAAACATTTTTGTTTTTTAACGAAAACAGAAAATATTAAAAGATTGAAGTTATTTTTATATATTCATTATCTATAGAATATTTCTGACAAAACTTGTAAAACGTTGTTTACATTAATATCTATTAGGAGATTTAGACGTCTAAATTGCTTATATTTTTGTAACGCTCCGATTTCAGAAATAGAAACCCAACTTAGATGTTATTCACATGAAAAACACATGGTAACAGGTATCGGAGTCGCAAACTAAGACATTCTACCCATATAGGGCATTTTACGCAAGGTGCAAGTTACACCTATGACGAAACTGTTTACACCTTGTCCTTCCACTCGGTATGGACAGTTCTGCACTTGTCCTTATTGCGAAACTGATTACAACTATTTACAAATTGTCCCTTAAAACCGGATTCTATGGAAATATAGAAACCAGGTTTTGATTTCGGGTGCGGTTCTTAGTGTATGTCTGCCCATAGTTAATCGGAATTTTAACTTCTACTTTAACTTCGAGGTCCTAGCCGAAGTAGATACTGCAGTAACAAGCATATTTATTTATGGATTTTTACTTTCCCTGCAATACTTTCCCTGTGATGTATAGGGAAAGTATTGGAATCATGCCCAAAATCGTAAGTCGAGGTTCTCAAGGATTTACACGATTTGGGACCTCTAGAACACGATAAAAATATTTATAGCGTGACGTCTGTGTGTGTGTCTGTGCAGTGTATGTACCCACTTTAACTCAAAAACTAATTGACCAAATTTCATAAAATTTTATGGGCACTTATGGGTGACTCTGGTGATGATTAGATTTTTGTACATTTCAGTTTAAAAGAACCTTCCTTTTTTCGTGAAACGACCCGCAAAACTGTCTGTAAACACTCTAGCTAAAAACTTAATAGACCAAACTTCACAAAATTTGGTAGATAAGTCACTTGAGAATTACCCTCGTACTGATTAGATTTTGGTACGCTTCAGAAGAAAAATGCCTATTTTGCGAAATGGCAGCAAAAATCGCCAAAATCTAAAAAAAAATATGCCGTTCTCGAGATAATTTAGTTTTTTCGCATTTTCGCAATGCCACTTTTGAAAAAAATCTGATGTGGGCAGCACACGACTTTTCTTACATAATTAAATGAATTTACTACTTTTACAGCAAAAGAAATAGGTTATTCTTAGATTAGACACTTATATTCTTTCCAATATATTGAATTGTGTATTTCCAAGATATTGAATGTCAACTAGTCGTCATTTTCATTCATTTAGCATCATTTTTATCCATTTGGCGCGATTTTCGTTAATATGGCAGCATTTAAAAAAGTCACCAAGTTGGTGACATTCCGCCAAATTTGTCGCCAAAATCTCGTCAAGAGTTATGAACGGAGAAATAATTTATTCTTATGGCATATAAATGACTATTGAAGTTCAAATACAAAAGCATTATTCAAAGTATATTTTCTCATGAATGGAACGAGCTAGATCCATGAGAATGATGACACCAAATTTATCGTATGATATTACATATAAAAAGTGAACATGTTTCTCAACAGTTAATATATATTTTTTAATTTATGGAATTTTTTGATAAATTTATTTGAAAAATCTGAAATCTGTCGAGAACGGTTGATGTTAGCTTTCTAAAGTTTATGTCAATCGTTTTCTAAGGAAAAATTACATAAGAAATGTCTATTTACGTAACTTTATAAAAGGTTTCGATTTTTTGGTGATTTTTTCAAAACTTCACTCAATAATTTAGGGGCTTCTGAACATTCGATTCCGTTTAAAAACAATAGACTTCCAGCATTCACGGATTGTGATTTTTGTACCAAATTTCATGCGAATCACTTCATTCGTTCATGAGATATCGTCTCCACAGACTCGCTGACACACACACACATACTTTCACACACACACACACACACACATTCACACAGACTCACACAGACACATACACATACTTTCACACAGACAGACACAGACACACACACACACACACACACATACGCAGATATCACCCCAAAAATGTTTGATTAGTGATCAGGGATGCTTGAAACGTGCTCTCCCGTCGAAAACTTGATTTCGAATTTTTGACCCCGTCACAATACTTTCCTTATACATTATGTATATAAGGAAAGTAATAAGTCTAGTTACCAAATGGAAACGAAAATTGAATTAAAATGCAAATTCAGTGTAATTTAAAATAATTGTGGTTGTTATTTTGTAAAATTAAACTCAATTTAACGAGTTAATGTGAAAGTGAATATGAGTCTGCAGGGTCTTTAATGTGCTGCCCCAGTCAAATTGCTTATTGTTAGAAAATTAGAAGTATTTCTATTAACAATTTCTTGAAATCGATTTAATTAAAACTAAGCAAAGCAAAGAAAAAAAAAACGAGAATTGTAAGTGTTTCTAAATGACTAAATTTTGCGTGCTTACTCGTGGAATTGGCCCGGAAAATGCATTGAGTTGCCATGGTGATCCAGAGAGAGGTTTTGTTGTAGAGAATACATGCTCGAAAAATTCGTTATGTGCATTAGTTGTTATGCATTTCTTTCGAAAATGATTTGCCGGTAGATACGTGCATCGATAAAATAGCTTCTGAGCGATAATTGCAGTTATCGAAACAAACATCGATAGTTCTATTTTTTTTCATTTGAGAAATAGACGTCTGGAATCGAGATTATGTACACTTGCATTCACGACTGAGTTAAATTAATTAAGAGTTGAATTTAAACAAAATTGATGTGTTCAATACAGTTTTTTCCATTACCTACACATTTTGATATCGTGATAGATCTATAGCATAAATATAAACTTTTTTAAATATAAAATTTCGATTTAAATACAGAATCTGTAGTTTTTCGATTGTAAATTCGAATGTAAATTCGATTGTACATTCGAAAATCTGTAAATTTCGATTTAAATACAGAATCTTAGTGTAACACATCATGTAAAGAATATAACATTCAATACTTCCTTGAAGAAAGTAGTCAGTTAGGTGACTTTAATTGTTTCTTTGTTTCAAGGGCGTTTTTAGGTCTCTTCCTCAGGACAAAAAAAAAGAGTAAGTAGGGGTTCTTTTGGCCTGAGGAAGGAACCTTAAACTCCCTTGAAACAATTGTAGTTATGCCCGCTTTTTCAAGGATGTATTGAATGTTATATTCTCACAAGCAGCAGTTTTATTTATTGCGACAGAATGTAAAGGTTGAATAAATGCTTTAATCGCTTTCAAAGACAACAAAGAGATTTCTGCTTCTGTATAAATGAGAAATATCTCCAGTACCTACAAAAGCAACGCGTTGAACAGACGCGATCTTCTGTTCTCGATACTTATATCTATTGCAAAAATTTTGCTATGCTAGCTTTACCAAATTTTGACAAACATTTTGCAATACCAGTTTTACCAAATTTTGGCAAATATTTTGCAATACTAGTTTTACCAAAGTTTTGTAAACAATTTGCAATATTAGTTTTACCAAATCTTAGCAAACATTTTGCAATATTAGTTTTACTAAATTTTAGTAAACAATTTGCAATACCAGTTTTGCCAAATTTTGGCAAAAATTTTGAAATACTAGATTTACCAATAATAGGTGTTACTAAATTTTGCTTGAAACATCTATATTTTAGGATCTATAGATATAGCTTAGATGAAGACTAATATAGATTTAACATCAGATTTCGAAGGTAGAGGGTGGGGGATTATGTTCACTGAGGGTGGTTTTCGATACTTTTCCAATTCCAGTTAAAAACAATTATTCCTTGAAGCACATATTTGTCAAGATTGGTTATAAATAGAACATAGATGGCAATTGTAGATAGGTTGTTTTTTTATTAACAGGAAATTTCATTGATAAGGATACAAATTCCTTACTTGATGTAAACATCAGATGAAGGATATCGAGACAACAGCATTTCCTAATAAACAATACGAGTATTACAAAAAATAATTATCACTTTCCTTATATACATAATGTATAAGGAAAGTATTGTGACGGGGTCGAAAATTCGAATTCGAGTTTTCGACGGGAGAGCATGTTTCAAGCATCCCTGATCACGAATCAAACATTTTTGAGGTGATCTCTCTGTCTGTGTGTGTGCTTGAAAGTATGTGTGTGTGTGTGTGTCAGTGAGTCTGTGAAGACGATATCTCACGAACGAATGAAGTGATTCGAAAGAAATTTGGCACAAAAATCACAATCCGTGAATACTGGAAGCCTATCGTTTTTAAACGTAATCGAATGTTCAGAACCCCCCTAAATTTTCGAGTGAAATTTTAATAAAAATTATCAAAAAATCAAAACCTTTAATAAAGTTACGCAAATAGACATTTCTTATGTAATTTTTCCTTAAAAAACGATTGACATAAACTTTAGAACTAACATAAACCGTTATCCAGATATTGCACACTTTTAAAAAAATTATCAAACAATCCCATAAATTAAAAAAAATATTAACTGTAGAAAAACATGTTTGCTTTTCATATGTAAGTAATATCATGCTATAAATTTGGTGACATCATTCTCATGGATCTAACTCGTTCCATTCATGAGAAGAGATACTTTGAGTAATACTTTTGTATTTGAACGCCACCAGTCATTTATCTGCTATAAGAATAACTTATTTCTCCGTCCATATCGCTTGGCGAGATTTTGAAGATGAATTTGGCGGAATGTCGCCAACTTGGCGACTTTTTTAAATGTTGCCAAATTAACGAAAATCTCGCCAAATGGATAAAAATGACGCTAAATGAATGAAAATGACGACTAATTAATGAAAATTCAATATCTTGGAAAGAATATAAGTATCTACTATAAGAATAACCTATTTTTTTTACTGTAAAAGTAACAAACTCATAGCATTATATAAGGAAAGTCATGTGTTGCCCACATTTTTCAGTATATTCTAGAAAAATTAAGCACGTTTTTAGAGTTAACGGATCAATGCGTCTCTATTTTATGTATAACCACTTTATTCTTTATTTTTATAATGTTTATACTTTCTGTGTTTCAATAGAGAATCATTATCGTCCTGTTGCCAGTTTGAGGGTTTGAACTTATCAAGATTCAGATATGCTTCATCCAGATCTCAAAACAAGCGCTGTACTATGCAAGCTTTAAGAAAACCGGATACAGTATTTGAATACCGGTCCAATCTAAACATTGATTTCAGTAGTAGAATACCATATAATTATGTGTTCAATCAATTGCATACCGATCGAATCTACACAACTAATACCTCCTCAACCATGTACAAATTAATTTATTTGCATGTTTAAGGTATTATAGAACATTACGTCTGACGTATGTTCCAAATTACGTCATTGAATTGATGCTCGTCTGTATAATAGGATACAAATTATTATTCCCCATTTACCATTACCGCGTATTTGAAATTTTGAACTCAAAATGGAATGGATAATTTGTATCTAATGATAACATTACGTTGAAGATGGAAGTTAATATATTTAAGATTGTGATTTTTCTCTTACACAAATTATAAATTTAGAAAAGCAGATTTTCACCTTCTTTTCCATTAGTTCATATATCAATTCAGGAAGTTTCAATTTTAGCTATTAGTTGCACATTGATCATTATGCAATATTCATTCCAAATTACTTGAATTTTGCACGTTGTACGAGCGCATTGATGTCAGTAGTAGAATACCATATAATTATGTGTTCAATCAATTGCATACCGATCGAATCTACACAACTAATACCTCCTCAACCATGTATAAATTAATTTATTTGCATTTTTAAGGTATTATAGAACATTACGTCTGACGTATGTTCCAAATTACGTCATTAGAATTGATGCTCGTCTGTATAATAGGATACAAATTATTATTCCCCATTTACCATTACCGCGTGTTTGAAATTTTGAACTCAAAATGGAATGGATAATTTGTATCTAATGATAACATTACGTTGAAGATGGAAGTTAATATATTTAAGATTGTGATTTTTCTCTTACACAAATTATAAATTTAGGAAAGCAGATTTTCACCTTCTTTTCCATTAGTTCATATATCAATTCAGGAAGTTTCAATTTTAACTATTAGTTGCACATTGATCATTATGCAATATTCATTCCAAATTACTTGAATTTTGCACGTTGTACGAGCGCATTGATGTCAGTAGTAGAATACCATATAATTATGTGTTCAATCAATTGCATACCGATCGAATCTACACAACTAATACCTCCTCAACCATGTATAAATTAATTTATTTGCATTTTTAAGGTATTATAGAACATTACGTCTGACGTATGTTCCAAATTACGTCATTAGAATTGATGCTCGTCTGTATAATAGGATACAAATTATTATTCCCCATTTACCATTACCGCGTGTTTGAAATTTTGAACTCAAAATGGAATGGATAATTTGTATCTAATGTTAACATTACGTTGAAGATGGAAGTTAATATATTTAAGATTGTGATTTTTCTCTTACACAAATTATAAATTTAGGAAAGCAGATTTTCACCTTCTTTTCCATTAGTTCATATATCAATTCAGGAAGTTTCAATTTTAGCTATTAGTTGCACATTGATCATTATGCAATATTCATTCCAAATTACTTGAATTTTGCACGTTGTACGAGCGCATTGATTTCAGTAGTAGAATACCATATAATTATGTGTTCAATCAATTGCATACCGATCGAATCTACACAACTAATACCTCCTCAACCATGTACAAATTAATTTATTTGCATGTTTAAGGTATTATAGAACATTACGTCTGACGTATGTTCCAAATTACGTCATTGAATTGATGCTCGTCTGTATAATAGGATACAAATTATTATTCCCCATTTACCATTACCGCGTATTTGAAATTTTGAACTCAAAATGGAATGGATAATTTGTATCTAATGATAACATTACGTTGAAGATGGAAGTTAATATATTTAAGATTGTGATTTTTCTCTTACACAAATTATAAATTTAGAAAAGCAGATTTTCACCTTCTTTTCCATTAGTTCATATATCAATTCAGGAAGTTTCAATTTTAGCTATTAGTTGCACATTGATCATTATGCAATATTCATTCCAAATTACTTGAATTTTGCACGTTGTACGAGCGCATTGATGTCAGTAGTAGAATACCATATAATTATGTGTTCAATCAATTGCATACCGATCGAATCTACACAACTAATACCTCCTCAACCATGTATAAATTAATTTATTTGCATTTTTAAGGTATTATAGAACATTACGTCTGACGTATGTTCCAAATTACGTCATTAGAATTGATGCTCGTCTGTATAATAGGATACAAATTATTATTCCCCATTTACCATTACCGCGTGTTTGAAATTTTGAACTCAAAATGGAATGGATAATTTGTATCTAATGATAACATTACGTTGAAGATGGAAGTTAATATATTTAAGATTGTGATTTTTCTCTTACACAAATTATAAATTTAGGAAAGCAGATTTTCACCTTCTTTTCCATTAGTTCATATATCAATTCAGGAAGTTTCAATTTTAGCTATTAGTTGCACATTGATCATTATGCAATATTCATTCCAAATTACTTGAATTTTGCACGTTGTACGAGCGCATTGATTTCAGTAGTAGAATACCATATAATTATGTGTTCAATCAATTGCATACCGATCGAATCTACACAATTAATACCTCCTCAAACATGTATAAATTAATTTATCTGCATGTTTAAGGTATTATAGAACATTACGTCTGACATATGTTCCAAATTACTTCATTAGAATCGATGCTCGTCTGTATAATAGGATACAAATTATTATCCCACATTTACCATCATCGCGTTTTTGGAATTTAGAACTCAAAATGGAATGGATAATTTATATCTAATGATAACATTACGTTGAAGACGAAAGTTAATATATTTAAGATTGTAATTTTTCTCTTACACAAATTATAAATTTAGGGAAGCAGATTTTCACCTTCTTTTCTATTAGTTCATCTATCAATACAGGAAGTTTCAATTTTAGCTGTTAGTTGCACATCGATCACGATGCAATATTCATTACAAATTACTTACATTTTGCACGTTATACGAGCGCCTCTAAACAGCAAATTTCACAATACCAATAAATTATTTCATTATTAATTTAATATTTCAGTTAAGTAAATGACAAATATGTATGAACATCTTTATATTGGTAATTTAACGCAATAATAATAAATTCATAGATCATGTTAAAATTATATGAGAACTTTTATCAAGAACAGCTAGTTCTTCTGTAACAACCTAGAGTGTTATATAAATACAAAAATCAAAACTTTTGTAGTAGGGCGAAGTTATGATTTTTATACCATCAGTTTACTTATACCCTATGTACACACAGAAGTTTTATTTTAGTGTAATTCCTATAAGTTATAATATATGTTGCGAAGTTGATATACCTTTAGTTCAACATGAATTTTTCCTATCATCGTTTGGCCCAGATTAGCACACAGATTGGTGATGATATGACCATGGTCATGATATGACCACGGTCATGATATGACCATGACAATAAAATTGAACGAAAATACCGCATGCTATCAATCATTTTCAAAGTTGGTATTCACATGGAAATAACAATGTATGGATTTAAATGGATGAATAAAACCTTAGACGTATGGCGAAGCTCCTCCAGGGATTTGCATTGATTAAGAAGCTGATCAAGAGATTAGCATAAATCTTTCTTGCTATCCACAGAGACTCTAGATTTGCATATACCGCATGCGCAGCACTTCTACCCTGGCTCTTATAAACAAGTTTCAAAACTTTATCAGCATCATTCGGAAATTCGTATTTCGGATGCTACCTGCATGCGCGTTATGATGTAGCTCTATTACTTTCCTTATATACATAATGTATAAGGAAAGTATTGTGACGGGGTCGAAAATTCGAATTCGATTTTTCGACGGGAGAGCAAGTTTCAAGCATCCCTGATCACGAATTAAACATTTTTGAAGTGATGTCTGTGTGTGTGTATGTGTGTGTGTGTGTGTGTGTGTGTGTGAAAGTATGTGTGTGTGTCAGTGAGTCTGTGGAGACGATAACTGACGAACGAATGGACCGATTCGAACCAAATTTGGTACAAAAATCACAATCCGTAAACACTGGAAGCCTATTGTTTTTATACGTAATCGAATGTTCAGAACCCCCCTAAATTTTCGAATGAAATTTTGAAAAAATCGTCAAAAAATCAAAACCGCTAATAAAGTTACGCAAATAGACATTTCTTATGTAATTTTTCATTAGAAAACGATTAGCATAAATTTTAGAACGCTAACATGAACCGTTCTCGAGATATTGTGCATTTTTCAAAAAAATTATGAAAAAGTCACATAAAAAAAAATTCCTATTGAGAAACATGTTCACTTTTCATATGTAATACCATGCGATAAATTGAGTGACATCATTCTCGTAGATCTAGCTCGTTCCATTCATGCAAAAATATACTTTGAATAATACTTTTGTATTTGAACGCCAATAGTCATTTATCTGCTGTAAGAATAACTTTTTTCTTAGTGCATAACGCTTGGCGAGATTTTGGCGACGAATTTGGCGGAATGTCGCCAACTTGGCGACTTTTTTTGAAATGTTGCCAAATTAATGAAAATCTCGCCAAATGGATAAAAATGATGCTAAATCAATGAAAATGACAACTAATTGTCGAAAATTCAATATCTTGGAAAGAATATTAGTATCTACTATAAGAAAAACCTATTTTTTTACTGTAAAAGTAGTAAATTCATTACATTATATAAGGAAAGTCATGTGTTGCCCACATCAGATTTTTTTAGTAATGTTCCTGTATAAACACTACATAATGTTCCTGTAATTATGGGTAGTATGTTCTTGGAAATAAATCTATAATTTATGTTTGCCGCTGTAATGGATACTCTTCAACATCGCACCGTCGTCTTATGTATGGTCCTACTTATGACGCGTCACAGAAGACGACAAGCCATGCATTTCAAAAGCCATATAATAGGCAATGATCAAATTGATGGAAAACCTCGTAATTCAACACGCCTCAACTTTGATCATGGCTATTACGATTCGTAAATACTGGAATTCTATTGATTTTAAACACGATCGAACGTTAAGACCTCTAAATTTTCGAACGAATTTTTGAAAAAATATGCTAGCCCTAGACTAATGGGGTTGGTCTTATCCTTTTTATCGTCGAAAATTACGTGTAACACAAACATTTAATTAATGCATTTAAGCATATGTAGTTATTACTTTCCTTATATACATAATGTATAAGGAAAGTATTGTGACGTGGTCGAAAAATCGAATTCGAGTTTTCGACAGGAGAGCACGTTTCAAGCATCCCTGATCACGAATCGAACATTTTTGAAGTGATGTCTGTGTGTGTGTGTGTGTGTGTGTGTGTGTGTGTGTTTGTGTGTGTGTGTTTGTGTGTGTGTGTGTGTGTGTGTGTGTCAGTGAGACTGTGGAGACGATAACTGACAAACAAATGGACTGATTTGAACGAAATTTGGTACAAAAATCATAATCCATAAGCGCTGGAAGCCTGTTGTTTTTATACGCAATCGAATGTTCAGAACCCCCCTAAATTTCCGAGTGAAATTTTGAAAAAAATCGTCAAAAAATCAAAACCGCTAATAAAGTTACGCAAATATACATTTCTTATGTAATTTTTCATTAGAAAACGATTGACATTAATTTTAGAACGCTAGCATGAACCGTTCTCGAGATATTGCACATTTTTCAAAAAAATTATCAAAATGTCATATAAAATAAAAATAAAAATATTTCCTATTGAGAAACATATTCACTTTTCATATGTAATGCCATGCGATAAATTGGGTGACATCATTCTCCTGGATCTAGCTCGTTCCATTCATGAAAAAATATACTTTGAGTAATAGTTTTGTATTTGAACGCCAATAGTCATTTATCTGCTGTAAGAATAACTTATTTCTTCTTCCATAACGCTTAATGAGATTTTGGCGACAAATTTGGGCGGAATGTCGCCAACTTGGCGACTTTTTGAAATGTTGCCAAATTAGCGAAAATCTCGCCAAATGGATAAAAATGATGCTAAACCAATGAAAATGACGGCTAATTGTCGAAAATTCAATATCTTGGAAAGAATATAAGTATCTGCTAAAAGAAAAACATATTTTTTTTACTGTAAAAGTAGTAAATTTATTACATCATATAAGGAAAGTCATGTGTTGCCTACATCAGATTTTTTTATTTTAGAGTTTGACAATTTTTGTGTGCCAATTCGAGAAAATAAGGCAGATTCTTTTCTTCTAAACTGTATCAAAATCTAAATATCATCATATTTATATCCTCGAGTAACTTACCCACCACATTTTATGAAATTTGGTCAATTGGTTTATGAGCTAGAGTGGATGTCATACATTGCCCGAACAGACACACACACGAAGACACACACACAAAGACACACACACAGACGTCACGCTAAAATGGTTTCGTCCTGCTCTACAATGATCGGAACTTGTAGATCCATCGAAAACTCGAGTTCCGATTTTCGGCACTATTCCAACACTTTCTCAATACATTATCATATATTATAGGGGAAGTAAAAATTAAAACCTATGACCAAAGCCATGTGATTTCCATATATATTTGTTAATTTCATATATTTTTATTCTTAACCGTTTCATGCACAGCTCGTCGGAATGATTCTATACCTTCATACATCTCTCTTTTATCATACTCTTTTATCATACGTGATGGCATACTGAAATGTTACCACATTTCAAAGTGCTTTGATTATGCAACATCTACTTTTATACAACTTTAAAACCTGCACCTGAATCAGCTGACTGATATCATCTAATCATGCTTAGCGTTGCATACTACAATTTAACCTGTTGGGTATTCTAAAGACTTTAGACATGAACTGAGATTTAATGCTAACAAGTATGGGGGTTTCACGTAATGCAGTTTTGCACGGAAACTTCTGTGAGAATAATTAAGTTGTAGAGTGTGGTGTGTTCCTATTTCTATATTCTTTGCAAAAGTTTAAGAAAGTACGAGAAATGTTTTAAATTTTTAAGAGACTGGTTAAATTATGACAATACACAGTTAAACATCAATAAAAATATCCATGGCGCAGTGTTTGTAACGTTGAATTGTACATTTGACGCTTTTCCGTATAACATGTTAAGGTATTTCGTACTCAATTAACTCTTATATTTCACGTAAGCCAAAATAACATATATCGTAATTGATAGAATCCACAATAAACAATATAGTCCACATATTAAAATAGTCTAATAATAAATTTATCCATTAGGCGTCATTTTCATTAACTTGGCGTCATTTTTTCAATTTTGACGATATTTTCGTCAATCGAGGGCTAAATATTGCTAAGGTGCCGATATTTTGTTAGACTACTCACAAAGTTCGCCTTATGTATCGTTAAGTGTTACAAATGGAAAAAAGCTAATGTCTTATATACTAGAAGGTATGTCTGTCCTATGGCGGAAATAAAAATTTCGCAAAGCCTTGCCTCCTACTAGCATCATTTTTTTTTATCAATTTGGTTACATTTTTATCAATTTGGCGGCATTTTTAAAAATCTGGCTAAAAAGTCTCCAAGTTTGCGACATTCCGCCAAATTTTTTGTCAATCATTATGGATGGACAGAAAAAAAAGGTTATTCTTATAGTCGTTCATTATATTCTTATAGTCGTTCCAAGATATTAAATTTTCATCAATTAGACGTCATTTTCATTTATTTATCGTCACTTTTATCAATTTGGTGAAATTTTCGTCAATTTGGCAACATTTACAAATAACTCGCCAAGTTGGCGATATGCCGCCAGAATGTTGCCAAGCATTACAAATGAAGAAATAGGCTCTTAAATAAATAATTATATTCTTTCTAAAACATTGTATTTTCATCAATTTGTTATAATTTTCATTCAGTTAGAGTCATTTTTACAAGCTGGCGACATTTTCGTCAATCTGGCAATAATTAAAAACTTGCCAAGTTAGCGATATTCCACCAAATTCGATGCCAACATTTTTCCAAGCGTTATGGACGTAGAAATTGGTTTTTCTTACAGTAGATAAGAAACTGATGGCATCCAAATGCAAAACTATTACCCAAAGTATCTTCTGTCTTGAATGGAACGAGCTAATTCTACGAGAATGATGATAATACATGTATCGCATAATATTACACATGAAAAATGAACATATTTTGCATGAATTAATACTTTTAACGTTTATGTGACTTAGATGAATTTATTTGAAAAATGTACAATATTCCGAGACCGGTCCATGCTAGTGTTCTAAAATTTATTTTACAGTTTTCTAATGAAAAATTATATGAGAAATTATTATTTACCTAAATTTATTGAAGGTTCTTTATTTTTTCAAAATTTTAAAATTTTGGGGAGATGAGTGTGTGTGTGTGGGGGGGGGAGGGTGAGTTCTGCAAGTTCGATTGTGTTTTAAAACAACAGGCTTGCAGTAGCTACGGATTGCAATTATTGTACCAAATTTCGTTCGAATCGCTGCATTTTGTTCGTGAAATATCGTTTCCACATACTCACTCACACACACACGCACACACTTATACACAGACATCACCTCAAAAATGTTTGATTTGTGATCAGAGATGCTTGAAACGTGCTTTCCCGTCGAAAACTCGAATTCGAATTGTCTATGGATCGCTTTTTGATAGCTCGTAATGTTATTTCTAGAACTCATCGAACAGTAAATTATAAAACATAGAAATAAATTTGAAATCAGACGCCTTTGAAGTCAGACGCCTTTGAAATCAGACTCTAATTCCATATGTGTCATCATCTGAGCTCTATCTATAGCAGATCCTGAGAAATAGATGTTTCAAGGAAATTAATTTTCGCAAAAACATATGCATTCCAAAATTTTTTAAACCAATAAGCATAACAAGGCAAATCATATTTAAAGCAAATTCCTATTGTATAGAAGGTTTACATGAGGCGATTTCATCAGCTTCAGGTGTGAGCGAAATTCGCAATAATAAGCGTACGCATTTCGAACAGTCCTGTAAGCACCTCGTAATATTTAGTTGACCATATCTCTTAAGCGTGTTTCTGATCCAAAGGAACTATATAGATTTAGAGATACGTGCGTATATTAAACTGCTTTGATATCCTTATTGCGTTAGAACGCGTGGGTAGATATGGGAATTGAAGCATATGCTGGGATTATACGCTCTATAGTTCGAGAGGAACTTGTCAGGATAGTTTGATTTCGAAACAGCTTGAAATATTCGAATTTTATGTGGAAATTCAAGAATATACGAATTAATAGTATCCAATTACATATAAGTTTCAATGTATCTTTATTCATAAACTATTTATAAGTACTAGTATATTTATTATAATATTAGTATATTATTATAATAATATTAAAAATAATATTAATAATAATATTATTAATAATATTAATAATAATATTAATAATAAGTATATAATAATATTATAGTATTAGTAAAAGTATATTTATAAGTACTAGTATTTGAATATTTGGAGAGTCTTTTCACTAGAATTCATCATACTAGGAGGCTACGCCCTCTGCTCGTTGCGATTCGTTAATATAAATTTTAAATCGGTAAACGGTTTATTTCATCGTATTACCTTATTATTTCACTATTAGTGTACCAAATTTCATATTTTTGTATGCTAAATTTTTTACGGTACCAGACAAAGAAAATCGATGGACCTGTCGATACGAAAGAAATTTTTTCACTTCAGAAGTGCATAAAAAACATCTCGTAAACTGCTTCAAAATTAAACAAGAAAAATCAATCATGCATAAAGCATTTATTATGAAACACTTTCCAACTACAATGCAATTTCATTTAACCATCTCTAAATTGCGATATATTCAGCGGTAATATTTAAAAAATTATCGCAATTCTACAATAATTTATTATAATTTGAAAACTTAAAACTTGATAAAAAAAATGAGCTTTATTCAAATGACGCCATTGAAATATAAATTACCTGGCTCTCTATGAAAAGCAATAAAAATTTCATTTATAAATATCTATTTTATTCCTTTCATTCGTCACAATACTACCATAATTGATTTTACTTAAAAATTTAAACCCATGGAAGTAAAAGTAATTTAACTCTGTGCTTAAAACTTCACCAAAAAAGGCTGCTATAAAATCGTCTGTTCTCTATGCAAATTCAATGAATGTCTCATTCATATCATCTATATTGCAGACTCCAGTGCTAAATAATTTTGCGTTAAAGAAATTCAGAAATTTTTATGCAACTCATCTTACTGCTTGATGTGTTTACAATCGCCATAAGTGAAAATTAGGCTTCGTTGTAGAAATAATCAAATTTGGATGATCATTTAAACTCAAATATATTGTAATTGCGTTGTTTCAGAACATTGATGCACAGAAATTAAGAAAAAATAAAGCGGTTTTAGGACGGATACAACACCAAATATAAATTTAAAAAAACTTTAAGGATCACAATTTTGACATAAGATGGATGTCATATTTTATTTTGAAGTGGGTCATTTCTTCATATAATGATCACGTGATCTCTTCATATAATGGGTGTAATTATTATTTTAATTTTTATTTAAAAAACTACTGAATATATTTTTCTGACAGTTTTTTTATATATTTTGTGATAATTTGAATATTTTCTGAAACTTTCGAAGCAATTTGTGAATTTTAAATTCGCTTAAAAAATGTTTGAAAAATTAGGTCCCATAAGGTTCAATATATTCCATTTTTTCAACCCGGGTTCAATCCAAAACTACTAATTGTGTGATACTATTCATTTATATTTCCATGGATTCCACAGATCGTCTGAACAACATACTAAAATTTCATTTTGATAAAGTCATTTTTACGGCAGTTATCGTGCTAACGGGCAGACAGACAGACAGTCAGAATGAACAATGTCATAACCACTTTTCAGCTATGTTGTAAAGTGTTAAAAAGGCTCTGTCCTGAAAATATTCATCTGCCTGCAAAATTTCGTGGCATTGATATTGTTAACCTATCCAGGACACGAACTCGCAGCTCAAATATTTTGTCTTTAACATTTGACATTACATATTTCTTAAACTATAATATATATCGAAGAAACGATTTATTTCAGCGTATTTTCCAAATCTTTCTCTACGATTGTACTAACGATTGTACAGTAGTCAACACACCGGGCCATTTTCATCTACTAAGTACTACTATTTATTTACCACTGATGGTACGACAAAACTCAGAGACAGACTCAAATTCTTTAAAATTAAACTTGAGATAACGCAACAAACGGGGAAGTTTCTTTTTTACTTTCTCTGCAATACATGGCAATGTATAGGGAAAGTATTGGAATCATGTCGAAAATTGCAACTCGTGTTTTCGACGGAACTACACGTTTCGAAACCTCTAGAATACGAAAAAACTATTTTTAGCGTGACGTCTGTGTGTGTGTCTGTGTGTCTGTCTGTGCAGATTTTGTATCCACTCTAACTAAAAAACTAATTGACCGAATTTGGGTATGACTCGGATTAAAAGAACCCGTCTTTTTTGCGGAATGGCCCGCAAAAGCTTTTATCCACTCTAACTGAAAAACTAATGGACCGAATTTCACAAAATTTGGTAGGTAAGTCACTTGTAGGCCACCCTAGTGCTGCTTGGATTTTGGTATAATTCGGAAAAAAATAACCTGCCTTTTTTTGCAAAATGGCCCGCAAAAATCATCAAAATCTAAACTTAAGAACAACGTATGGTCAAATATAGCCATTAAATGCTTGTTTAATACGAAATTTTTAGCGAAGAAAAGAATAAGACCAACCTCATTACACTAGGTCTAGCCGTTCTCGAGATATTTTAGTTTTTCGTATTTTTCCTACACCATTTTTGAAAATAAGTCCAGTTTTCAAATGAGAACGAAAATTGAATTAAAAGTGAATTAAATTTAATTTAAATAAATAGAACGTGAATATAAGTCTGCAGGGAAAGTCATGTGCTGCCCACATCAGATTTTTCTACTTTCCAGAATGACTTCAGTTCAACAAGTTTGAACTCGAATACATGAACTGGAATACTGAATTACGTGAGCACCGCAAGGGTTGCAGGAGTTGTACAAGAGTGCAGTGATGGCAAAGGTGGCTAACTTGCTACTGATTGCAACTCGCAGTCGCCATTTCAGGCGAGAAGTCGCGTATTTATTTAAAACGATTCAAATGCAACTTTTCATGCTGTTTGATCACTTCTTATTGCCAACATGTCTATTTGACATTATAGTATACTTGATGTACATAAGAAATTAGTTTAATGAGTATATAACTATAACGCAAGAATGGAAGGCAATGAAATACTATTCCGAGGCATTATATCTCAACATTTACAATCTGGTATTCAGATAATTCTGTGAACATTTGAATAATATAAAAATTGCTGAACATAGAAAGAAGAGAACTGAACATTAACGAAGCAGGTTTACTTACATATTATACTGCTCAAACTTATCCTAATAAAATGTTTATGATATTCAATTACGAGCGACGTAAAACTATCCATAAATGATTAAATTATTGATCTTGATACTTTTACTTCGCAAATAATTCAGTGACATATTGAAACTATTAACAATTTTAGGTACGAGGTTTTGCTTTTGGCTTTTGAGTATACATGTAGAATACGTGAATAATATTCAATATTGCATATTTTACTTTTTCTTTTGTGGCAGATTTTAACTAGGCATTTGTCGAGCTCTGGATCCCTTGGTGATTTGGGAGCCCCTGGTCGCCGCCAGGTCCGCCAGCCGCTTAATGCGTCCCTGCTCGCTACGCTTCACCAACTCCCATAACTCGCTACACTCGGCTCCTCCGCATCGGCTCCTACTCGCTTCGCGGGCTATTTCAAGTCAAATTAAGTTTTAATCGGTTTATTCCATCGTATTACTCTAGTATTTTTTTATAAATGTACCGAATTTCATATTACTTTCCTTATATACATAATGTATAAGGAAAGTATTGTGACGGGGTCGAAAATTCGAATTCGAGTTTTCGACGGGAGAGCACGTTTCAAGCACCCCTGATCACGAATCAAACATTTTTGAAGTGATGCCTGTGTGTGTGTGTGTGTGTGTGTGAAAGTGTGTGTGTGTGTGTGTGTGTGTGTGTGTGTGTGTGTGTGTGTGTGTCAGTGAGACTTTGGAGACGATAACTGACGAACGAATGGACCGATTCGAACGAAATGTGGTACAAAAATCACAATCCATAAACACTGGAAGCCTATTGTTTATATACGCATTCGAATGTTTAGAACCCCCCTAAATTTTCACGTGAAATTTTGAAAAAATTGTCAAAAAACAAAAATCGCTAATAAAGTTACTCAAATAGACATTTCTTATGTAATTTTTCATTAGAAAACGATTGGCATAAATTTTTGAACTCTAGCGTGAACCGTTCTCCAGATATTGCACATTTTTCAAAAAAATTATCAAAAAGTCATGAAAAATAAAAAAAATATATTTCCTATTTAGAAACATGTTCACTTTTCATATGTAATACCATACGATAAATTGGGTGACATCATTCTCGTGGATCTAGTTCGTTCCATCCATGAAAAAAGATACTTTGAGTAATACTTTTGTATTTGAACGCCAATAGTCATTTATCTGCTGTAAGAATAACTGATTTCTTTATCCATAACGCTTGGCGAGATTTTGCGACGAATTTGGTGGTATGTCGCCAACTTGGCGACGTTTTGAAATGTTGTCAAATTAACGAAAATCTCGCCAAATAAATAAAAATGACGCTAAATCAATTAAAATGACGACTAATTGTCGAAAATTCAATATCTTTGAAAGAATATACGTATCTACTATAAGAAAATACTATTTTTTTATTGTAAAAGTAGTAAACTCATTACATTATATAAGGAAAGTCATGTGTTGCCCACATCAGATTTTTTTTGTATGCTGTAGTTTTTGCGGTACGAGACAGAGAAAATCAATGGACTTCAGGATCGAAAGAACATTTTTCACTTCAGAAGTGCATAAAATCAAAACATCTCCGTCCGAAAAAGATCCGTCCTGCAAAAATATGTATTCTTTTCAAGTATGTATTCTTTCCAAGATATTGAATCTTCGTCAATTAATCGTCATTTTCATTGATTAAGCGTCGGTTTTATCCATTTGGCGAGATTTTAGTTAATTTGACAAGATTTAAAAAAGTCGCCAAGTTGGCGACATTTCGCCAAATTCGTCTCAGCCAAGCGTTACGGACGGAGAAATATGTTATTCTTATAACAGATAAATAACTGTTGGCGTTCAAATACAAAAGTATTACTCAATTAGTACCTTTTCTCAGAAATGGAACGATCTAGATCCACGAGAATGATGTCACCCAATTTATCGCATGATATTACATATTGAAAGTGAACATGTTTCTCAAGAGTTAGCATTTTTTGGGGAGGGCGGGGGGGTTGATAAATTTATTTGAAAAATGTGCAATATCTCGAGAACGGTACATGCTAGAGTTTACACCTCAAAGTTTATGTCAATCGTTTTCTAAGGAAAAATCACATAATGTACATTTGAGTAACTTTATTTATTGTTTCGATTTTTTGATGATTTTTTCAAAATATTACTCTAAAATTTAGGAGGATCTGAACATTCGATTGTGTTTAAAAACAATATGCTTCCAGTATTCATGGATTGCAATTTCTATACCAAATTTAATTCGAATGGCTTCATTTGTTCGTGAGATATCGTCTCCACAGACTTACTGACACACACACATACAGACATCACCTCAAAAATATTCGATTCGTGATCAGGGATGCTTGAAACGTGCTCTCCCGTCGAAAACTCGAATTCGAATTTTCGACACCATTACAATACTTTCCTTATACATTATACTATGTATATAAGAAAAGTAATAAAACTTTTATTGTAATGCAATATATGATGGGATTCATTTCACTAATTAATCACAAATTTTATTGCTATTAAAACGAATGCCAGAAAATTTTGTTTTCATATTAGGTGTAATTTATAAAAATACTCAAGCTTCACCAGTGATTCGTATGACAGATTAGTTACAAAATTAATATTAGACATGAGTTAAAATTAGCCGTATAACAAAAGTTATAATGAGTCGATAGCCGTATAGAGTGCTTTTCATTAAGCTAGTGGGGTTATATTATTATGTTCTAATAGAATGAGAACCCTGTAAATTCAAAAAGTGACAGCAGATATTTATATATTAAATACATTATTTTAGTATTAAACCCTGTACTTCATTGAAAATAAGAAATACACGGTAATACCGTTATCCTCTATTTTACAATTATTGTTCAACCAATTCCAATTACGGAGAAGGAATTTCTAATTAATTTTTTTTAATTAATTATTAATTATTTTTGTTCTATCATTTCCAAATAGAGCAATCGCGTTCATTGTATCTTAAACATGCAAGTTTATGATAATTCATTAAAACATAGGCTAAAATTATTCATAAATCTGTTATAATATAAAATCATTTTCTAAAAGTTCAATAATAATTGAAATTTGCAATCATGTGAAAAGCATACCAGAGCTCAAAAACGCATAGAAACTATTGAAGAAATTCCCTGCAGTCCCGATATGACGTCACGGAGCGGGGACCAATGGCATTCTCCTGCGCTGTTTGACCTACCTTCTTTCTAAATACCTTCCCTCTATGGGTGGTTCTATTTTGTATACGTATATCATCATTCTCGGAACAAGACTTATCGCAGCGGAATTTGTAATTTCCACCCCAGGGGCAAAGGAAATAGGGACTTACTGAAAGTCATTACAACCTCTTCAGAAGCAATCCCCCCTTCCCCCGGTGACCGATAATTGAATTTTTGCATGATTTTAGTATCGAATGCGATACCCGACCTAAACCGGATTGTCGGTTTGACCCTCACCAGGGCTTGTGAAAATGGTGTCAAATATGGTGTCGATATATGGTGCCAAAATATGGTGTTA
Organism: Amaurobius ferox; assembly: GCA_951213105.1. Taxonomy (NCBI): domain Eukaryota; kingdom Metazoa; phylum Arthropoda; class Arachnida; order Araneae; family Amaurobiidae; genus Amaurobius; species Amaurobius ferox. The sequence continues at coordinate 43,423,979 of OX578147.1, read as the reverse complement.
AAATATGGTGTAAATATGGTGTTACAAAGCATTTCCATTACATCCTGAAGATTCTCAACGACTTAGAGAGCTAAGACTTTGCACACTTATAGCATCGTCCATTCGCCAGAACCTAATGGATGCAGATTTTGAATGAGAATATTTTAGACGCTAAATACCATCTAGTGATAAATGAAAGAAATATTAAAAAGCTTCAAATTTATATTTAAGAGTATTAGATTTCAAGTCTGACAGCCTTAAATACTACTAATTTTACAGAGTGATTCAAATTAAAGATCAATTAAAGTTCAGACCTCTATGTAAGAAAAATACTGGTTGGATCGTAACCAATTTTCGTACGAATACTTTCTTGAGTATGCGGTTTCGATTTATGAAGAAATAAAAAATAGTTCAAATTTCTGCCGTCAGGGCTGAAATCTGGCGCTGCTGTCCCCACAATTTGCATATTGCCTAATTTATCAAACAAATATCTGCAAAAAAATGTTTCGAAGATTACAAATCGTGAATAGACCTCAAAGTAAACCGTTTAACTGTTGAAGTGCCTTAGTACATCTGTTTCCTTGATTGAAGATTTTAACAAGTAACGCCCGATGAGGTAAGGTAAGATGCGTGACCCTATGCCAGTCGTGGATTTGTGTAAAAAGGCGACTCCTTTTACGACTTTTTTTAGTACTCCTTTTACGACTCCTTTTAGTACTCCTTTTACGACTTCTTTTACGACTCCTTTCCTCCTTGTTGTAAGATATACGTCGCAATATGCAAATTACGGGAACACCAGAGCCAGATTTTAGCCCTGGCGGCCAAACTGAATTATTTTTACCTGCAAAAATCAAAACCGCAAACTCTGAAAACTATCTGTACGAAATTTGGTTGCGATTCGCCCAGTAAGTTTTCTTACAGAGAAGTATAAATATCTGATCTTAAATTTGGATCCCCTGTATATTTCTATAAAAATGTTTTAATATTACTTAACTTTAAAGATATATTTCTTTGAAAAACATTCTTCCATTTATGTATTCGGGATTCATTTCGATTTACTATTTATAATGTTCAAAATGATAATATAATATACAACATTTTCGAGCGCTAATGGTAACTCCAGCTGGTGTTCTAAATACAAATCCACGTCTTATGGCTACCGTTGAAAACTAAAATTTTCTCTAGCTTTTATTTTATAAGTAAATAAATGTGTTGTGAAAGCTTTTATTTGTAAACCTCTTTTCAGTAAAAGTTTCGGGTGAAAATATATTTTCTCTTTTTGAAAGATCTATTGTCTCAACCTGAAGATTTCATCAGCATTACTTTATTGTCTGCTTTTGTGGAACAAAAATTGTTTAAAAAGAAATGACAAATAAAAATGTATTTACATTTCGTTTTGATAGTTTGTGAAATAAAGGACAGTTTCATATTACGGTGCTATTTCTCAATATTTTCTTCTGATATATATAAAATAGGATGATCGAAAAATTGCGCACATCAAACTTTAAAATCATACTAGCTGCGGTGACAGCAGATAGAGGCACAAAATATAGAAATAATATTTTGCAGAAATAGCTTAATAAATTAATAAATAAATAATAATAATTAATAAGTTAATAAATTAAAAAATGATCGCAATCGCTTCACGCTTACAATAATAAGAGCATAACGTCCGCCCCCCAAAAAAATAAACCGTCCCGCCTCCAATCCCAGAAACATTTAAAACGGTCTTCCGCCCTAATAAAATAAGAATTTGACTCTCAATGTTCTTTCCCGTGCACTTTCTTTATAGTTAATATACATTTAAAAGAACTATCTCCTAATTTGTATGCTGAAACAAATCCAAGCCTCTTACATGGCAAATTAAACCAGCCCTCCCTGGCGACCGTGAGGTTTAAGTTCTGGGGAATGGGAGGCGGGGAAGTACTAATCTATTAACCAGCGGGGACACAACAAAGGCAGCGAGTTCCACGGAATCATTCACCAGACGAGATCTGAAGATGGTACCGCTAAGACCGACCTCAGTCGCCGACGGGTTTAGGCTCATGTTATGCTTAGATACCGTCCGTCCCCATGGCACCTGAAGTCCGAAACTTGAACTGTCAGGCGGGAAAGTGCGACAGCCATGTTCCTCGGATTAATATGCCCCCTGTGTTGGGGATAAGAGCTACAGAGTTAAGATCCACACACCACCTTTAAGGTCCGGCCGTCCAATCGGTTGCTTAAGTCCTTGCTGACGAGCCGGACGGTCTGGGTCTTCAACACCACCTTTAAGGTGAACCGTCCTACATAATTCTAACTTAGTTAACATATATTTAAAACAATGAATTACCTTCTCATTTGTATACTGAAGCAAATGCTTTCCTCACTTGGACAAACCCTCCCATGAAATTGAAACTTTCTTTAATTGGGTTAAACGAATGACCCCTCACTTTAGACATAATTGTTCATTTCCCCCTTTGACTAAAGCAACAGACCATTCATATCTTAAGAAGACTATAGGGAGTCTGAGTAAGGTTTCTCAGAATAGGCGACAATTTCACCAGTACAACGTGTAAGAATGAGCCGAATTTTGAAGGACCAGATACTAATTAAAAAATGGTCGAATTCTCGGCATTTTAAACAGTTTTTCGTAATACAAAACCTGTATAAAAGGAACTATCGACTTTTTAAAAATAATGTTTTCTAAATTTCATGCCAAATTTATCTGACCCCGGTAAAAAAAATCGAGAGGCTAACTTGAGTTTCGAATTAGAAGATATAATTTTATCTACTCCGTCTTGAAAATGAGGATCTTTAAAAAATATTTAAAAATCTATAATATTCTCAAATTTTCCAAACTTTTGGACTACTCTCCAGATTGATAGCTCTAGATAGCTAAATTAACAAATACATAAATAAAGAAATAAATAAAAACCACTATCTTCTTGGATAAGGTTTTGAAACCGATGGGGAAAACATTATTACACGAGTTTTCATCCGTTAATAGTAAGATAGCATACTGACAAATTGAAATAGTAGAATTGTTTTTAGTTAGGTGGGACAATAATATATCCTTGAAACTATATTAGAAATATAGGCTTTTGTTTGTCTTCTAGCTTTTTACACAGAAGATATATACGATATGCTATTTGTTTAAAGAACGATGTTATATGATTCAATTTGAGAAATAGTGCTTTGCGAATAATTTTTGGCATTTATTTGCTGTTTAATTATATTGCGTGAGTTTTTCTAATAGCTAAGAAGCAATTAATTTAATCCTGTTCTTGTTTATGCTTATTTGCTACTTTGAGTAAAGCTTAGATTATCCAGATCTTAAAACGCAGTTTTGAAAAAAAATAATAAAATTTATAAAAATTTTAAAGTTGTCTTATGTTTTATAATGCAAGGGCTGTTTGAGTAATGGGTAAAATATGAACTAATATTAAACAGTTTTAATTGTTTTTCAAATTTTTCTTGTTTAAGAAATTTGATTTACACAATTATCATGTTGAACTAGGGAAATCCGCGGGCATTCTACCCTATAATTTGTTAAACAGAAGTATAAATAAAACATTAAAGCATTAGAATCCATGAGAACGCCTTTTAATAATAATTTAAATAAAATTACATCTTAACTCATGCAATGAATGTGTGAAATAAAAGATCAATCGATTTTAAATCAGGATTCGTGCTAACTTTTGCTTATGAAAAGTAAAAAATAAATTAAAAAAATCAAAAGTTAGAATCCGTTACAATGTATTTTATAACGATATACTTACTGATCGTTGTGCACACCATTATATACTCATCGTTTCAATATTCGCTCATTGACGGCACATGCGACCACAAGCTATCAGGGAATGGCTTTTTCGACAAAGAATTTGTGGCCATTATTTTGCGAAATAGAATTTTCCCAACATGGTGACTAAAGACCTCAGCCCGTATTCACGAATCACCGAAGGGTTTAGATTAGTTAACTGCATGGCCGTAAATTCCAAACATGGTGACCAAAATCTTGGTAATGAGGAACTCAAAATATATAAAATCTCTTCCAAATATCAAAGTTGGTTTCTTTTAACCCGAGTTATAAGGCGGCAAAAGATAATTTTTCATTAGCGTCAATGAGACGGCAAATTTCAGTGTGGCTCCAAATGGCTTATATCAATTTTTTCGTCCACACCGTTTTTGATATATATTATAATGCCATTATTTCCGACATTCATTTCTGTAATGTGTAATAGTTGAACTGAAAAAACAAACACTTTAGAATGCGAGCATTTATTTTTTATTGAGACTTGCGGGTGGTTAAACAAACAAATTTACCTCGTCTGATTGCCGTACAAACCGAAATATTGCGGTATGTTTACTGCATAAGTAAATAAAAGTTTTGTGAAAGTCTTTCGTAAGCTTTTTCCTGAGAGAGGGTTTAGCGAAAAAATTATTTACTTTTTGCAAACGCTCTGGTATTTTCAGAATAATACCACTTTCATAAAATCTTTTATCAGCATAATTGCATTCTACATATTGTTTTCTGGAAACTTGAAATGGGAATAAAAATAAATACAGTCTGAATTTGTGATCAAATTTTCTCTTGATTATTTATGAAATGAAATACAAAGCATTTTATATTGGTGAAATTTCTCTTTGTCGCTATTTAATCAACTTCATGTCGATCAGTGTTCTTAGTACCGCAGACCGCGGGCCGTATTTATTACACTTTTGAGGCTCATCTATGAATTTAAAACATCTGATGTGGGCAGCACATGACTTTCCCTGCATACTCAAATTCATATTTCATTTATTTCTTTAATAATTCATTAAATTGAGTTTAATTAAACCAAATAACACTCAATTTACACTTTTAATTCAATTTTTGTTTTTATTTGGTAATTGGACTTTTTCCGAAATCGCCGTAACAAAAATGCAAGAAATCTCAAATATCTTGAGAACGGTTAGTCCTAAAGTATAATGGAGTGTGTTATATTATTTTCCTCTTCAAAAATTGCGTTTAAAACAAGAATTTAATTGATACATTTGAGCATACACAACTTAGTCTTTTTTTTAGATTTTTGCGATTTTGACGGGCTATTTCGTAAAAAAAGGCAGGTTGTTCCTTATCGAATCTCTGCCCCGGTTGTTCTTTTCTAATCAGCACCAGAGTACCCAACAAGTAACTTATCTACCAAATTTTGTGAAATTTGGCCAATTTGTGTTTTAGCTAGAGCGGACAAATGAAACTTTTACGGGACATTTCGCAAAAAAAGGAAGGTTCTGTTTTTACGAATCATACCAAAAACTAATCAGCATCAGGGTCACATCCGACTGACTTACCTACCAAATTTTATGAAATTCGGTTCATTAGATTTTGAGTTAGAGTGGATACATACATTGCACAGACACACAGACAGACAGACACACAGACGTCAAATAATAAAAATAGTTTTTTCGTATTCTAGAGGTCTCCAAACGTGCAGATCCGTCGAAAACAAGAGTTGCGATTTTCGACATGATTCCAATACTTTCCCTATTCATTACCATGTATTTCAAGGAAAGTAAAAAATGTTATTTCATATAATAATATCTTTTTTCGTGACATGATTGTATTTTTCATTTTTTTTAAAATCTGTTATTTATAAAAGTAATTTTATTTATAGATTGATAGGCACATGCATATCAGAGATTTGAATTCCTTGCACACATGACATAATTAGAATTCTAAAAATATCAATTATATCCTTAACAATGCCAGGCCGTGTGTATTACGTTAATGAGCAAATTGTAAGTTATTACCCTAGTAGCAGTCAGATATTGGCACAATATTGACTTTTTATTGGCTCCACTATTGAATCAATATGAAAAATCTGATGTGGGCAGCACATGAATTTCCTTATATAATGCAATGAATTTACTATTTTACAGTAAAAAAATGCGTTGTTCTTATAGTAGATACTTATGTTCTTTCCAAGGTATTGAATTTTCGACGATTAGTCGTCATTTTCATTGATTTAGCGTCATTTTTATCCGTTTGGCGAGATTTTCGTCAATTTGGCAACATTTAATAAAGTCGCCAACTTAGCGATATCCCGCCAAATTTGTCGCCAGAATCTCGCCAAGCGTTATGGGCGGAGAAAGAAGTTATTCTTCTATCAGATAAATGACTATTGGCGTTCAAATACAAAAGTATTACTCAAGGTATCTTTTCTCCTGAATGGAACGAGCCAGATGCACGAGAATGATGTCACCAAATTTATCGCATGATATTACACATGAAAAGTGAACATGTTTCTCAACAGTTAATATTTTTTCTTAATTTATGGGACTTTTTGATAAATTTGATTGAAAAATGTGCAATATCTCGAGAACGGTTCGTGCTAGAGTTCTAAAGTTTATGTCAATCATTTTCTAAGGACAAATTACATAAGAAATGTCTATTTGCGTAACTCTATGAGAGGTTTTCATTTTTTGATGATTTTTCCAAAATTTCATTCGACAATTTAGGGGGATTCTGAACACTCGATTGCGTATAAAAACAATAGGCTTCTAGTGTTTACGGATTGTGATATTTGTACCAAATTTCGTTCGAATCGGTCCATTCGTTCGTCAGTTATCGTCTCCACAGACTTATTGACACACACACACACAGACATCACCTAAAAAATGTTTGATTCCTGATCAGGGATGCTCGGAACGTGCTCTCCTGTCGAAAACTCGAATTCGAGTTTTCGACCCCGTCACAATACTTTCCTTATACTTTATGTATATAAGGAAAGTAAAAATTAGACATTTTGACGGAATTTGCTCAATATAGGCTTAAAATATTGGGATAGTATTACGCACATATTTCCAATGTAACACCGATATTGGTTGTAATATTGTAATGAAAATATTAGCCAATATTGGAGGACAATATAACCCTCCAATATCTGCATTGCATTGCATTTTTAATATTTCCAATGGAATGTCAAGATATACAATATTAGTTTAATATGGGACCAATATAAATTGCTACTAGGGTATAGTGTACTGTTTTGTTTTGATTGAAATAATTGTAAAACGTGTGTTAATAATTGTAACAATCTGATCTGGCCAGCACATGACTTTCTCTGCAGACTTATATCCACGTTCTCTTTATTTTAATTAAATTTAATTCACTTTTAATTCAATTTTCGTTCTCATTTGGTAAATGGACTTATTTTCAAAGGTGGCGTAGAGAAAATACGAAAAAACTAAAATATCTCGAGAAAGGCTAGTCCTAGTGTAATGGGGTTGGTCTTATTCTTTTTTTTTCGTTAAAAATTACGTATAAAACAAGTATTTAGTGGATATATCTGAGCATACGTAGTTTTTTATTTTAGATTTTAACGATTTTTGCGGGCCTTTTTGAAAAAAAGGCAGGTTATTTTTTTCCGAATCGTACCAAAATCTAATCAGCATCAGAGTGTCCCGCGAGTTACTTATCCACCAAATTTTGTGAAATTTCGTCATTTAGTATTTTAGCTAGAGTGGATACATGATTTTTTTGCGGGGCATTTCGTAAAAAAATGCGGGTTTTGCTTTCACGAATTGTACCAAAAACTAAAACTTACCTGCCACATTTTATGCAATTCAGTCCAGAAGTTTTTGAGTTAGCGTGGATACATACATTGCACAGACACACAGACACACACTCAGACGTCACGCTAAAAATAGTTTTTTCGTATTCTAGAGGTCTCGAAACGTGTAGATCCGTCGAAAACTCGAGTTGTGATTTTCGGCATGATTCCAATACTTTCTCTATACATTACCATATATTGCAGGGAAAGTAAAAAGTAGGAGGAGAAATGCATATCGAATTGAGTTCTAAAACGCTGTACAAGAGTTCCTTCACAGTCTAAATTCTCAGGAATTTTAATATGTTCAGGTTGAGGCTTCTATATATACAGGCTGACACAACAGCTATTTTGACCCCAGTTGGTCGAATTGATTATTGGCTATCTGACTGTGTTATTTTAGTAGCGCACACATGTTACATGGCTGATATTTTATACTGAATTTAGCTGTAAAATTGGTACTTCTGCTTTCAAAAAATTGTACCAATTATTCAGGAAAGTAGTTTAGAATGTTTTGATTTTCTCGAGAACCTGATAAAAAGACTAGAAAGTAAACCTCTTTTCGCCATGTGCAGTTATCTCTTCAACTGGAAGTCAAAATAACCGCTGAAGCGCCAGCCTGTATAGTTTGGAGTCTTAGTCCAGGACAATGAACACAATTTTTGCTGCAAAGTGTGAGACCAAAAATAGATCTCACATGTGTTTTGGTGAGACAAGTTTATGCCAGTTATTTATTATGTCTGAAACATCGAACACAACTTGTAGTCTAGATGGCGCCGAGGTTTACAGCAAACCATAAATTTAGGAGCGTCAAGACAGAGGGCGACGAGCGGGCCCTTACGAGGATGCCAAGTAGCGGCATTGGTTCAATGATTAACCAATGGTGAAGCTGCTTGTTGCGTCACTTCTATGCTGCAAATGAAAACAAAGTGGGGAGTTACACCTCCGAGGAAAAGGAACCACAACATGTGACCTAAGAGCGACACTTGAAAATAGACTTGTGCTAATGCTAATACTCGGGCGGCATTATGACTAACAGATAACTTCGAGACGATGACTTAAGAACTACGTTTAGAAAGATGACTTGTGCTAATACTCGGGCGGCAATATGATGCATAATTTATTATGTCCGAAACATCGAACAATACTTGTAGTCTAGATGGCGCCGGGGTTTACAGCAAACCATAAATTTAGGAGCGTCAAGACAGAGGGCGACGAGCGGGCCCTTACGAGGATGCCAAGTAGCGGCATCGGTTCAATGATTAACCAGTGGTAAAGCTGCTTGTTGCGTCACTTTTATGCTGCAAATGGAAACAAAGTGGGGAGTTACACCTCCGAGGAAAAGGAACCACATCATGTGACCTAAGAGCGACACTTGAAAATAGACTTGTGCTAATGCTAATACTCGGGCGGCATTATGACTTACAGATAACTTCGAGACGATGACTTAAGAACTACGTTTAGAAAGATGACTTGTGCTAATACTCGGGCGGCAATATGACTGAGAGATGACTTAGGACATTATGCCTTGACTTGGCAAGAGATTCACAGCTCGAAATTAAGGAGCACGAAACTTAGAAAGATGTGTCGACTACGAGAAGTGCGTGTGTCTGGCCAGCAGTACAATATTATGGTCGAATTACGAGTGATGACTAAGTACTTCGAGTTAAATTCTAGTAATATGATCAGTGTAGTACCTGGTGGTGACAAAGTACAAGACAGATTTGAAGGTATGTGTTCCTGAAATAACTTTAGGTCTAGGAACGCTTAGGCAATTTAAGTGGTCTCACATGTTCCCCCGCCAAAACTAATAATTAATTGTCTAATGAATTAATAAGTGTTTATGCTGTTAATAAATGTTTTATTGTTAAACTTTAAATGGTGTGATCCATTTAGTATTATATTAATTAGTAATTACTTTACAGAACTCGCGCGAAAGTTAAATAATTGGAGGATTATTGCTAACACAACGTAGTAGTAAAATAATGTTAATTGTAATTTGAAATTTTAAGTTTTATCTTTCCATTAGTGTACCACATTTTGGTTTTGGCGGGGGAACATGTGAGGCCACTTAAATTACTTAAACGTTTCTAGACCTAAAATTATTTGAGGAACACATACCTTCAAATCTGTCTTGTACTTTGTCACCACCAGGTACTATAAATAACTGGCACACAATAAATAACTGGCATAAACTTCTCACAAAAACACATGTGAGATCTATTTCTGGTCTCACACAAAGTATGTCGGAAAATAATTTATCAAATATAATCTGCGTTTCAAAATCTAAAGAAATGCATTAAAAGCTAAAACATCACCGCTGTTTGATCACGATTACTGCTGTCTATAAGAAATGTGCTATCGGCTACTGCGAGTTTAAAAAAATCTGATGTGGGCAACACATGACTTTCCTTATATAATGCAATGAATTTACTACTTTTACAGTAAAAATATAGGTTTTTCTTATAGTAGATACTAATATTCTTTCCAAGATATTGAATTTTCGAAAATTAGTCGTCATTTTCATTGATTTAGAGTCATTTTTATCCATTTGGCGAGATTTTCGTTAATTTGGCAACATTTCAAAAAGTCGCCAAGTTGGCGACATTCCGCCAAATTCGTCGCCAAAATCTCGCCAAGCGTTATGCACTAAGAAATAAGTTATTCTTACAGCAGATAAATGACTATTGGCTTTCAAATACAAAAGCATTACTCAAAGTATCTTTTTTCATGAATGGAACGAGCTAGATCCACGTCAATGATGTCACCCAATTTATCGCATGGTATTACATATGAAAAGTGAATATATTTCTCAATAGGAAATATTTTTTTTTATTTTATGACATTTTGATAATTTTTTTTTAAAATGTACAATATCTCGAGAACGGTTCATGTTAGCGTTCTAAAATTTATGCCAATCGTTTTCTAATAAAAAATAACGTAAGAAATGTCTATTTGCGTAACTTTATTAGTGGTTTTGATTTTTTGACGATTTTTTCAAAATTTCATTCGAAAATTTAGGGGGGTTCTGAACATTCGATTGCATATAAAAACAATAGGCTTCCAGTGTTTACTGATTGTGATTTTTGTACCAAATTTGGTTCAAATCGGTTCATTCGTTCTTCAGTTATCGTCTCCACAGACTCACTGACACACACACACACACACATACTTTCACACACACACACACACACACACACACACACACACATACACACACACAGACATCACTTCAAAAATGTTTGATTCGTGATCAGGGATGCTTGAAACGTGCTCTCCCGTCGAAAACTCGAATTCGAATTTTCGACCCCGTCACAATACTTTCCTTATACATTATGTATATAAGGAAAGTAATATTACTTTCCTTATATGCATAATGTATAAGGAAAGTAATATTACTTTCCTTATATGCATAATGTATAAGGAAAGTATTGTGACGGGGTCGAAAATTCGAACTCGAGTTTTCGACGGGAGAGCACGTTTCAAGCATCCCTGATCACGAATAAAACATTTTTGAAGTGATGTCTGTGTGTGTGTGTGTGTGTGTGTGTGTGTGTGTGAAGTATCTGTGTGTGTGTGTGTGTGTGAAAGTATGTGTGTGTGTGTCAGTGAGCCTGTGGAGACGATAACTGACGAACGAATGGACCGATTCAAACAAAATTTAGTACAAAAATCACAATCCGTAAACACTGATAGCCTATTGTTTTTATATGCAATCGAATGTTCAGAACCCCCCTAAATTTTCGAATGAATTTTTGAAAAAATTGTAAAAAAATCAAAACTGCTACTAAAGTTACGCAAATAGACATTTCTTATGTAATTTTTCTTTAAAAAACGATTGACATAAAATTTAAAACGCTAACATGAACCGTTCTCGAGATATTGTACATTTTTCAAAAAAATTATCAAAAAGTCATATAAAATTTAAAAAAAATATTTCCTATTGAGAAACATGTTCACCTTTCATATGTAATACCATGCGATACATTGGGTGACATCAATCTCGTGGATCTAGCTCGTTCCATTCATGAAAAAAGATACTTTAAGTAATACTTTGTATTTGAACGCCAATAATCATTTATCTGCTGTAAGAAAAATATATTTCTCCGTCCATAACGCTTGGCGAGATTTTAGCGACGAATTTGGCGGAATGTCGCCAACTTGGCGACTTTTTGACATGTTGCCAAATTAAAGAAAGTCTCGCCAAATGGATAAAAATGACGCTAAATCAATGAAAATGACGACTAATTGTCGAAAATTCAATATCTTGGAAAGAATATTAGTATCTACTATAAGAAAAACCTATTTTTTTACTGTAAAATAGTAAATTCATTACATTATATAAGGAAAATCATGTGTTGCCCACATCAGATTTTTTGATTATTATGATGGACGAGCACAGCGAAGTCCATTTTCCTTTCTCAATGAAATCAACATTTGCCTGAATTTTGTTATATTTTTTACTCAGAGACTACAATAGATAAGAAGACATTTGGTACACCTACGTAAAGTTGCATGCAGATTGGATGAATCATAATACCAACAATTAAAAGGAAATATATCAAAGCAAGACGCCTATATTTAAACTGCGCATGCTCACTAGGTTTTGTACACATATCATGTAAACAACAGCTTTTAAACAGCTAATCAAAGCGTGTACACTTGAAAGACAGTTGATCGTATTCGATACATCTCGTGTCCCTCGTACTTTAACATGTTTCAGATCAAAAAGTTAAAATCACTCACAATAACTGAGTCATCACTTTTACCTTCATTCAGTAAAATTGTGAATATTATGTTTAGCAAGAAATAAAAAAAATCTGATGTGGGCAACACATGACTTTCCTTATATAATGCAATAAATTAACTACTTTTACAGTAAAAAATAGGTTTTTCTTATAGTAGATACTTATATTCTTTCCAAGATATTGAATTTTCGTCAATTAGTCGTCCTTTTTCATTGATTTAGCGTCATTTTTATCCATTTCCCGAGATTTTCGTTAATTTGGCAACAAAAGTCGCCAAGATGGCGACATTCCGCCAAACTCATCGCCAAAATCTCGCCAAGCGTTATAAAAGGAGAAATAAGTTATTCTTGAAACAGATAAATGACTATTGGTGTTCAAATACAAAAGTATTACTCAAAGTATCTTTTCTCATGAATGGAACGAGCTAGATCCACGAGAATGATGTCACTCAATTTATCGCCTGATATTACATATGAAAAGTGAACATGTTTCTCAGCAGTTAATATATTTTTTTTTAATTTATGGGATTTTTTTATAAATTTATTTTTAAAATGTGCAATTTCTCGAGAACGGTTCATGCTAGCGTTCTAAAGTTTATGTCAATCGTTTTCAAAGGAAAAATTACATCAGAAAAGTCTATTTGCGTAACTATATTAAATGTTTTCATATTTTGAGGATTTTCTCAAAATTTCACCCAAAAATTTAGGGGGATTCTGTACATTCGATTACGTTTAAAAACAATAGGCTTCCAGTATTCACGGATTGTGATTTTTGTACCAAATTTCAGTCAAATCGCTCCATTCGTTCGTCAGTTATCGTCTCCAGACTCACTGACACACACACACACACACAGACATCACCTCAAACATGTTTGAGGGATGCCTGAAACAGAGGGGATGCCTTTGATCAGGGATGCCTGAAACGTGCTCTCCCGTCGAAAACTCGAATTCGAATTTTCGACCCCGTCACAATACGTTCCTTATACGTTATGTGTATAAGGAAAGTAAAAACTTTTGAAAATACTTATATGTCAGGTAATACTACTGGACACCGTATACAAGATATATTTCAAGACAAAGTGATATTTTCAAACTCTTCAAACGTGCTTCCGTTTTGCACAACTAACAAGAGTTTTGTAAATAGTTTTGTCATACTTTCCACTTTCAAGTTAGGTTGTTGGTATTTAGAGATTAATTCTCTATCAAGTCCTTTGTAAATATTGTTTGTGATACTTTCTAACTTAAACTAGTATATTGAATTTAAAAAGTATTCTGTCGGAATAAAAAATGTGTTGGTGTTCAAAGACTAATGGTCGATATATTTAAGCAACATTTATTATCTTCTCTTGGATATTACAAACTGCATTTGAAATGCCCAAGTTAGTAATTATGAACAAGCAAAGCGAAATCCATTTTTCATTCAAATTGAAATTAACATTTGCCTAAATTTTGAGACTAATTTTTGATCTGGGTCAATATATTTTGAAGCAGAAATGGATTCTGATTGTAGTAAATGATTCATTGCTATTAGATCTTTAATTACTTATTGTAGATGTTATTTCATTTATATTTGACTTAAGGCATGATCACTTTATTATCTTGAATATGAAATACCTTCTTTCGAAATAAAATGCTGGTGTTAGAGACTAATTTGTGATCTAGGTCAATATATTACTTTCCTTATATACAATAATGTATAAGGAAAGTATTGTGATGGGGTCGAAAATTCGAGTTCGAGTTTTTGACGGCAGAGCACGTTTCAAGCATCCCTGATCACGAATCAAACAATTTTTTGGTGATGTTTGCGTGTGTGTGTGAAAGTATGTGTGTGTGTGTCAGTGAGTCTGTGGAGACGATTTCTCACGAATGAATGGAGCGATTCGAATGATATTTGGTACAAATAAAACAATCCGTGAATAGTGGAAGCCTATTGTCTTTAAACGCAATTGAATGTTCAGAACCTCCCTAAATTTTTGAGTGAAATTTTGAAAAAATCATCAAAAAATTAAAACCTTTAACAAAGTTACGCAAATAGACATTTATTATGTCATTTTTCCTTAGAAAACGATTGGCAGAAACTTTAGAACGCTAGCATGAACCGTTCTCGAGATATCGTCCATTTTTCAAATAAATCTATCAAAACATCCCCTCAATAAAAAAAAATATTAACTGAAAAACATGTTTACTTTTATAAATTTGGTGACGTCATTCTCATGGATCTAACTCGTTCCATTCATGAGAAAAGATACTTTGAGCAATACTTTTGCATTTGAACGCCAATAATCCTTTATCTCCTAAAAAATAACTTATTTCTCCGCCCATTACGCTTGGCGATATTTTGGCGATAAATTTGACGGAATGTAGCCAACTTGGCGATTTTTTTTTAAATGTTGCCAAATTGACGAAAATCTCGCCAAATGGGTAAAAATGACGCTAAATCAATGAAAATGACGACTAATTGATGAAAATTCAATATCTTGGAAAGAATATAAGTATCTACTATAAGAATAGCCTATTTTTTTACTGTAAAACAGTAAATTCATAGCATTATTTAAGGAAAGTCATGTGCTGCCCACATCAGATTTTTTTGAAGCAGAAATGGTAATGTTTATGTTAAATGATTCAGTGCTATATGATCAATTATTATTATTTGTAGATGGTCTTTCTTTTATATTGGACTTAAACATGTTAATCCTTAGATACTCTAATACTGCATTTATTATCTTTCCTTGGATATTTCCAACAGAATTTGAAATGTCCAAGTTAGTAGCTATAAACAAGTGGAAGTCTATTCTTCAGTCCCATTAAATTTAATATTTGTCTAAATTTTGGAAACCGCTTTTACTCAAAAATTATAATAGGTAAGAAGATGAAATGTAAAATACATGTATAAAATTGCACGCAGTTGTGAAGAATCTCAATTTCAAAAATTAAACCGATCTACAGCAGTACGAATCGCTTATGTTTCAACTGAGTATGCTCATTACACTTCGTATAAATAACATGTAAACAACAACTTTTTAACAGCGAATCGAAGCAAGTGCACTTCATGAACTCTCTTTTGTCGATTGTAGTCAACTAAGTCCAATGCATTTCAATTCAGCCATTGCAGACTATTTAGTTTTATTTAATTTTAATTTTAATAACTCTTTTGTAATTATTCTATTATTGATATAATTTATGAAAAAAAGTTATTTAAGATATATTTTAAAGAATATCACAGTCCACATGATCAACTTCTCGTTGTGGCATGGGCCAAATTCGATAATTACGCTGGACCAATTTGTGAGAACGCTGGTTGCGTTTCCATTCATAGAGAAATAAGAACGTGGGAATTCAACGGAACTGCTTGAAAGCAATTTCTGTTGCAGTTCACTGTTCCAATCACAATATCTAAATTTAGATAAAGTGGGAGTGAACATTGGAGAAGAGAAACTGTCTTAAGTTGTCTTAGGTATGATTTGCGTTGCAATTTCACTTGTTAAAACATTTCAAAGTTTAGCATTTGAAGTATAACATCCATTTGAAACTTTAAAAATTTACGTATGTTAATGCGGATAAAACGCAATGAAGAAGGTATGAGAACTCACATTTATGTATCTGGGACTTAAATGCATTCCTACATGTTAAATGCATTTTTGTGATTTAAATGTGTTACTTTCATTTAATTGTTTTCCTGTTTTCTAATTTTTTTTTACTTAAAATTAAGATTTTTTAAATTTATGTGCTCTTTTGAATTATGATTATAAAATATTGAAATTTTTTATTTTTTATTTTTAACTTCTTAATTTATTTATTAAGTTTTAAATTGGAATGTTTTATAGCTTTCACATACACTTCAAACTCGTGAATCTGATAAAAATACGCGTTTAGCTAGTTCTAGAGTTAACACGATGTTCAGAGATTTAACTAGAAAGGAAACACAGTGCAAACACAGTGTATAGTATAACAGTACAAAACCATCTTCCCAAGTTCTCTGGAATTCGTGAAGCTTGTTTTATCTTTCCCTTACTTTAATATTGTTATAAAAGTTGACACTTACAAAAGTTTTGATCAAATACATATTATCATGAATCAGAGAGAGTAAAAAATTTTGTATACGAAACTTTTCATCAATCCAGTTCATATCGAATTCACTTTATCCGTCGTATCCATTCTGCCTTATAGTTTTAGGCGTAGCCACACAGAAAAAAATTTCATTTTATTACTTTAGAATATATTTTCCGTATAAATAAATGGAATGGAATTATTAAAATATATAAAATGTATAAGACTATACTATTTTTTTTCTGTCTTTGGAATGCAAGTGATTTTTTATAATTGATGACTCATTTATGATTCCATATCTACCACTTATGATTGTCATTTAAACGTAATATGTATCGTACGTTTATTGCATAAATAACTAACTGACTTGCGAAAGCTTTTATTTTTAAGTCGCTTTCGACGAAAAAGTTTAACGGAGACGTGATGTACTTTTCTTTAAAAGCCCCATTAGTTTCTGGCAGTCGCTCCTATCAACAAGCTTTTATCAGTGTAATTGCATTCCAGAATTCCATTTTATAAAAGACTTGCATATAAAGAATTGACATCTAAAATGTATTCAAATTCTGTTTTGATTTTTAATGGAATAAAATATAATGTTCCTTCGATTTGGATGACACTTCTCAATATATTTTAAGGATTTTAATATGTTTCTTTTTACTTTTCCAACAATATATGGTAATGTATAGGGGAAGTTTCAGAGTCCATTACGACGATAAGAGCTTGCAATTTCGTCCCAGTAGCTCAACGGTAGAGCGTCTGCTGGCCAGTTCGGAGATCTAGAGTTCTGTTCCCGGTTGCGGCCGCAAAGCTTTTTACAATGGCGCCCGAACATTAGAAATGTCAATAACACAGGAAAGTTTTATGGCATAACATATTTGGTTAAAGAAGTTAGAAATGGAGAATATTTTGTAAGAGTTAATCGTAGTTCTAGCGATGTCAAGGAAGCCAGAGTTTAGTTTTAATGGGAAAAGATCAGCTAAAGCGTATGCGAAGAGATTAGAAAAGTTATTCAAAAACAGGAAAGAAGTGAAGGGCATAAGTTAGACCTGGTAGAACATACATTAAACGGCGAATCTAAGCGATGAGAGAATATTTTCGCAGAAAAGAAGTGCAAAAAATGGGCGGGATTTAAAGAAAAAATATAGATAAACTTTCCGGAAATGTGGAACAAAGTGGAACTAGAAACAGAGTAATAGTGTAAAACAACAACACGAAAAGTTTATGTCAATCGTTTTCTCAGGAAAAATTACATAAGAAATGTCTATTTGCGTAATTTTATTAATGGTTTTGATTTTTTGATGATTTTTTCAAAATTTCACTCGGAAATTTAGGGGGTTCTGAACATTCGATTGCGTTTTAAAACAATAGGCTTACAGTATTCATGGATTGTGATTTTTATACCAAATTTCATTTGAATCGCTCCATTCGTTCGTCTGTTATCGTCTCCACAGACTCACTGACACACGCACACACACCTACACATATTTTCACACGCACACATACGCGCAGACATCACCTCAAAAATGTTCGATTCGTGATCAGGGATGCTTGAAACGTGCTCTCCCGTCGAAAACTCGAATTCGAATTTTCGACCCCGTCACAATACTTTCCTTATACATTATGTATATAAGGAAAGTAAAATGGAATGAAAATGCTTTAAAGTTCCGCCGAAAATGAAGTGTGTAAATGAAGTATTCACACCATTTTCCTCCATATGAATGATCCTGCGTAATTTGAACATTGCATTATGTATATAAGGAAAGTAAAAAGGAATGAAAATGCTTTAAAGTTCCGCGAAAATGAAGTGTTTAAGGGAAGCATTCACACCATTTCCCTCCATATGAATGATCCTGCGTAATTTGAACATAGCAGTCTGAACTACTGAACACGAATATTTTGCAATGGAGATTTCGTCTAAATGCGATTTAAACAATTATTAAGCAAGAATACCTGATTAATATTATTATTTAACAACTGTTTATAAATCGGTCATAAAGAAATTTGAAAACTCTCTCTGCTAGGGTAATCTTTTAGGGTAATCTTTAGGGTGAAAATTTCATCAAAAGGAAGTCTCTAGTGGAAATTAAATTACACAAATAAGAAAAACTTTGGAATGATTTTTACCAAGCAATTTTTATATCATATTGCTGCTTCAATTCTATAAAAATTCATGAAAACATACCATTTGTTATGGCTTCAGATATTCTTATCTTTCAAAGTGAATTCTAAGTCGTAATTCACTGAGGAGATTTATAGTGCGCAGTTTTACATTTTTAGTTATTTCTTCCGAAAAAAATTCAATCCTTTCTGTGCCTTCCTCCTAAAAAGGAATAAAAAAATCTGATGTGGGCAACACATGACTTTCCTTACATAATGCAATGAATTTACGACTTTAACAGTAAAAACAATAGGTTATTCTTATAGTAGATATATTCTTTCCACGATATTGAATATTCGTCCATTTGTCATCATTTTCATTGATTTAGCTTTATTTTTATCCATTTGGCGAATTTTTAGTTAATGTAGCAACATTTAAACAAGTCGGCAAGTTGCGGACATTTCACCAAATTCGTCGCCAAAATCTCGTCAAGCGTTATGGATGGTGAGTTATTCTTACAGCAGATAAATGACTATTGACGTTCAAATACTAAAGTGTTACTCAAAGTATCTTTTTTCACGAATGGAACGAGCTAGATCCACGAGAATGATGTCACCAAATTTATCGCATTTTATTACATATGAAAAGTGAACATGTTTCTCAATAGGTTTTTTTATTTTACATGATTTTTTGATAATTTTTTGAAAAATGTGCAATATCTTGAGAACGGTTCGTGCTAGTGTTCTAAAACTTATGTCAATCGTTTTCTAATGGAAAAGTACATAAGAAATGTCTATTTGCGTAACTTTATTAAATGTTTTAATTTTTTAATGATTTTTTCAAAATTTCACTCGAAAATTTAGGAGGTTCTGAACATTCGATTGTGTACAAAAGCAATAGGCTTCCAGTATTCACGAATTGTTATTTTTGTACCAAATTTCGTTCGAGTCGGTCCATTCATTCGTCAGTCATCGTCTTCACAGACTCACTGACACACACACATAATTTCACACACACACACACACACATCATTTAAAAAATGTTCGATTCCTGATCAGAGATGCGTGAAACATGCTCTCCCGTCGAAAACTGTAATTCGAATTTTCGACCCCGTCACAATACGTTCAATATACATTATTGTATGTAAGGAAAGTAAAAATAGATATTACTTTCCTTATATACATAATGTATAAGGAAAGTATCGTGACAGGGTCGAAAATTCGAATTCGAGTTTTCGACTGGAGAGCACGTTTCAAGCATTCCTGATCACGAATCAAACATTTTTGAAGTGATGTGTGTGTGTGTGTGTGTGTCAGTGGGCCTGTGGAGACGATAACTGACGAACGAATGGACCGATTCGTACCAAATTTGGTACAAAAATCACAATACGTAAACACTGGAAGTCTACTGTTTTTATACGCAATCGGATGTTCAGAACCCCCCTAAATTTTCGAATGAAATTTTGAAAAAATTGTCAAAAAATCAAAACCACTAATAAAGTTACGCAAATAGACATTTCTTATGTAATTTTTCATTAGAAAACGATTGACATAAATTTTAGAACCCTAACATGAACCGTTCTCGAGATATTGCACATTTTTCAAAATTATCAAAAAGTCATTTAAAATAGAAAAAAAATCTCTATTGAGAAACATGTTCACTTTTCATATGTAATATCATGCGATAAATTGGGTGACATCATTCTCGTGGATCTAGCTCGTTCTATTCATGAAAAAAGATACTTTGAGTAATACTTATGTATTTGAACGCCAATAATCATTTATCTGCTGTAAGAATAACTTATTTCTTCGTCCATAACGCTTGGCGAGATTTTGACGACGAAATTGACGGAATATCGTCAACTTAGCGACTTTTTTAAATGTTGCCAAATTAAAGAAAATCTTACCAAATGGATAAAAATGACGTTAAATCAATGAAAATGACCACTAATTGTCGAAAATTCAATATCTTGGAAAGAATATTAGTATCTACTATAAGAAAAACCTATTGTTTTTACTGTAAAAGTAGTAAATTCATTACATTATATAAGAAAGTCATGTGTTGCCCACATCAGATTTTTTAAACATGCTATGAAAAATCGATTTATATATGTTTTATTATACCTATACGAGGGAGTCTAGCGAAGTCTCAGAAATCAAATATTTCCTTTTAGGTGATAATACCTTTTAAGTCATAATTATTTTTGATTATACCGTGTTAAATGATTTATCAAAATAGATGTGCAAGAAATATAACATACGTTATAAATGAGAAATTACTTTCGTATAATCTATATTAACCAATTCGTACATTGTAAATAAACCCACATCTAGATCAATTATGGTTCTCGGTAATCAACCATTCTAGGAGCGTAGCTCTTTTGACTTATACCTGACAAGCATAATCGATATACGTGTGACTATGTCACGAACCAAAACTCGGAATGGTACGTAACTTGGTATGTGTGTATAATAAAATAATATCTGATGTAGGCAGCACATGACTTTCCTTACGCAATGAATTTACAGCAATGAATTTTACAGTTAAAAAAAATGTTTTTCTTATAGTTGATATTTATATTCTTTCTAAGATATTGGATTTTCTTCGATTAGTTGTCATTTTCATTGATTTAGCGCCATTTTTATCCATTTGGCAAGATTTTCGTTAATTTAGCAACATTTAAAAATGTCACCAAGTTGGCAAGATTACGCCAAATTCGTCGCCAAAATCTCGCCAAGCGTTACAGACGGAGAAATAAGTTGTTCTTATAACAGATAAGCGACTATCGGCGTTCAAATACAAAAGTTTTACTCAAAGTACCTTTTCTCATGAATGGAACGAGCTAGATCGACGAGAATGATGTCACCAAATGTATCGCATAATATTACATATGAAAAGTGAACATGTTTCTCAACAATTAAAATATTTTTTTTAATGTATGGGGATTTTTGATAAATGTGTTTGAAAAATACGCAATATCTCGAGAACGGTTCATACTAGCGTTCTAAAGTTTCTGTCAATCGTTTTCTAAGGAAAAATTACATAATAAATTTCTACTTGCGTAACTTTATTAAAGGTTTTGATTTTTTCATGATTTTTTTTTTTAATTTCACTCGAAAATTTAGGGGGGGGGGGGGGTCGATCATTCGACTGAATTCAAAACCAATAGGCTTCCAGTATTCACGGATTGCGATTTTTGTACCAAATTTCATTCAAATCGCTCCATTTGTTCGTGAGATATCGTCTCCAAAGACTTACTGACACACACACAGACACACACACACATACATCACCTCAAAAATGTTTGATTCGTGATCAGGGATGCTTGAAACGTGCTTTTCCATCTAAAACTCGAATTCGAATTTTCGACCTCGTCTAAATGCTTTCCTTATACATTATGTATATAAGGAAAGTAACAGAATAAAAATTAATTTTAGGCATTTTCTTATTAAAATCCGTGATTTTTGCATTTCAAGAAAAAGGTGAACCAATTCTGGTATAGGAGCAGTATTCAAGGATGTGATCACCTCTTGCAGACACTCGTGTCTCACATCGAATTTTCATGCCTTCCATGAGGTTGTATATAAGCCGTGGGGGAAAAAAAGTATCACTCCTAAAGTAGAGTCGTTTCTAGAGTCAGAGTGGTCCTAGGTGGCCACTTGCCTAGTGCATTACATGTACGCTGAACGGGATTCATATCCAGAGACTTTGATGGCCAATAACTTTGCTGGGCATATTCACTGTTTGCGTCTATACAGAGTGTCCCCAAAATATTGAAAAGCGCTTTTATTCTTTATCTGTTGGAGATAAGTGGGCAATGTAAATTGCAGAAATGTTGAAAGTAAGGTCGGAAATAAGACTACGTTAATGAAATAGTCCTCCCATTAATTTTCAAAAAGTTACACTTTTTAAATGCTTATACGACTCCCTTAGACAAATTTGGTCATTCAGAAGTTGTTTATTTCTAATGCAATGAGATTATTAAAAAAACCGCATAACTGTATTTTTAAAATCAACTGAATTATGATGAAGGAAAAAAAATCTGACTTATGCCACTTTTCCGTACCATGTGAAAGGCTGTTTTATCATTGGAAATATGGATCATAAACAAATTGACGATGGAAATTGATTAGATCAAAAATACGTTAATATGTGTCAAAATGTTTTATCACAAATGCATCTAAATAAAGCATTACACAGACAAAGATCATATAAAGTAGTGGTACTCACTACGTAGTTTGGTATCCTATGTATTATCATCCAGTTTTATCTTTTTTTGTGATATGTCACATATTTGATATAGGGTCCCCATTTCCAATGTTCAGTTTTCAATTAAATATGAGACGGTCAATTTTAAAGATACAGATATGTATTTTTTTAATAATCTTGTTGCATTAAAAATAAAAAAATTATGATGGACCAAATTTGTCTAAGGGGGTCGTATAAAAATTTAAAAGTGTAACTTTTGAAAACGGATGGGAGGACTATTTCATTAACGTAGTCTTATTTCCTACCTTACTTTCAACAATTTTGTAATTTACATTGTCCACTTATCTCCAACAGGTAAAGAATTAAAGCACATTTCAATCTTTTAGGACACTCTGTATAGCCAAATGATAAGATTTGTATGTGCGTAGATTGGTTTAGGTTAGTGGATAACTTATATGCAATTTTCTGCTGTTCCGTTTGCGTTAACCTTTAATTTTACACGTTTTAAAAATTATATTTAAGTTTTGGACATCAGCGTATATGATAACTTGAATGGGTATTCACATTGAAAAAAATCAACTAGCTGAAAGCTGTATTTCGTGAGTTATCGCCCATGAATACAAATCTTGGGTCTACAGCAACTAGAAAAAGCCGTAAACGGGGTTCCATTATGTCGTCTCGGTACCTCTTACCAGTAACAAAACTTCTGTCGAAGATGTGGAGATGTGTGCCGGAGTTGTGTGCTTCTTCAGCATTATATCTCCACATACAAATACGTCTATCCCTCTAAATTGGCCAAATCCGGTGATATTAAAGGGGTTGCAACATCTTCTCCATGTTTCCCATAGAGTGTGACAAAAATCAGTCTGCTTTCTGAATCTGGACTCATGAACGATAATATATATATATATATATATATATATATATATATATATATATATATATATATATATTGTGGGTGTGCGCTGAGGATACAAGAATGAGAGAATGCGTTCAAATTTCTGGATAACTAACACGTTTATTCACAAGCACACCGTATACTTGAAAAATATACAATTAACCGGAACTTTCAGAATGATCCATTAGTTTCACAAAATAACTGATGCTATTCTCAAAACATTGGCAAAAATCACACCGCCAATGTAAAAAGTGTATATGTGAAGTGCGCCAATGTAGCGATGATAAAACAATTACTTTTCAGCTCACTGGCATCACTTGTTAAGGAGCAAAAGCCATTTTCTTATTAAAGTTACATATAGTTAAATATTAATTTTTATCACTGATTTACTTACATTATAAAAGTCATCTCACAGAGGAGAATAAAAATGAAATAGATCAATCAATCAATATATATATAAATATATATATATATATATATATATATATATATATATATATATATATATATATATATATATATATATATATATATATATATATATATATATATATATATATATATATATATATATATATATATATATATACAAAATAACCATTCTTCGCATATGGCTCTTTGGAATTTAAATTTACACATGATATGTTGTATTGTCCAGCAAACTCACCCCAATACCTAATTCATTTCGTCCCCGATTTGCAAGTTCATATTTAGACAGGTTGTTAAATATTCTACCTTGAAGGATAGGGTTGCTGATATAAATAATTTGAAACTCAAACATCCAACCATTAAATCTGATTGAAGCATGGATACTTCATGTCAAAATAATTTATTCATTTGTGAACATCGGTTACTTAATATGGGTGTGCAAAGGTAGTGAGATATGCATTAGAAATACGCCGTTTATATTTTAACTTGTCTAATATAAATATTCAGATTAAAAAATTCGTAATAAGTTCAGCTTATCACTTAAATGATGCTAGGCGAATTTTTGAAAATGACACACATACATACATATATATATATATATATATATAAACTAAATCAGTTAAAATACGGTTATCATGCCGAAGATGAAAAGGAACAGCACTAGGCTTAATTTGGTTAATTCATTCCAGTTTAATTCAAATTAGATACGCCGTTAGATCTGAGTATATATATATATATGCATATATATATATATATATATATACATATATATATCATGAGTTTGAAAATTCATCGCTCAGATTTATACCCCAAATGTAAACTTTTATCGAGAGTGGCCTGAACTACAATTAATGGCATGAAATGTCGTTGGCTGTGTAAAAATACTTTTAAATTATCCTTAAAAATCTGTGAGAATCTTGTTTTTAGATACCGCTCAAGCATTATAAAGAATGATAAAGAATGATAAATATTAATGTATATCGCATATTCACTTACAGTTTAGAAATCATCTCACACTGGTAAATAAAAATGAAATTGATCAGTCAATATATATACATACAAAATAAACATTCTTCGCAATTGGCTGTTACTTTGAAATTTCAATATAATATGATATGTGATATTGACTCGCAATCTGCAACACCTAATTCATTTCGTTCCAGAATTACAAATCCATATTTAAACAGGTTGATTAAATATGTTACATTGAAAGATAGGGTTGTAGACATAAATAATTTGAAATTCAAATATCCAGCGACTAACTCAGATTGAAGCATTGAAACGGCATGTTAAAATAATCTAATCATTTGTGAATATCGGTTATTCAACATGGGTGCATTAGAAATACTTTGTTTATATTTTGACTAGTTTTAGTAATAAATTCACCTTATCAGTTAAATGGGTTAGACGAATTTCGGTAAATGTTGTGTGCTGGTAATGTCTATCTCCAGCTAAATCCCTTGCATCTAAACAAATTCCAGGTTTCAACAAAATTTACCTTCAAACTTTTGCTGATTGAATTACAACTAACACGTGAATATCTAACCAAGTTAAACATTCAAAATGCTCCATTGTTTTATTCAAATATCACTTTAAAACATTAATAGTTTTACTGCGGTATTGTACGTTTTTTGGGAGCCTTTTAAAATTCTTAAGCAGTCCTGGGTGGAAATTAATGTCTTAGAGAGCTGATGTGCAAATGCTACATTTGATAGGTGATAGGGAATCCTATACATAACCTTAATGTCACCCTATCGTGTTATGTATTTCAAGGTTACTATATCTATAAGGTTGCGCCACTTCAGCTCTAGCCAATGAGAGCACGTAAAGACGCAACGTCACTTGGAGTTAAATGTCAGGAGCGGCCCGGTAGACTCCAATGTTAAAGGATGCTAACAAAGTTAATTTAATCCTTTTTTAAAATTTAAAATATGAAATAAATACTCAAATAACATTAATTTTACTTGAACACAACTTAAATATGCAGTACAGGTTTTTTTTGGAAGGGTACATATATAATAAACCTGTATTTCCCTTTCTGAAAAATACAAATCATCTGAAAGTTTCGTTTCCCATTTTGAAACCAGTCAATGTTATTACAGGAGGCAATGTTATTTTTAATGAATTTTGTTTTAAATACACGAATTTACAGAAATATGTTCGGAAAGTTTTCTAAACAAGCAATCATTCTAAAATGTTCATTATACACAAATAAGCATCGCGTGATTTCTTTCTAAATGCATATAAATAAAGTTATTTTCGATTATGTTATCTCTAATAATTGAAAATCAAAACAATAATTAAAACGCTAACACTAATAATTTTATGTCTTTTTAGGGGAGGGATGTACTTATGCCTAACTAGTAAACGATTTAAGTGATGCTTTTATAGTGAAGAACTTATTGCTAAACACTTGATTTTATTAGTTTTTTTTAGATCAAACAGATAATTTATATCAAATCGAAATTCAATGTAAACATATAAAAATATAGAAACTAATCGTTTAACACACACACTATGATATACTTTCAGAATAATAAATTAAATGTATTATAGTATATTGATTCATGAGGAAATATATACGGGCAAGCTGTTTATTTTCTTAAATCGTACCCCCCCCCCCTTCCATTTTTTGAATGTAATAAAATTTAATTAATAAAATGTAATGTAATAAAATTTAATTAAATAAAATGTGCGAAATTGAATCAAAACAATAATTAAAACGCTAACACTAAGAGTTTTATGTCTTTTTAGGGGGGGGGAGGGATGTACTTATACCTAACTAGTAAACGATTTAAGCGATGTTTCTATAATGTATATGACTTTTGTTTTAAATACGCGAATTTACAGAAATATGTTCGGAAAGTTTTCTAAACAAGCAATCATTCTAAAATTTTCATTATACACAAATAAACATTGCGTAATTTCTTTCTAAATGCATATAAATAAAGTTATTTTCGATTATGTTATCTCTAATAATTGAAAATCAAAACAATAATTAAAACGCTAAGACTAAGAGTTTTATGTCTTTTTAGGGGGGGGGGGGGGAGGGATGTACTTATGCCTAACTAGTAAATGATTTAAGTGATGCTTCTATAATTTATATGAATTTTGTTCACAATTTGCATGCACATACATGTACACAACTTGCAATCTGATTTAAAACAGCGGTTCCCAACCTTTATCCCCTTGAAAACCCGCGCCTGTTTATTCTTTTGAATCGTACTCCCCCCCCCCCCCCCATTTTTTGAATGTAATAAAATTTAATTAATAAAATGTAATGTAATAAAATTTAACTAATAAAATGTAATGTAATAAAATTTAATTAATATAAAATGTGCGAGATTAAATCCTGTTCGATTTTTCAAACATTACAAGAACATCATTAGAAAATATATAAAGATACAAATAACTTGCTGTAAAATGAAATGAATGAGTATACTGTACTTTCATCTTTTAAGATTCAAAAATCCTACATAATGGAACTTCATGAACTAAACTAATGTTTCAAGAAAGAAGTGCATTTTCCCAAATTAATATAAATTTTACAATGTTGACTACTTTAAAAGAAAATTTTTGATTAAAATTTGCATTATTCAACCTTAAAAAAAGGAATATAAATAAATTTTGAAAATATACATGTGCTTTTAGTCATTAATTTCTTAATAAAAAATATCTTCGGTTTAATAAACGAATTTAAATGAGTCCTATTCTTCAATACTGAAATTTTTGCATGTATCTGAGGTTGGGAAACACGACTCTAAAATATACATTATATTACGAAAAGAACACTTATTTATTCACATAAAAAAAGCTAGCATTGCCTGGAATTTAAGATGCAAATCTTTGATTAAAATTCTCGTTGAACTTGTAAGAAATCTTCGAAACCGATAAACACTTTAAAAATACACTTGTTTCAAACAAAAAATAAAAAACTCCGCGCGCCATCTTGTGCCGCGCTCTGCAAGTAAACTCCAACTTCAACTGACGTAACAGATTCTATTCGTGGCAGAGGAGTGGCAGATGTATTTAATACATCGTAATAAAATATTTTAGTAATTGTAAAGTAATTATTAATTATTGGTATTTAAAAAGTCTTAATTTGCTTAATTCCTAAAAGACTTTTGAGAATTTTAATAACAACCAGATTCTCTCTTTTTACTTTCCTTATATACATAATGTATAAGGAAAGAATAGTGACGGGGTCGAAAATTCGAATTCGAAATTTCGATGGGAGAGCACGCTTCAAGCATCCCTGATCAAGAATCGAACATTTTTGAGGTGATGTCTGTGTGTGTGTGTGTGTCAGTGAGTCTGTGGATACGATAACTGACGAACGAATGGAGCGATTCGAATGAAATTTGGTACACAAATAACAATCCATGAATACTGGAAGCCGTTTGCTTTGAAACAGAATCTAATGATCAGAACCCCCTTAAATTTTCGAGTAAAACTTTGAAAAAGTTATCAAAAAATCAAAACATTTAATAAAGTTACGCAAATAAACATTTCTTATGTAATTTTCCCTTAGAAAACGATTGATATAAACTTTAGAATGACATAAACTTTAGCATGAACCGTTCTCGAGATATTGCACATTTTTCAAATAAATTTATAAAAATAATAACTGTTGAGAAACATATTTACTTTTCATATGTAATACCATGCGATAAATTTCGTGACATCTTTCTCGTGGATCTAACTCTTTCCATTCACGAGAAAAGATACTTTGAGTAATACTTTTGTATTTGAACGCCAATAGTCATTTATCTGCTGTAAGAATAACTTATTTCTCTGTCCATAACGCTTGGCGATGTATTGGCGACGAATTTGGCGGAATGTCGCCAACGTGGCGACATTTTTAATTGTTGCCAAATAAACAAAAATCTCGCCAAATTAATAAAAATGACGCTAAATCAATGAAAATGACGACTAATTGATGAAAATTCAATATGTTGGAAAGAGTATAAGTATCTACTATGAGAATAACATTTTTTAACTGTAAAAGTAGAAAACTCATTCTTTATATAAGGAAAGTCCTGTGTTGCCCACATCAGATTTTTTCTTATTTTAAGGATTTAGAACCAAAACAGTTAGTGATTATTTAATCACCTTTAAGCTCTAGAATTAATAGACTTTTATATACCATTCTGACTTTCCAACTAGGGATATGTAGACTTCCTAGGAAAATCCGTAAGCGCGCCAATAAATTTGTAAGGAAAGGCATATTTTAATAAATTTGTAAGGAAAGGCACACGTTAGGATTTTCTATAGCAAAGTGTTTATGCACGATCTAATAGAAACAGGCCCCCTAACGCAGAATTAAAAAAATTAGGATAACGAATTCGAAAACGAAAGGAGTTAAACGAAAAAATCAATTACAAAGTTGTAAAGAGTTTTAAGCATTGTTAACACTTACATTGAATGACGTAACCTATCTTAGCCAAATAGGTTGTCAAAGAGCATCCCTAGCTTGTTGCCACAAAAGAAACCTGTTAGCATATAAAATGTTATAGTTTTAACATGTATAATAAAAACATGTGAATATACATATAACATATACTTCTTTTATTCGTAACTAATGTTGAACCAAATAATATTTGGTTCAACATTAGCTTCTTTGGTTCAACATTACCTTCATTGGTTCAACATTTTCTTGAGGAGTACTCTTGAAGAAAAAAATTAGTTACATCATAAATAGTTATTTTTTAAGATTCTTTGAAATATAAAATTTCACAGTGTCAAGATTTTTATTCCTGAATATGTAATCCCATACATTTTCAAATTACAAACAAAAATCATACTTCACGCTCAATATGTACTATGTTTTCCTTTCCTGATTTTTGTATTAGTTCTAATAAAATGTATAATTTATAAAGCACTTCCCTCTACTTTTGTTTTATCAAATTCTACTTATTTCTATTTTCTATACACTATTTATGCTGTCTACTACACTATTTATGTCCAGTTTTATATGTTACTGCACATTATAATTCAGCATTACCTTAATTTTGATCTTAATTTGGAAATTTTACAATCTTTAATAAATATTTCTCCTTTATCTATCTATATATATATATATACAGGGTCTTTCAAAAAGGACCCCCTAACTTTGAAATGACATAACTGCTAAAGAGTGATAGACAGAAAAATGAAACAAATGGTATGTTGTATAGACAGGTCTGGAATTTTAAATACACCGGTTTGCAAAACTAGTTACAAGATTGGCTAACAGAAGGCGCTGCAAGCACAGTGAGCTTTAAATAACTTATAAATGCTCAGAAGTACAGAACGCTCAGTCTCCATACTCCCCGGGTCTCAATCCATGCGACTTCTTTCTTTAGGGCGATTTGAAGGACACTTTTTACAGTAAGAATCCTCAAACGTTAGTTCATCTGTGAGACATGTGCATCCATTTCAATAGAGACATTGCAGAGGGTGGCTTCAAACTTCGCCTATCGTTTGCGTCATGTTACTGCTATACACGGTGGCCATATCAAATCCATGGTAATGTGATTTGACCCCTGCTTACGAAAAACAATCTCACCCACTATTTAAAGGACATTGCACTGAAACTGCAGCACCCTCTGTTAGCTAATCTTGTAAATTTTGTAAACCTGTGTATTTAAAATTCCTGACCTGTCTATCCAACATACCACTTGTTTCATCTTTCTGTTTATCACTGTTTCGCAGTTATGTCATCTCAAAGTTAGGGAGTCCTTTCTGAAAGAACCTATATATATATATATATATATATATATATATATATATATATACACATATATATAGTTCGTCCGTGGAGTTTTTTTTTTCTAGAAGTTCGTCCGAAGAGATCTTTTCCAGAAGTCCGTTAGAAGAGCAGATTAACACTGTAAGTTAGATGCAGTGTATCTATCTGTTATGTGGTCTGAAAAAGACAGATTTTTATAATTTACTATTGTTACGACTAACGAATGCTGTCCTGTGTTTGAAATATGAATGAGGTTATATATATTGACCATAGAAGTGGTATCTGAGAAAATATAATAGACTATCCTGTTTAACTGTAGAAGAGAAAGCTATAGTAGATTAATATTCAGATTGTCGATTGAACTAGTGGAGACCCAGTTGCCAATCGATTGATAGACTAGAATGAACTGCCTCGCATTTCGTTCTTAGTGGTTGTTAAGGGAGCTTACTGTTCTTTTGGATGGAAGAAAAGGGAAACGGGATAGAAAGGGGCCGAAAGAAACAATTGTTGTCACCAAACTGACACATGCCTGATTCGTTCAAGGAAGTATTGTAAGTTATTTTCTTACAAGCAGCAGTTTTATTTATTGTAACCTACAGATTGATTGACTGAACTGTTGGAGTTAAACGGTTAACAGTTGGATATAGTCAGATTTAGTCACTGTTAAAACTGACTTTGAACAATATAAACAAAAATGTTTCGAAGAGCATTTCAAACTTGTTGCCAAGAAAAAGCATAAGTAATCCTTTTGTCACTAACAATGTTTAAAAAATAATAAACATTGTTAGTGACAAACTATGACGAAAACTAATGTTGGACCAAAAGTCAGTTCCGTTCCGTTTAAATGCTAAGCCACTTGCTAACGCCTGCCTTGAATCCTAATTCAAATTCAAAACGATTTTATTACTTTCCCTGCAATGCACGGTAATGTTTAGGGAAAGTATTGGAATCATGCCAAAAATCGCAACTCGAGTTTTCGACGGATCTACACATTTCGAGACCTCTAAAATACAAAAAAACTATTTTTAGCGTGACGTCTGTGTGTCTGTCTGTCTGTCTGTGCAGATATTGTATCCACTCTAACTAAAAAACTAATGCACCGAATTTCATAAAATTCGGTAAGAAAGTCCCTTGTGGGCGGATCTGGTGGTGATTAGTTTTGGAAACGATTCGGGATAAAAGAACCCGCCTTTTTTGCGAAATGGCCCGCAAAAGCTTGTATCCACTCTAGCTGAAAAACTAATGGATCGAATTTCACAAATATCCGTAAATTGTGGGACACTCTGGTGTTGGTTAGAATTTGGTATGATTCGGAAAAAAAAATAACCTGCCATTTTTTGCAAAATGGCCCTCAAAAATCGCCAAAATCTAAATTAAAAAACTACGTATGCTCAAATATATTTCTTAAATGCTTGTTTAATACGTAGTAATTTTTAACGAAGAAAAGAATAAAACCAATCCCATTACACTAGGACTAGCCGTTCTCGAAATATTTTAGTTTTTCGTATTTTCTCTAAGCCACCTTTGAAAATAAGTCCAGTTATCAAATGAGAACGAAAATTGAATTCAAAGTGAATTAAATTGAATTAAAATAAAGAGAGTCAATATAAGTCTGCAGGGGATGTCATGTGCTGTCCACATCAGATTTTTTGAGATATGCTTTTCTTACAGCACTTTTAATAAAGTTTGAATTATAGTAGCAGAGTTGCAGCATATAATTTCTCTTATAAATTTTATAAAATTAAGTTTGCAAGAAAACTGGGGATTACCCCAAATAAGAAATATTTTCTAGAAGTAAATTACCGTATATATAATATATCTAAACTTAAGTATGTACATAATTTAACTTTTTTGCAATATATTAATATCGATAAATATAATAACGGAGTATTAAATATAATTTTCAAAGACGCGTCTAGGATTTTAAAGCTTTTAATGCGTAATAAAAAGACAAAAATCAATAAGAAACTATTGAATTTTTTTTTATATTTAGTTGGAAAAGCACTCAATGAATAGCTTAAAAAAGGTTTAAATCTTAGAAAAGTAACGCAAATGCAAGGAAAGGCAAGTAAAGCAACGTAAAAATTCTTTTAGAAGAAATAAAGAAATAATTATAAAAATATCGGAATCACTAAAAAGTATGATGTGCTTAGAAAACGAAAATACTTTTTCATGGGAATAATAGAAATAGAAAATAATTTTGATGGATTGTAATTCTATAAGGATCATTTTATTGAACAAATTGTTTTACTTTTCCTTATTTCTTTCTCCCGTTTTGTATTTCTTTCTATCGTTAGATCCATATTTCAACAAAAACAAACTTGTGAGAAAAGCAACCAAGTTCTCAGCTTTACAGAAAGTCCCAGCCATTAAAATGATTGAGATGAAAACGCATCGTCAAATTTACCAAAAGTCGTGAGTGAAAAGTAGAGAGAAGAAATGCGCTTGAATGTGTTTCGTAATTAATTTTACAAATTTACCTATGAATGATACAGTGTGTTTCAAAAATACTTCTGATTTTGACCATTACTGTAAGACTTCCCTCAGTATTAGACTTCCAATAAGAAAAGGGTTTGAAATCGTAAGAAAAGTTTATTAAGTTTGAAAAACCTACTTCCACAGTAAGAGTTTGCTATTTCATCCCAGTACATCTAGTACGGTAGACCCTTGTACGTCTAGCACGGTTTCAGTGGACACTGCGATATTGAGCACCGATTTCAAAGTGAGAGGATAATGATCACGCAGGATACTAACTTGGGTAAGAATGGTAGTATCCTGAGGCTAACCTTGGGTAAAAGTTGCAAAAGGTGGTCAGTCAGATTGTCAGTTGTATGCCAATGTGATATTAGAGGGTAGAGAATGCACCGCCCACTTCGACAATAAGAGCTTGCAATTTCACTCCTGTATCCCAACTGTAGAGTATCGGCTGACCAGTTCGAAGATCCAGTTTCGATTCCCGGTTAGGGCAGCATAGTTTTTTACACGTTTGTATAATTATTTCCTATATCGGGGGATGTATTTGTTTAAGCCAACGCGCTGGTCGAGCGGTCAAAGCGAGCGTTTCCAAGCGATCGTTCGGCCGCCAGGTTGTGGGTTCGAGTCCCACGTAAGGCACGGGTGTTGTGTTGTTGGGCGCAGTGTGTTCCGCCCCCCTCTGGTGAGCCTGGGGCAACATCCTAGGACGGCTAAATGGTTCACGTTCTTGGCCGATATATAGGCGAATGATGGAAGTCAAGTGCCTGGCCATTTGAAAAAATGTATTTGCATAAAAATACGCAATGTAACTTTTAATAAGGCCTCTTAGGACAAAATATCCAATATCCAATAGTAATCATATTAAAGCTTAGGTCAAAATATCCAATTACTCAAGTGATGTTTACAAACTTTAATATAATAAGTAGCTAGTTGACACACACACATCTGTCACTTTAAAACCAAATCATAGGGAATAAATAAAAATTTCTGAGTTGCACTAAGAACTAAGAAAACCCATTACCTTACTAAGTAATTTTCTACGAAATTTAAAGAATGTCCATAGCATAAAACCTTTTCTTATTGCTGCAAACCATTTTCAATTGATATACGAACCCCAAAAGTTTGCCTCATTATCACCAGGAGTTTTTCCATTCAGGACCGCCATTTCTATTAAGGGATTTCAGATCTTATGCAAATTCTTTCAATAATCAACCTTTCTTTGCTAATGGGAAAAGTCGTTTTCTGTATTTTTATGCTAATACATCACACCGTTCTGAAAGTGTTTTAATATAATTTTTCTTATTATTTAAAACAATTTATCAATTGAAAATATTTCTCTAGTACAAGAATTTCGAAAGTACTATCTATTCCCAATATACGGTGTGTTTCAAAATTCCTGATAAGTTTTCTTGAAACACACATTATATTGAGATGCAACATATCTGTAGGCCCAAATTTCAATTCATCTAAATTCATTGTAGGAAGAATTTGCTAATCATTGAAGAAGAAAATATGCAAAGTTTATATTAAATACATACATCAAATAATTTTTTCACCAATGAAGTTTGATTAAGCGATATATTTTAATCTCAATCATTTTTATATCTACATTTTTTGTAAATTTGATAAACTTGGCTTTATTTTTACACGCTTGTTTTGATAGGGCGCGGTAGCCCATTGGTTAGCGCGCTGGAGTTGCACTCGGTAGGCCCGGGTTCGATTCCAGCCACTGCCAAAACTGCCGCCGTGTTCATGCGGAGTACGATCACGTTAAACATGTGGGTCCAAAAGTCCTTCCGAGAGGTTGGTGGTAGAGGAAGGAGGTTACGGTCCCTGTGGATGCCTCCCCCACTGGGTTCCGGTCTAAATTGGGTGGCACTTCCCGACCGTCCAAACAGTTACCTTACACCTTTCTGGTAGGTCGGACGGTCTGAGTTTCAACAACAACAACGCTTGTTTTGTTGGGACATTAATCATTTTCGTAGACTGTTTTATTTTACTTTCTTCAGCGTACTTAAAGCTGCATCATTAATCGAAAGGCTAATGATATATCTAAATAAGAAGTACTTAACTTACATTCCAATGGTAATTATATTAATTACCATAACTGCATAAGTAAAAATGAGGAAATTTAGGCTTTAATGAAAAGATCATTAAAGCCTAAATTTGGCTGCAATAACAGGCTATAGGGTATTAAACGTTCCTGAAAAAATATTTATACTACTTCTTTAAAATTATTTATATTACTACTTTAAAATCTATTTATGCTATTTCCTTAAAGTTTATTTATACTACATAACATAATAGTATAACACAGTTTTGAATAGTATAGTTTTGACAGGCTACACAATTTAAGTCTGTCAAAAGCATAGAAATTAACTGTCGTAAAAAATTAAGTTCTATGTTTTTAATAAGTTTTGTTTCGTTTAACAATGCATATTGTTTAGATTCGAAAATAGTTGTTTCAATAAATAATTTGCCCAGTTACGTCGTAAAGAAACTTGCTGCCCCAACCGCGGAATCGAACCATCTTCGTCCTGGTCAGTCGACTCTATACCGTTGAGCTACTAGGACGAAATTGCTCTTATTGTTGAAGTGGTCTCTGTATTCTTCACCCTCTAATGTCAGATTGGTGTGCCACCGACAATTTGGCTGACCACATCCTGTTATTTTTACTTCGGGCTAGCCTCTTGATGCTATTTTTATACTCCAAGTTAGCTTTCTGTGTGGTCGTTATCCTCCCGATGTGAAATTGTGGTCTTTGCAAGGTTCTGCCCCATGGTCGAGTTTCAGCCTTTTATGTCATCTTCCAAAGAGCCGTATGCAAAGATTCAGTTTTCTAAGGAACGGTAAGCCTACTTAGAGATCTGGAAAGACTTAAAATAAAGTCACAATCTCCAGTCTCCATCCAGGGAAAGAATTGGAATTTCTACTCTGTTTGGATTTGTCTAATGGCCGATATTGTATTTGCGCATGGCTTTCAGCCATCGCAGTCACTAGAGGAATTATATGGAGAGTCAAAAAACACTTTTCGAAACTTCTATCCTCTCCGCCTCTTGGAAGTGGGGGGGGGGAGGTTGTAAATCGAAAATCTGGCGCGTTAGATTATGTACCGTAGTCGTTATTATAGGTGTGTGAAGATTCAGTCTGGAAGGTCTGAAAATACAGAAATACGTTAGATACGCCAAATAATTATATATATTGATAATTTCTAACTTTTCATGTATTTTTAGGACCTCTCTAAAATTCACAACATTTTTCGCTAAGTTCACATGCATTAGTATCGTCAGATGTTGCTCAGTACATTGAATTGCAACTGTCTATCTTGATAAGAATTTATATGGAACCAGGGGTTGCACTGCCGATCGCCGTTGCCTCATTTTGCGAAAGGAAATTCAATTCGACGATTGAAAAAACAATTTGGCGAAAATTTTAGCAATGATGGATTCTGAAATTAATAATCGTTGTATAATAACCATAATGTATACTACTACTGTGAGGCTTTTCCAAAGCTATGACCTTTGGAATTTGAGAATTTATAAATCACATCGAGTGTTGATTTGATCTAGAGTGTTGTTCTGATCTGCTTTTGTCTTCGAAGGAATTTGGTTTAAGTGTAAATGATTCAAAAACTAAGTATATGGTAAATACTAGAAATAGTGAAAGATTTCAAGGTATTAAACTTTTTGACTGTGAAGGAATAAACTCTGAAAGAGTAAGGAATTTAAATATTTGGGTTCACTTGTTACTGATAGTAATGAGATTACACTTGAAATTAGAGCAAGAATTTCTGCTGGAAACATATGTTATTTTGCCTTACAGAAACTATTGAGATCAAGCTATGTAAATATTAAACTCAAAATACTGATCTATAAAGTGATAATAAGACCAATTGTTCTATACGGATCAGAGACTTGGACTTTAATTAAAAGAGATACCGATCTTTTGGGAATATGGGAAAGAAAATTCTGCGGAGAATTTTCGGAGCAATATGTGAAGATAGACATTCGAGGAGTAGAACAAATAAAGAGGCTTATGAGAGATATAAAGAGATAGATATTGTTGCAACTATAAGGAAAAAAATAATCCAATGGCTCGGACATATGATGAGGATGGAGGAGAGGAGAGTTACTAGAAGGCTTTTGGAGGGAAACCCAGGAGGGGTCAAGATCCCGAGGAAGACCTAGGGTCAAATGGAAGAAGCAGGTAGAGGAGGATTTGAAATTGCTTGGTATTAGCAATTATAAGAGGAAAGCGGCTAATAGAAAGAAATGGTCAAAAATCTTAAGGGAGTTCAAGGCCCTACAAGGGCTGCAGTACCATGATGATGATGATAAATCACATTAAATTTTTTAAATGGAAAGTCAAAATGAAATTTGGTTATTGAAAATATGATTTGGAGAATACTTTGGCGAAAATAATAATAAAAACAAAATTCAAAGCAATCCGTGTATAAAACATTGATTATTAGTAACCCAATTTTAGTAAAAGAGGGTACTTTCGTAATTTCAGACAGCAATTAAGTTATGATTTAATGGAAATGTTGAAATTTCCTATTAAACTCTTAACTAATATTTATAGTACACTTACACCAAATTATAAGCGTCTGACATTATGTTTGCTCTTGTTGCTGCTAATCCTCTTGGTAAAAGAAGTAGCTAGACCAAGTCCAAAAGAGCATGTCACAAAAGGAGGCTAGAAATCACATTTTGATCTTTAAATTATGCATGACATTCCAATTATTATGACTAGGTCAGAGTAAGTACTCCATAATTTCGCCAATTTGTTTCTTCAATGGTGTTTTTGTCATTATATTTTCCCCTAATATTCAAATTATTTTTCCCTAATATTCAAATTCTCTAGGGACACTTCAAACAGCTTTTTTTTCACTGAGATGAAAATAATGATTTCATTCTCGTTTGTCTAGTTACTTTACCTCTTTAAAAATAACATGATAGATGAATCATGCATAAAGCATTGATTATCGAACATTTTCCAAGTAAAATTCAATTTTATTTAAACATCTATAAAATGCGATACATTCAGCGTGGATATATTTTAAATTATCACAGTAATGCAGTAATTTATTATATTTGAAAACTTAAAACTTCATCGAAAAAATGAACTTAATTCAAATGACGTTATCGAAATATACATCTTCTAGCTCTCTATGTAAAAACAATGAATATTTCATTCATATGACTCTTATTCCAGACTCCATAACTAAAAAATTTAGCGTGAAAAAAATTCAACAATTCTTATACAACTCATCTTACAATCACATATTTACATTATTCTTATGCAACCATTAAAATTAGGCTTCGTTGTAGAAGTAATCAGAGTTTGATGATCATTTAAACTCAAAAGTATTGTAATTGCGTTGACGGAGAATAAATATGCACAGAAAATACCCCAAAAATTAAGCGGTTTTAGGACGGATGCAACATTTAAAAGAACGTTAAAAATCACACTTTTTATACAAGGAAAAAAAGATGCATGCCATATTTTATTTTGAAGTAGGCCACGTGATCTCTTCATATAATATGGGTGTAATTATCGTTATGTATTTAAAAAACTACCGAACATATTTTGCCGAAATTTTTTCATACATTTTATGGGATAATTTGAATATTTCCAAAAATTTTCGAAGACATTTGTGAATTTTAAATTCGCTTAAAAAATGCTTGAAAAATTAGTTCTAGTAGGGTTCAATGTATTTCATTTTCTCTAACCCGGGTTCAATCCAAAACTAATTGGGAAATATTAATCATTTATATTCTCAAATGTCCCACAGACCGCCTCAACAAGATAATAAAATTTCATTCTGATAAAGTCATTTTTACGGCAGTTGTCGGACAAACGGACAGACAAAATGAAAACAGTCATGAACACGTTCCAACTATGTTGGAAAGTTTTAATAAATGAGTTTTTTTATTTTTGTATTTATTGTTTAATTATTTATTGTTTTTGTTTTTATCGTTTGTATTTATTGTCGAAAAGTTTACGAGTGGTCACGCTAATTATAATTATATTAAAGTGGCCATGCCGGTCGAATCAAAGTGATTGCAGCACCCTCTCACGGTGATTTTAAAATGTTAAGGCACAATCTCGGCAATAAAGTGAGATAGGAGAAAAATAGCAATTACAAAGTGGAAGAGAAATAACACTTTTAGTACTTCCTTAAAGAAAGCAGACTTACCCAAATTGCTTGACAACAATTGTTT
The DNA here is from genome assembly GCA_951213105.1 of Amaurobius ferox. NCBI lineage: Eukaryota > Metazoa > Arthropoda > Arachnida > Araneae > Amaurobiidae > Amaurobius > Amaurobius ferox. The sequence goes on along the minus strand of OX578147.1, from coordinate 43,384,572 downwards.
TTACTGGATTTTGATTTCTCTTCAACAGGTTAAAACAATGATATAATGCAATAAATGACTAACTGCGTTCAAATACAAAAGTAGTACTCAAAGTATCGTTTTTCATGAATGGAGCGAGCTAAATCCACGGAAATAATGTCACCAAATTTATGGCAAGGTATTACATATGAAAAGTGAACATGTTTCTCAATAGGTAATTATATTTATAGTATTATATCAATATATATTTTTATTTTATATGACTTTTTGATAAATTTATTTTAAAAATGCGCAATATCTCAAGAACGGTTCATGCTAGCGTTCTAAAATTTATGTCAATCGTTTTCTAAGGAAAAATTGCATAAGAAATGTCTATTTGCGTAACTTTATTAAATGTTTTGATTTTTTGATGATTTTTTCAGAATTTCACTCGAAAATTAAGGAGGGTTCTGGACATTCGATTGTGTTTCAAAACAATAGGCTTCCAGTATTCATGAATTGTGACTTTTGTACGAAATTTCATTCGAATCGCTCCATTCGTTCGTAAGATATCGTCTCCACAGTCTCAGTGACACACACACACACACAGACATCACCTCAAAAATGTTCGATTCGTGATCAGGGATGCTTGAAACGTACTCTCCCGTCGAAAACTCGAAATCGAATTTTCGACCCAGTCACAGTACTTTCCTTATGCATTATGTATATAAGGAAAGTAACAGGGTATACATTTTTAAAATTCGAATATTAAGTTAAACATATTAAAATACAGGAAAACAGTGGAATCAAAGTAATGCATTTAAATCATCAAAGCGTCTTTCCATAGATTTACGTTTTATTATTATATGTATCATGCAGATAAAGGGTAACCATCTAATTCTATGCCATGTATTTTGTTTCTTCACGTTGTTCTAGCAACAGTGTTGTTGTTGTTGAGACCCAGACCGTCCGACCTACCAGAAAGGTCTAGCAACAGTGTAAAAAATCTGATGTAGACAGCACATGACTTTCACTGCAGACTCATATTCACGTTCTCTTTATTGTTTCAATAATTTATTAAATTGAGCTTAATTGCACAAAATAACAGGCATGATTATTTTAAATAACACTGAATTTGAGCTTGTAATATAATTTTCTTTTAATTTGATAACTGGACTTATTCTCAAAAGTGGTGTAGCGAAAATGCGAAAAATCCGAAATATTTCGTGAACGGTTAGTTCTAATGTAATGGGATTGGTCTTATTATTTTCATCGTTAAATATTACATGTAAAACAAGCATTAAATTCATATACACTATATTACAGTGAAAATGAGACAAAAAGAAGGAGTGGTCAGAAAGTTATGAAAATCGGCTAACAGAGAGAGACAGTAACGAACAACAAGTGATGTTAATTGAAACATGATACACCTATACACTGAGCGATAACACCGTCTGATCAGTGGGTTATAGGACCCCCGCGGGCGGCGAAACCGGCAGCAGCACTTCTAGGTACAGAGTCAATCAGCATGCGGATGGTGTCCTGAGGGATGGTTGCCCATTCCCTATTAACCATTTGCCAGAGTTCGTGTTCTAAACACAGTGGTGGCAGCGCACGCAAGCGACGTCCAATCACGTCCCAGACGTGTTAGATTGGTAAGAGATCAGGGGACACTGGTGGCGAGGGAAGCACCTGGGTACCTTGCAATACATGTTGGCTGATGCGTGCAGTGTGTGGTTGGGCGTTATCCAGCTAGTAAACAGTCATCCCCTGAAGGAAGAGTAATGTCACTGGCCGCAGCACGTCATCTGCGTATCATTGGGCCGTCATAGTGCCCCAATAAGAACCAGAGGTGACCTGCTATCGTAGGCAATGGAGCCCCAAACCATGATGCCGCGCAGTGTGGCGTTTCACAGATGCGGTTGGATTGGACCTGTCACCACTTCGACACCAGACTCGTACACGGCGACTGCCATTGCTAAAACAGAAGCGTGTCTCGTCCGAGAACACGACCCTGTGCCATTCCGCCGTCCACGTGGCTCTATCTCGACCCCATTGCATACGGAGGCGTCTGTGCTGTTGGGTCAATGGCAAGCTTCTTAACGGGTGTCATGAGTGCCAGTCGCCGGCGACCAATCGGCGGGTAATGGTGCTGGTCGATATGGCAGCATCAAGGGTGCCTGCACATGCTGCAAAAGGGAGACGGAAGTGGCCTGCGGGGCCGCCAACGCTTGCCGTCAGATGCGTCGGTCCACGAGTGCTGATGTCGCTCTGGCCATACCGGCACCCTTCAACCGCGCCACATTCCCTTGTTCCAACCATCTTTGCCACAGCTGGTGCACCGTGGACGCATGTAGGTAACTGTCCGCTGAGATTTGGCGTATGAACCAATCTGCCCTTCTGAGTCCGACCACCATATCCCTCGTGAAATCGCCTGTCTGCTGGAACTGCCTAGGTTGGCGGCGGCCTGGCATTCTCTGCTACTACACGTTTCCTCTGAGACATAAAAAAATGCAAAATGATTTCCTTGGCAGACAGAGTGGCGAGACTATTTCCTATTTTGCAGGTTCCTTCTCTTATATCCCACTCAACGCGTGTGGGACAGTTGCTCATTTCGCCTCATTTACATAATTCGGTGAGTTGCGTCTACCCTGAAATTTCCATATTTGTCTGCCCACTCCCTCTTGGTGTCTCATTTTCACTGTGACATAGTGTATTTGTGCATACGTAGTTTCTTATTTTAGATTTTGTCGACTTTTGCGGGCCATTTCGCAAAAACAGGCAGGTTGTTTTTTCTGAATCGTAGCAAAATCTGATCAGCATCAGGGTATCCCGCAAGTGAATTATTTATCAAATTTTGTAAATTTTGATCTATTAGTTTTTCAGCTAGGGTCGATATTGGCAATTTTTGCGGGCCATTTCTTAAAAAAAGGCGTGTTCTTTTATCCCGAATCGTACCAAACCTAATCAGCACCAAGGTCACACACTAGTATAAGTTGTTATATATAGACTTACCTACCAACATTTATGAAATTCGGTCCATTAGTTTTTAGGTTAGAGTGGATACCTAACATCGCACAGACAGACATACACACAGATAGACAGACAGACAGATACACACACAGACGTCATAGAGTATAAGTTGGTATGTATAGACTTACCTACCAACATTTATGAAATTCGGTCCATTAGTTTTTAAGTTAGAGTGGATACATACATCGCACAGACAGACATACACACAGATAGACAGACAGACAGATACACACACAGACGTCAAGCTAAAAATATTTTTTGCTTGAGTATTTATTGCTTACTTGAGGTGCGATTTTCGGCATGATTCCAATGAATTCACTACACGTTATCACGTGCTGTAGGGAAAGTAAAAAGGATATTAAGCTTAATATTGGACACTATTTTAATTTTTATACAACAATGGTTATTCATATCTGAAGTGCCGCTACGTCTATATATTATTCTTATTTGTAGGAGGCTGTTTCTAGGAAGCGAAGCATTAAAAAATGTGTATTTCGTCCTGTTACAGTTCGTTTTAATAATTGAGATTATGATTTAGCAAATCTGCATACCATTTTACATATATAAGTAAAATCGCATCTATTATGGCTTTAAATTAAAAAAATATAACAAAATGCAGACAAATGTTGGCTCCGCTTTATTAAAAATGAAGAATGTTGTTCATTTCGGTCGTCCATAATTAACATACTTAAACGTACTTAGTCTTTTCGTTCAAATTTTGTGGATTTTTGCTGGCCAATTTTTCTTTTTTTCAAAATCGCACCATAATCCGATGAGGACCGTGCATTACCTAACTACCGAATGTCAAGAACTTTTGCCGGAAAGTTGAGTTATTGTTGATACATTATATTCCACAGACAGATACGCATACAGACACACATACTGGCGCACATACATACATGCAATACACAAAACAAAGATAGGCACACATACAGACAGATACACATAGAGACAGATACACATACAGACACACATATTGGCACACATACATACAATACACAAAGCAAATACAGACACACATACATCGGACACACATGCATCAGACACACATTCATCAGATAAGCCAACACATAGATGCTGTAAAGAACCGTGATGCCCCAACAGGGAATCGAACCTGAATCTTCGAACTGGCCAGCCGACGTTATACTATTGAGTCACGGGGACAAATTTAAAGTTTCTATTTATATATTAGCATGTGTTCCATAGAAAATAAAAATAGAGAGTACAGATTTCAACAAATGTATTTCTACATAAAATATTATCTGTATTTGCCATTTTAACATCTCCTCACTTCATTAACATTAGACGTCAAAAACATTTGTTTAGGGATTTGACTGGAAACAATTAAAGTTCCTCTAATTTGCTGTCATGAATTTTGAGATTATTTATTATTGCTAAGAAAAGACAAGAAAAATTGCTTCTGTCGGGTAAGGGTATTTTAAACAGGCATTTACTGATGAATAAAATTGGATTCCCAGGATAGGTTTGCTGCGATGATAGATTGCAATTAATGTGAAATATATTTGATATCAATTAATTTTCGATGAAAGCATATTTTAATGAGCCTTACGTACCTAAGGCATGTTGTGATAGAAAATTGAAATTAATAAACTACGTGAATTGCGTTTGTGCTGAATTTTGAGCAAACTTATTTAATAATTCATGCAAATTTTCCAGATTCAAATAATTGGATACCATTTTTTAATATTTCAGTTCATTAATGATGTTGTGAGTTTGATAATGTATAATTACATGCAGTCTTATGATGTACTTATTAAGGAAGAAAACATTTTTAGAAGCGAAAGAAGAATTCAGAAGATGAGAAATTTGAAACATTGCGTGAATAATGGTTGTAATTAATTGAAGTCTGGTTCAACTCGAACTTTTCGTACTGGAACTCATTTGTAGTAACGTTTTTATTTTCAAATTTTACAACTGGTTGAACAACTGAATTCAACTAGAGCGTGGGCTTCACTTTAAAGGACTTGAAAAACTCTTCGATTTATATCATACTTGACAATATACCCAGGGGTGTAACTTGCCCTCCGAAGGTGGGGGTGGGGGGTATGCTAATGAAGCCATGGACAAAACCTTTGTATCGAGGCTATCTTTCACAACAATGATTGAAACTATTAAGTTTCATGATCATTCAGCCATAAATAAACCCCTTTATCATGATTATGTCAAATTCTGTCCTATGCTGCCATATTAAAAAAATATATAGTCTTCGCTGGAATTAAAAAAATCTATCTAGTTCTAAAATTTTTGATAATATAGCCGGATATAAAGTTTCGTAAAAATCCCTTGATATTTGTGGTCAATATCGTGTACACAAGAAATAGACAGATATACAGACAGACGGACATCACTCAAAAATTGTCAAAATGTATTAAGGATGTCTTAAAATACACATTGGCATCAAACTTTCGAATTAAAAATTTTTCGTGAAAACAATGTTTTACCCATTCTATATTACATAGTATGAAAAGGTAACTAGTTCTATTTTTCCAAACAAAATCTGATCAACACCAGAGTAACCCTCAAATGGCTTAAATATCAAATTTTAAAAATCTTGTCCGACAGTATTTGTATAGCGCAGCATTTGTACAACGCAACTGTCTACTATACTACTTAAGTTACATAGTATGAGAAAGTAACTATATTCTATTATACAAAAATGTTTTACTCACGGCAATGTTCAGGAGAAGTTTCTGTGTAGATGAACGTCTAAAACATATATTTCCAGAGTTTCTCCGGAAAATCCTTAAATTCCAGGAGTTTATCCTCATTAATTAACATGATGTTTAATCGTCACAAGTGACTTGAGAAATGTATTTGTGAAACTGGAATATACTTAGACAGTGCTAATGTACAAAGATTTGGGTTTTCAAACAAGACCAACAAAAGTCCAAACTGGTAGGCACCAGTTTACAGCAGCCGTGACCTTAGAAGTCATGAACGCCATAAATAAGGGGGCTTCATTGACAGGTGTGGTCGAGCCTTAAAAGTTACTGGATGCTAAAGATCAAACCATACAGATTGGTTAGAGAATTAGCCAATGAGGAATTGAGGCCGCACCGCCGTGAAGACAACCAATGAGATACGGAGGGCGATTCTAGATCTCAGACAAAAACGATGTGGCAACAGGCAGAAAGTTCAACAGACGAGATAGAATATGCATCGAGTTACTCATACCGTTCAATCATGATAAAATATTCATTGAGTTGCACATTTCCTCAATGACCAGTCGATTTTGAGAACTGCTATGAAGAGTCACATTCGGAGTCTTCTAAAATAATAGAGAAGAGGCTATGTGTTAGCAGTCAGTATGCAAAGATATAGTGTGATCTAATATCCAATATAGTCACCATATGTTAAATATTGAAAGATGGTCCAACAACCAATAACTTTTAAACTCCTAAAGACATCACATGAGGAATGTACCTATCATCTGTCATAATAGGTCGTAATAATAACGTTAGGAAATTAATATACCTGGTCTCCCGCATCCAATCTTCTCCTTGAATATAAGTCTAATTATTGAAATTTAATCATAATTACAATGTATTTGATAAATAATGTTTATTTTAAGGCTAAAATGGGTGAAGTTAATTGTGTAGTATAATCAATAATTTTATTCCAGGAACTCGCACAAAGAAATAATGGTGGATTATGATGTTGCGCAATGTAATGTACGCCTTTACAATTACGACCATGTTTCATATGTTTAATTTTAAATATATACATGCTTTGCGTATATTTTTGTGTACCACAGTATTCAAATTCATTTCTCCCTGTTTTATCACAGTAACCTAAAGATGATTAAAAATGTAGCTAGTAAATATAAGTTACTACATAATATTAAATCGAAATTGCTGTGAATGTTTAAATAATTAAAATATCATTTTAAAACCTTAATAATTTTGCTCAATTAAAAAAATGTGGGATGTTATACGATTTTTGTAAGCCTTTTAAAATTCTCACGGAGCCCTGGGTGAGAATCAGTGTATTTGAGAGTTTTATAAATATTAATATTTTTGATCAGAGGTGCAGCACATATATTCGGGAATTTTATACTTGCTAGTGCTGTATGCGACGGGTTGTAAGGAATCGTTTACACAGCCTTAACGCCACCCTAACATGAAACGTGTTTAACACAACATAATAAAATATTATAATTGTTTTAAAGTATTTATTAATTATTGGTATATTTAAAAGTCTTAATTTGCTAAATTCCTACAAGGCTTTTGAAATTTTTAATGACAATCAGATTCCCTCTCTTTTTACTTTCCTTATATACATAATGTATAAGGAAAGTATTGTGACGGGGTCGAAAATTCGAATTCGAGATTTCGACGGGAGAGCACGTTTCAAGCATCCCTGATCACGAATCAAACATTTTTGAAGTGATGTCTGTGTGTGTGTATGTGTGTGTGTGTGTGTGTGTGTGTGTGTGAAAGTATGTGTGTGTGTGTGTCATTGAGACTGTGGAGACGATAACTGACGAACGAATGGACCGATTCGAACCAAATTTGGTACAAAAATCACAATCCGTAAACACTGGAAGCCTATTGTTTTTAGACGTGATCGAATGTTCAGAATCCCCCTAAATCTTCGAATGAAATTTTGAAAAAATCGTTAAAAAATCAAAACCGCTAATAAAGTTGCGCAAATAGACATTTCTTATGTAATTTTTCATTAGAAAACGATTGGCATAAATTTTAGAACGCTAACATGAATCGTTCTCGAGATATTGTACATTTTTCAAACAAATTATGAAAAAGTCACATAAAAAAAAAATTCCTATTGAGAAACATGTTCACTTTTTATATGTAATACCATGCGATAAATTGAGTGACATAATTCTCGTGGATCTAGCTCGTTCCATTCATGAAAAAATATACTTTGAATAATACTTTTGTATTAGAAGGCCAATAGTCATTTATCTGCTGTAAGAATAACTTTTGTCTTAGTGCATAACGCTTGGCGAGATTTTGGCAATGAATTTGGCGGAATGTCGCCAACTTGGCGACTTTTTGAAATGCTGCCAAATTAACGAAAATCTCGCCAAATGGATAAAAATGATGCTAAATCAATGAAAATGACGACTAATTGTCGAAAATTCAATATCTTGGAAAGAATATTAGTATCTACTATAAGAAAAACCTATTTATTTTACTGTAAAAGTGGTAAGTTCATTACGTTATATAAGGAAAGTCATGTGTTGCCCACATCAGATTTTTTTTACTGTAAAAGTAGTACATTCATCGCATTATAGTCATGTGTTGCCCACATCAGATTTTTACTTTCCTTATATACATAATGTATAAGGAAAGTATTGTGATGGGGTCGAAAATTCGAATTCGAGTTTTCGACGGGAGAGCATGTTTCAAGCATCCCTGATCACGAATCAAACATTTTTGAAGTGATGTCTGTGTGTGTGTGTGTGTGTGTGTGAAAGTATGTGTGTGTGTGTGTGTGTGTGAGAGTCTGTGAAGACTATAACTGACAAACGAATGGGCCGATTATATCCAAATTTGGTACAAAAATCACAATCCGTAAGCACTGGAAGCCTATTGTTTTTATACACAATCGAATGTTAAGAACACCCCTAAATTTTCAAATGAAATTTGGAAAAAATAGTCAAAAAATCAAAACCACTAATAAGTTACGCATATAGACATTTCTTATGTAATTTTTCATTAGAAAACGATTGACAAAAATTTTAGAACGCTAACATGAACCGTTCTCGAGATATTGCACATTTTTCAAAAAAATTATCAGAAAGTCATATAAAATAAAAAAAAAATATTTCCTCTTGAGAGACATGTTCACTTTTCAGTAATACCATGCGATATATTGGATGACATCATTCTCGTGGATCTAGCTCGTTCCATTCATGAAAAAAGATACTTTGAGTAATACTTTTGTATTTGAACGCCAATATTCATTTATCTGCTGTAAGAATAACTTATTTCTTTGTCCATTATGTTTGGCGAGATTTTGGCGACGAATTTTGGCGGAATGTCGCCAACTTGGCGACTTTTTGAAATGTTGACAAATTAACGAAAATCTCGCCAAATGGATAAAAATGACGCTAAATCAATGAAATGACTACTTATTGTCGAAAATTCAATATCTTGGAAAGAATATTAGTATCTACTATAAGAAAAACCTATTTATTTTACTGTAAAAGTGGTAAGTTCATTACGTTATATAAGGAAAGTTATGTGTTGCCCACATCAGATTTTTTTTACTGTAAAAGTAGTACATTCATCGCATTATAGTCATGTGTTGCCCACATCAGATTTTTACTTTCCTTATATACATAATGTATAAGGAAAGTATTGTGATGGGGTCGAAAATTCGAATTCGAGTTTTCGACGGGAGAGCACGTTTCAAGCATCCCTGATCACGAATCAAACATTTTTGAAGTGATGTCTGTGTGTGTGTGTGTGTGTGTGTGTGAAAGTATGTGTGTGTGTGTGTGTGAGAGAGAGTCTGTGAAGACTATAACTGACAAACGAATGGGCCGATTATATCCAAATTTGGTACAAAAATCACAATCCGTAAGCACTGGAAGCCTATTGTTTTTATACACAATCGAATGTTAAGAACACCCCTAAATTTTCAAATGAAATTTGGAAAAAATAGTCAAAAAATCAAAACCACTAATAAGTTACGCATATAGACATTTCTTATGTAATTTTTCATTAGAAAACGATTGACAAAAATTTTAGAACGCTAACATGAACCGTTCTCGAGATATTGCACATTTTTCAAAAAAATTATCAGAAAGTCATATAAAATAAAAAAAAAATATTTCCTCTTGAGAGACATGTTCACTTTTCAGTAATACCATGCGATATATTGGATGACATCATTCTCGTGGATCTAGCTCGTTCCATTCATGAAAAAAGATACTTTGAGTAATACTTTTGTATTTGAACGCCAATATTCATTTATCTGCTGTAAGAATAACTTATTTCTTTGTCCATTATGTTTGGCGAGATTTTGGCGACGAATTTTGGCGGAATGTCGCCAACTTGGCGACTTTTTGAAATGTTGACAAATTAACGAAAATCTCGCCAAATGGATAAAAATGACGCTAAATCAATGAAATGACTACTTATTGTCGAAAATTCAATATCTTGGAAAGAATATTAGTATCTACTATAAGAAAAACCTATTTATTTTACTGTAAAAGTGGTAAGTTCATTACGTTATATAAGGAAAGTCATGTGTTGCCCACATCAGATTTTTTTTACTGTAAAAGTAGTACATTCATCGCATTATAGTCATGTGTTGCCCACATCAGATTTTTACTTTCCTTATATACATAATGTATAAGGAAAGTATTGTGATGGGGTCGAAAATTCGAATTCGAGTTTTCGACGGGAGAGCACGTTTCAAGCATCCCTGATCACGAATCAAACATTTTTGAAGTGATGTCTGTGTGTGTGTATGTGTGTGTGTGTGTGTGTGTGTCAGTGAGACTGTGGAGACGATAACTGACGAACGAATGGACCGATTCGAACCAAATTTGGTACAAAAATCACAATCCGTAAACACTGGAAGCCTGTTGTTTTTATATGCAATCGAATGTTCCAAACCCCCCTAAATTTTCAAATGAAATTTTGAAAAAATCGTCAAAAAATCAAAACCGCTAATAAAGTTACGCAAAGAGACATTTCTTATGTAATTTTCCATTAGAAAACGATTGGCATAAATTTTAGAACGTTAACATGAACCGTTCTCGAGATATTGTTCATTTTTCAAAAAAATTATGAAAAAGTCACATAAAAAAAAAAAATTCCTATTGAGAAACATGTTCACTTTTCATATGTAATACCATGCGATAAATTGAGTGACATCATTCTCGTGGATCTAGCTCGTTCCATTCATGAAAAAATGTACTTTGAATAATACTTTTGTATTTGAACGCCAATAGTCATTTATCTGCTGTAAGAATAACTTATTTCTTTGTCCATTATGCTTGGCGAGATTTTGGCGACGAATTTGGCGGAATGTCGCCAACTTGGCGAATTTTTTGAAATGTTGCCAAATTAATGAAAATCTCGCCAAATGGATAAAATTGATGCTAAATCAATGAAAATGACGACTAATTGTCGAAAATTCAATGTTTTGGAAAGAATATTAATATCTACTATAAGAAAAATCTATTTTTTTACTGTAAAAGTAGTAAATTCTTTACATTATATAAGGAAAGTCATGTGTTGCCCATATCAGATTTTTTCTTATCGTAAGGATATCGCACCAAAAGAAGTAATGACTATTTCATCACCTTAAAGCTCTAGAATTAGTTGCATTTATATATAGTTCTCACTCTCCAACTAGGGATACACAGGTTTCCAAGGAAAATCCATAAGCGCGCCAATAAATTTGTAAGAAAAGGTGTGCACAGTGCACACTTTAGGATTTTCGATAGTAAAGTGCTCATACACCATCAATAGAAACAGGCCCCTGACGCAGAATTCAAACATTTAGGTTAAGGAATTCAGAAACAAAAGGAGTTAAACGAAAAAATCAATTACAAAATTGTAACCAGTTTTAACCATTGTTAACACTGACATTGAATGACATAAGCTATATTATCCAAATAGGTTGTCAAAGAGCATCTCAAGCTTGTGACCACAAAAGAAACATGTTACCATATATAAACTTGTAATTTTAACATATATAATAGAAACATGTTAATATAAATCTAACACATAATTCTTTTATGTGTTACTACTGCTGAACCAAATAATATTTGATTCAACATTAGGTTCAACATTGGTTCAACGTTTTCTTGAGAAGTACTCCTCAAGAAAATATTTAGTCACAACAAAAATTGTTATTTTTGAAGATGGTTTGATTTATATAAAATTTCACAGTGTCAAGACCGTTATTCATCAATCTGTAATCCAATACATTTCCAAAGTGAAAAAAAAAATAATGCTTCACGCTCAATATTTATTATGTTTTCCGTTTCTTATTTTTATATTAGTTCTCAAAAAATGTTTAACTTGTAAAGCTATTCCTCCCACTTTCGTTTCTTTAAATTCTACGTATCTTTATTTCTATACATTGCTATCTACTACACTATTTATGTCTAGTTTTATATATTAATGCATTTTATAATTCAGCATTATCATAATTTTGATCTTAATCTGGGAATTTCACAATCTTTAATGAATATTTCTCCTTAATATATATATAAATATATATATATATATATATATATATATATATATATATATATATATATATATATATATATACATATATATATATATATATATATATATATAAATATATATATATATATATATATATATATATATAAATATATATATATATATATATAAATATATATATATATATATATATATATAAATATATATATATATATATATATAAATATATATATATATATATATATATATAAATATATATATATATATATATATATATATATATATATATATATATATATATATACATATATATATATGTATATATATATATATATATATATATATATATATATATACATATATATATATATACTGTAATGACATACATTATATTTTCTCCCGTTTTGTCTTATATTTTACATTCAACGGTTGTGGAGCCGATTGAACGATGCGGAGTTCATTTTTAGAAGTCCGTTGGAAGAATAGATTAACACTGTAAGTTAGATGCAGTGTATCTATTTATTATTGTGGGCTGAAGAAACCCCCAGATTTTTAAGTACTATTGTTCAGATAATCCAATGCTGCTTGTATTAGAAATATGGATGTGGTTATACAGATTGCCCATAGAAGAGCAATCTGAAGAAATATAATATACTATCCTGTTTAACCGCAGAAGAGAAGGCTATAGTAGATCAATTTATATATTTTCGATTAAACTAATGGAGACCCATTCTATAATCTATAGACTGGAATAAACTGCCCCGCAGCTTGTTCTCAGCGATTGTAAGGGCGCATACTGTTCTTTCGGGTGGAAGAAAAATAGGATAGAAAGGGGCCGGAAGAAACAATTCTTGTCACCTAATTGATATATGTCTGCTTTGTCCAAGAAAGTGTTGTAAGTTATTTTCTCATAAGCAGCTGTTTTACTTATTGTAACCTATAGATTGATCGACTGGACTGATGGAGTTAAAAGGTTAACAGTTTGATAACGTCAGATTTAATCACTGTTAAATCTGACTTTGAACAATATAACTAAAAATGGTTCAAAGAACATTCCAAAATTTTCGCCAAGAAAAAAAAACACATATGCCATCCAGTGTTAAAACTGGCTTACATATAACCAAACATGGTTACAACAAAAAATAACCAAAAATGAAATATAATATATAACAATATAACCAAAAATAACCAAAAATGGTTTAAAGAACATTCCAAACTTGTCGCCAAGCAAAATAATATATGTCATCCGTTGTAAAAATGACTTTGAACAATATAACCAAAAATGTTTTATAGAACATTCCAAATTTATACCCAAGAAAAAAAAATAAGTAATCGGTCACTAATGTTGGATCAAAAGTCCGTCCCGTTCTACTCAAATGCAAAGCCCCCTGCTAACGCCTGCGTTGCATCCTAATTCGAATTCGAAACAGTTTTATTTGATACATGATTTTCTTCCAGCACTTTTAAGAAAGATTGAATTAGAGTAGAAGTGGGACAGCATATAACGTCTCTTATAAACTTTAAAAAATAATTTTGCAGGAAAACTGGGGATTACCACAAATAAGAAATATTTTCCCGATGTAAATTACAAAATATGTAATATATCTAAATTTAAGTATATAAATAATTTAACCTTTCTGCAATATATTAATTTCAATAAATATAATAACAGAGTATTAACTATAATTTTCCAAGACGTGTCTAGGATTTTAAAGCTTCTAATCCGTAATAAAAAGACAAAAATCAATAAAAAAACTCTTGATTTGCTTCTGATATTTAGTTTTGAAAAAAACTGAATGAAAGGTTTAACAAAAGTTTAACTCTTACAGAAAGTAACGCAGTTGCAAGGAAAGGCAAATAAAACGATGTAAAAATTGTTTCAGGGGAACTAAAGAAAGAATTATAAAAATATCGTAATCATTAACAAGTATGTTGTGCTTAGAAAACGAAAATACTTTTTCATGGAAAGAATAGAAATAGAAAAGAATTTTGATGGGTTGTGATTCTATAAGGATAATTTTATTGAACAGATTGTGTTACTTTACTTTATTTCTTTATCTCGTTTTGTATTTATTTATATCGTTAGATCCATATTTTAACAAAAACAAACTTGTGAGAAAGGTAACCAAGTTCTCAGCTTTACAGAAAAACCCAGCCATAAAAATGATTGAGATGAAAATATATCGCCAAATTTAGCAAACGTCGTGAGTGAAAAGTAGAGAGAAGAAATGCGCTTAGATGTGTTTCGTAATTAACTTTACAAATTTACCTATGAAAGATGCAGAGTGTTTCAAAAGGACGTCTGGTTTGACCATTACTGTTAGACTTCCGTTAGTATTAAACTTCCAATAAAAAAAATGATTTTATATCGTAAGAAAAGTTTGTTAATTTTAAAGAGTCCACTTCGATAGTAAGAGTTTGCAATTTTGACCCAGTACTTCCAGTACGGTAGAGCATGGGCTGGCCAGTTTGAAGAGCCAGAGTTCGATTCCAGCTTCTTTACAATGGTACCCGAACAAATCAACCCTGCAGATTAGTGCAAAGATATCGGAGGTGTAAAAGCAACCCTAGTACATCTAGCACGGTTTCATTGAATTTTGTGATAAGGAGCACCGATTTGCACCGATTGAACAAATTGTTTTGTTTACTTTTTTTCTTCATCTCACTTTGTATTTCTTTACATCGTTAGATCCATATCTCAACAAAAACAAACTTGTGAAAAAGGAAACGAGTTCTCAGCTTTGCAGGATGTCTCAGCCATAAAAATGATTGAAAAAAAAAACAATCGCCAAATGTACCAAACTTCATGAGTGAAAAGTAGAGAGAGGAAATACGCTTTGTGTTTCGTAATAAACTTTACAAATTTAGCTATGAATGAAACAGTGTTTCAAAGAGACTTCCAGTTTTATTACGATTTACCATTACTGCTAGACTTCCGTTAGTATTATACTTCCAATAGGAAAATGGTTTTGACTCGTAAAAAAAGTTTGTTAAGTTTGCAGAGTCCACGAGTCCACTTCGACAGTAAGAGTTTGCAATTTCGTCCCAGTATGTCCCAGTACGGTAGAGCTTCGGCTGTCCAAATCGAAGAACCAGGGTTCATTTCCTGATTAGGGCAGCAAGGTTATTTACAATGGTGCCCGAACAAATCAACTCTGTAGGTGCAAAGTTCTGAAAGTGACCTTAGTACGTCTAGCACGGTTTCTGTGGACTCTGCGATATAGAACGCCGATTTCAAAGTGAGAGGAAAACGACCACACAGGATACTAACCTGAATGAAAATAGTAGTATCCGGAGGCTATCCTGAAGTAAACATTGCAAGAGATGATCATTCAGATTGTCAGTTGTACGGCAATCTGATATTAGAAGGTGGAAAATGCAACGTCCACTTCGACGATAAGAGCTTGCAATTTCGCCATAGTATCTTAACGGTGCAGTGTCGGCTGACCAGTTCGAAGATCGGAACTGGATGTTCCGATCCCCGGTTAGGGCAGCAAAGTTCTTTGCACTTTTGTATAAATATTTTTTGTACTGCGGGATGTGTTTGCATAAAAATACGGAATGAAACTTTTCATAAAGCCTCTTTAGGTAAAAATATCCAATTACTCAAGTAATGTTTACAAACTTTAATATAATAATTAGCTAGTTTCGCATCGGTCACTTTAAATGTAAACCATAAAGAATAAATCAAAATTCCTGACTTGCACTAAGAAAACCCCTTACCCCTTATCAGTTTGTCTCATAGTTATCACTACGAGTTTTTCCATTCAGGACCGTCATTTCTATTCATGGATTTCAGATTTTATGCAAATTCTCGTTAATCAAACTTTCTTCGCCAATGGGGGAGAAATCGTTTTCTGTATTTTTATGTTACTACGTCACTCTCTTTTGAAACCGAGATTGGTGGTAGGGGAAGGAGGATACAGTCCCTGTAGATGCCTCCCCCACTGGGTTCCGGTCTAAATTGGGTGGCACTTCCCGGCCGTCCAAACAGTTACCTTACACCTTTCTAGTAGGTCGGACGGTCTGGGTCTCAACAACAATAACACTGTTTTGAAAGTGTTTTAATATAATTCTTTTTAATATTTAAAACAATTTTTAATTGAAAATATGTGTTTAGTACTAGCAGTTCTAAAGTACTAACAATCTCAGTACACGGTGTGTTTAAAAAATCCTCTTGCTAAAACACACTGTATATTGAGATGTAACATATCTGCAGTTTAAACTTTCAGTTCACTAAATTCACTATAGCAAGAAATTGCTTTATATTTAAGAAGTTATAAATACATCAAATAATTTTTTCACTAATTGTTTTCGATAAATTGAGCGATATATTTTAATCTCAATCATTTTCATGCCTACTTTTTTTGTAAATCTGATAAGCTTAGCTTTATTTTTTACACGCTTGTTTTGATGGGACATTAATCATTTTCGTAGACTGTTTTTTTTTCTTTCTTCAGCTTACTTAAAGCTGCATTATTTAATCGATGGGCTAATGATATCTCTAAATAAGAAGTACTTAACTGACATTTCAATGGCAATTATATTAATTATCATAACTGCATAAATGAAAATGAAAAGATAATTAAAGCTTAAATTTGGCTGAAATAACAGGTTATAGAGTTAGAGGCTTATATGTTCCTGGAAAAAATATTTATGCTACTTCCTTAAAATCTATTTATACTATTTCCTTAAAGTCTATTTATACTGCTAGTATTTAAGCTTGTCAGATGCAGGGAAATTAACTTCTTAAAAATTAAGCTGCAGTTTTTAAATAAGCTTTTCTTCGTTTAACAATGCATATTGCTTAGCGTCGAAAACAGTTGTTTCAATTGATAATTTTTCCCAGTTATGTCGTAAAGAAACTTGCTGCCTCAACCGGGAATCGAACCCTGTATCTTCGTGCTGACCAGTCGACGCTCTAACGCTGTCTAACTGGGACGGAATTGCGATCTTCCATCGTTGAAGTGGTCTTTGCAAAGTTCTCCCCGTGGTCGAATTTCAGCATTTTATGTCCTTTTCGGGCGAGTCTCTTTCCACTCTCCTCTTCCCACTCACCAGAGGGACATATGGAGAGTCAAAAAATACTTTCGAAACATTTCTCTTTTTTCACCCCAAAATTCTTACTTTCTTATTTGAAGTATTAAACTCCAACTTCCCATCCAACTTGGTCCCCTTGGCATCGGTAGATGGCGCCATAGCTGCCCACTTCGGCGAGCAGAGGTTGTCCCAGCTGCGGATTCTGAGCCGACCAATAGGATTCAAGAGGCTTGCATTTGCCCGCACACCGACGCCAGCACAGTTCCAAACAGTCTTCATCAAGTTACTGACTTCTTTTTATTTTCTGTTTTTTGTAATGTACATTAGAAATCATTGTTTATTTATTTAACTGACTTAATCATCCCTAAACTTAACTTCTGACTAACTAAACTTAAACTTAACTTCTGATAAAAACTTAAAAGTATTTAACTATAACTTTAAAATTAGCTAACTATATTTAAATTTAACACCTTCTTGTTCTTAAACTTTTATTGTGACTAACTCTTGCATATTTCCCGCCCTTGCCACCCTTCTCACTGCCGAGCAGGCACAAACCAAATCCAAGATGAATCTACAAGCTGACCTACTACTCCAGCCCACCAGCATGGAGTACCAGCAGATCGTATTGCTATCAAACACACACTACGGTCTGACAAAATCAATTTCGATGTGGGGATGAGTCTCCTTGGAGGCAGGTACCCCGTAACATAACGTCTTGGGTCTTGGGTCATTTCTCTTTTCTTCCCTGGGGGTAAATCGAAAATCTGACACCGTTAGATTTTGTACCGTAGTCGGTATTGTAAATGTGCGAAGATGCAGTTAGGAAGGCCTGTAAAGACATAAACAAGTTAGATACGTCAGATAATTATATATAGTGATGATTTCCCGTTTTCATGTATTTCTTCAAACTCTCTAAAATTCACAATATTTTTCGCCAGGTTCGCATGTATTAGCATCGTTACATGTTGTTCAGTACATTGAATTGTAACTGTCTATCTTGATAAGAATTTAACCAGGGGTCGTACTGCCGATCCCCCTTGTCTCATTTTACGAAAGGAAATTCAATTCGACGATTGAAAAAAAAAAGATTTGCCGAAACTTTTGGCTAATGAATCCTGAATTTTAAAATCTTTGTAGTATAATAATCGCAATGTATACTACTACTATGTGTCTTTTCTAAAGCAATGATATTTGGAAATTGAAATTTATGAATCACATCAACTTTTTTTAAATGGTGATTCAAAATGAAATTTGATTATTAAAAATTTCATTTGGAGACTACTTTGGCGAAAATAATAAATAAAAATCCAGATCAATCCGTGTATAAAACATTTATTATTAGTAACCCTACGTTAGTGAAAGATGGTACTTTCGTGATTTCAGGCAGTCATTAAGTTATGATTTAACTGAGATGTTGAAATATACAATTAAACTGTCAAATGATATCTACAATATACTTATACTAAATTCTAAGCGTCTAACCTTATGTTTGCTGTTGTTCTTGCTAATCCTCTTGGTAAGGGAACTAGCTAGACCAATTTTAAAAGACCATGTCACAAAAGGAGGCCAGCAATCATATTTTGATCATTAAATTATGTATGGCATTCCAACTATTATGACACGGTCACAGTAAGTACTCCATAATTTCGCCAAATTGTTCCTTCAGTAATTTTTTTGTCATTATGTTTCCTTCGAATATTCAAATTACAGTTTCTATAGTGACACTTTTAAACTGATACTTTTTTCACAGAGACGAAAATAATGGTTTCATTCTCATTTGTCTAGTTATTTTACCTCTTTTAAAACAATAAAATGTGGATTTCTTTTTTTGTATACATTGTTGTTCTTATCGCAATGAGTTTATAGAATTTCTACGATATATATTTGTAAATATTACAGAGTCCCCAGGCACCTCCATAAACACACTGATAACTATCAGGAAAAGTTTACGAGTGTTCACGCTATAGTTTTAACTATATTAAAGTGGCAATGTCCCATCATTAAAGTGATTGTAGCACCGTCTTAACTGAGAAATTAAAATGTTGGTACACGGATTCGGCAAGAGAACCAGATAGAAGGAAATTATCAATTGCAAAGTTGTCGAGAAATAACACTTTGAGTACTTCCTTAAAGAAATCAGAAAATCAGACATGTCGTAATAGCGTGATAATTGCTTCAATGGAATTTTGATTTCTCTTTATCAGATCAAAAAAGTCTTTATTTAACAAAGGTCGAGCAATATCTTTCTCGTTTTTTTTTCATCAGGCCAAAACACTGCTTTTATACTTAACAAACGTCAAGTAATAACTTTCCCGGTCCTTCTTCATTGGGCCAAAACAGTGTCTTTACTTAACGAAAGCCAGTTTAGACTGTTCTTGTTTGGCATGTGTTACTTAAAGACACTGTCTTGACCTGATGAATTAGAATAAAAAATCCCGCGAAGCAATTGATGGCAAGTAATTTGCATATGTCTGCTTTCTTCAAAGAAGTGCTAAAAGTGTTATTTTCACAAGCAACAGTTTTATATTTGTGTGTTGTAGAACAATATTTAATTAGTAGGAATTGGCATAAAGACGCACGGAACGCATATATGGAGGATATTTAATACTTTACATAACTGATTGTATGAGCAGCAAGTGTATGACATTTTGCATATATTGTTCTGCATGTGCTTTCTTTTATATCATAGATGGGTACCATGTCGCTTACTTCATTCGACAACGTTTAATATTATCAGGGCGTGGCTGCGCATCCAGCGTCAGATGACTGGTATTTACTACATTTCATATACGCTTTTAGTTTGTTTCATCCTCATAAATCGCTTACTTTAACGCTTCTGGGAATCCATCAATATAATACTCTTATCTGGCGCCTCTTTTGATTCGACTAATTAATCAATGTTTTAGATTTCTGGCATTACAATTACTATTAATTAGACAATGGTTTACAATTTTGAAATTGGATTTTTTCCTCTATGTCGCTTTGTTGCGAAGCTTGTGGGCTAAGATTTTAAATTTTCCGCTAAGGGATACTGCAACTATTTTTGTTTATTTGATACACTATGGCCACTTTGCTATAGACTGACCCAACCTGTGGACCTGTCCTAACTTTGGGATCTAACTTTGGGTTCTAACATAATGTGACCTGATTGTGTTAGATTTGATGACAGAAATTATGGTGTCTACGAATTATACACTCATTCGAGGTCTATATGTAATTCAATCATTGCATGAAATTCTACAAGATAATGAAACTATTTCAACTGTCATAGATTAAAATGATATTATTTATTTATATATACAAAATTTATAATTTCTTACGCCTTATTATAGACTTTCCATATTTGTCCTCAATGGAATAACTTCTAGCAAGATTTTTTCGGATTCTTAACTCACAATTTCCATGATATGTATAATAATATTTAGTTTCCTTTCGAGGGTCCTCTCCATACCTAATATTCATTTGGTAACTTATTGCATTTTGCAATGGCTCCAGGTTACTGAAAAATAAAATATCTGGAAAATATTTTTTTAAGGTAATCAGGTTGAATATATTAGTTTTGCTATAAATAATAACATATGAATAAATCATTTCACTAGTAAAAAGCCGGCCTTTGCATGAACTCCCGTACGAAGTATACGAGCTGTGGAATATTTCAAATTAAAACCTAATTAAACAAAAAAGTATGAAATTAGAAGTATGAAAGTAATTTCAATACTTGAGAATACTAATACAAAAAATAATATTTACCACTTGTGTTCTTTCTTTGTAAAATTTTCACCACTTGTGTTCTTTCTTTGTAAAATATTTACCACTTGTTTAAATTAGTTTTTTCTTTGTACAATATTTACCACTTGTTTGAATTAGTTTTTTTTTTGTAAAATATTTACCACTTCTTTAAATTTGATGCTGCTTTATAAAATATTTGCCACTTGGTTAAATTAGTATTTTCTTTGTAAAATATTTACTACTTGTTTAAATTAAATCCCTTGGGTATAACCCCTAAATTTGTATTTGTAATTTATTAATTTTAATAGCCTGCTTGTACTATCATTATTTTGTGTTCATTTATGCAAATTTGTCTGCTGATCTGGTCTACATATAAGCATTCCATATTTACTGTTTCGTATAGCCACTGATGAAGGTTATAGTAATGCACAAAAGCGATCTGGATTTTTAAAGCTATATGTACGTCGTGTAGAATGATTTTATCAAATGACCTTTTATCCTTTTGTTGTGTCGTTGATTTTATAACTGAATTTAGAATAGACGTGATACCGCCTTTTTATTATTATTATTTATTATTATTAATACAAAAGATCGTATAAATTTTTAGAATTCGAATATTAAGTTAAACATATTTAAATACAGGGACAATAACTGAAATACAGGAATCAAAGTAATCCATTTAAATCATCAAAACGTATTTCGATAGATTTACGTTTTATTTTGTATATATCTTTCAGGTAAAGGGTAACCATCTAACTCCGTGGTATGTATTTTGTTTCGTTACGTTCTTTTAGCAATCGCCTAAAAAAGGTTTGTAAAGCTTAATATTGGATTCTATTTCAATTCCTATACAACAATGACTATTCATATCTGAAATGCCGCTACGCCTATATTTCATTTTTACACGCTATTTGTAGGAAACGTAGTGGGCATGCACAATTAAAAAATGGGTTTTTTGTCCTCTTACTGATCGTTTTATTAATTGAAATTATGATTTTGCAAATCTGAGTACAATTTCAAGTGTATGTGTAACATTTCATTTATTGTGTTCGAGTAAAATATATAACAAAATTCAGACAAATGTTGATTTCGCCTTATTAAAAATGAAGAATGTACAACTATTCGTATAATGTATACTTCGGTCGTCCATAATTAATAGACTTAAACGTATTTAGTCTCTTATTTCAAATTTTGTGAATTTTAGCGGGCCAACTTTTCTTTTTTTTTTCAAAATCGCACCATTATCTGATTAGTACCATAAGTTACCTAACTGCGAAATGTCATGAACGTTTGGCGGAAAATTTATTGTAGATACATACATTACACAGATAGATGTACCAGTATGTGTGTCTATATATGTGATAAATGTAACAGTGTGTGTGTCTGTATATACATATACAGACACACATACTGGTACTCATACACACATACAATACAAAAAACAAAGATAGACACACAAATACTCAGACAGACACACATACATCTGGCAGATAAACAAACACACATACGTTGTAAAGAACCTTGTTGCCCCAACCGTGAGTCTAACACTGAATCTTCGAACTGGCCAGCCGACATTATACCGTTGAGCCACCGGGACGAAATTTAAAGAACTTATTTTCGAAGTGCACTCAGCAACATATCTCTGAATGTATTAATGCTTATTAATGTTTTAGACTAGAGAGCCATTAAACGTGAAGCTCGGTCGAATTCCTACGTTTCAATATTCGTCAATTTCATTACTTTCCTTATACATTATCGTGTATTCTATAGAAAACAAGAAAGATCAATCATGCATAAAGCATTGATTATGAAACACTTTCAAACTTCAATGCAATTTTATGCAAACATCTCTCAAATGCGATACATTCCTCGGTAATATTTTTAAAATTATCACAACACTACACTAATTTATTATATTTGAAAACTTCATCGAAAACAAATGAACTTTATTCAAATGACGTCATCGGAATATAAATCGCTTCTATATAAAAGCAGCATTTCATTCATAATCATTTTTCCAATCGTTTAATTCATCACAATACTATAATAATTTATTTTATTTAAAAATTTGAAAAATTGTTATCTACCATATTTGTTTTAAAATGTGAAAACTTTCTCATATATAAAATAATAAACACTTGGATAGATATTTATTACATAATATATCTCTTTTCTCTTTCTGGATGATATAACGAAAGTTAGAATTTAATTGAATTTGTTTTTCTCCCTATATTAAATATTTTTTATTTAAAAAACTACCTAACATATTTTACTGATTTTTTTTCTATATTTTATGCGATAATTTGAATATTCGCTAAAATTTTCGAAGCAATTTTTGAATTTTAAATTCGCTTAAAAATGTTTGAAGTATTACGTCCCATAGGATTCAATGTATTTCATTTTTTCAATCCGGGTTCAATAAAAAACTATTTGGATGATATTATTCATTTATATTCCCATATGTGCCACAGACCGTCTGAAAAACATACTAAAATTTCATTTTGATAAAGCCATTTTTACGGCAGTTATCGTGCTAACGGACAGACAGACAGACAGAATGAACAAAGTCATAAACACTTTCAACTATGTTGTAAAGTTTAATAAAATTAGAAAATGCATATTTCAACAAATATATTTCTACATAGAATATTATTGGTATTGCTATTTCAACATCTCCGCATTTCATTAACATTAGACGTCAAAAACATGTATTTAGGGATTTAACTGGAAGCAATTTAAGTTCCTCTAATTTATCGTTATGCATTTTGAGATTATTTATTATTGTTAAGAAAGGACAAGAATAATTGCTTTTGCCAGGTAAAGATATTTTAAATAGACATTTACTGATGATTAAAATTGGATTCCCAGGATAGATTTTAAGCGATGAGAGATTGAAATTAATGTGAAAAATATTTGATATAAATTAATTTTCGATGAAATCATATTTTAATGAGTCTTACCTACCTAAGGCGTGAAAGCCCCAGGCCGTCCGGCTCGTCCAGAGGACTTAGAGCAGCGAGATGGACGACCGGGAAGGAAAGTTAGCAGAAGCCAACTTCCAGACCTACCTAAGGCGTGTGGTGATAGAAAACTGAAATTAATAAACTACGTGAATTGTGTTTGTACTGAATTTTGTACAAATTTATTAAATAATTCATGCTAATTTTCCAGATTTAAGCAATTGAATACCAGTTTTAATATTCCAGTTCATTAATGATGTAGTGAGTTTGATAATGTATAATTACATGCAGTCTTATGATGCGCTTATTAAGGAAGGACACATTTTTAGAAGCTAAATATGAACTCATAAAATGATACATTTAAAACATTGTTTGAATAAGGGTTGTAATTACCTGGTGGCTCCACTCGACTTTCTCATATTACAATTCATTTTTAGTAGCGTTTTTTTTCTTCAAATTTTACAAGAAATATTTTGAAAAATCGGTATAGTGGGTCTAGATGGTTACAAATATGACTTATTACCATTGACTTTAAAGGGCTTGGAAAAAACTTTCGATTTATGCCATAGTTGACAATATACCCCGGGAGGCAACTTGCCGTTCGAGGTGGGGACTAATGACGTCATGGATAAATTTTGTATTGTAGCTATCTTTCACAGCAATGATGGAAACTATTAAGTTTCATGATCAATAAACCCTTTTATGTATGATTATGTCAAATTCTATCCTATGCTGCCATCTTAAAAATCTATATAGTTTCGAATATAAATTCCGAAGTTTTCGCTGGAATTAAAAAAATTCTACCTAGTTCTAGAATTTTTGATAACAAAGACTGAAATAATGTTTCGTAAAAATCCGTTGATAGTTGTGGTCGCGCTATCGTGTATACAATAAATTGACCACATACATACAGACAGACGGCGTCACTCTAAAAATTGGCAAAACGTGTTAAGGATGTCTTAGAATACATATTGGCATCAAAATTTCGAATTCAAAAATTTGGTGACAACAATACTTCCTTTATACTACGTATGTTACATAGCATGAGACAGTAAAAATATTCTATTTCACAAAAATGTTTCACTTACGGCAACGTTCAGGTGAAGTTCCTGCGTAGATGAACGTCTAAAACATTTATTTCCAGAGTTTCTCAGGGAAATTCTTAAATTACAGCAGTTTATCTTCATTAATAAATAGGATGTTTAATCCTCATCAGAGGCTTGATAAATTAATACAAATTTATTTCTCCCTGTTTTAACACAGAAACGTACAAATGATTAAAAATGTAGTTAACAAATATAAGTAACTGTATAACATTAAATCGAAATTGATGCGGATGTTTAAATTTTTCCATATTTCATGCATGCATATTTTAAAGATTGATTAAAATTAATGAGAGGTTTGCAAAATGAACAAAAATATACTAATACAAATTTGCCTCTCCTCATGTTTAAAAGCACTTTAATAATTCGTTCATAAGAGCAAAATTGTATTCATTTTGAAATATTAAATATTTAAATGTTGCAATAATAAATATTTAAATTTGCTTAATAAATGTACGTAATGTGATATATAATCACAATTACCTTATAATCTTCTTAATACATCGGGAGTTCTTAGTTAAAAAGCTTTAAACTCCGATATGTGTCAGATATGTGAAATTTGGAAATTATTTAAATAGAGAAGAATTTGAAAACAAAATGCATATTTTAATATTTAATTACTTATTAATAAAATATTATTGGAACATAACTATTTTCTAGAGAAAAACTACAGGTGCACTTTTCTGTAGTTAAGCACTGACATTAAACGTCAACTTCAGCTATCCTCTCTGCGCACAGAATTTTGCTTACTGGAGATGTAACACAGCTTATGTATCTATATCTAGAAAACTAAGGATATGTGTGTTTCTACTTTGATTTACTAAAAAAGCACTTAATTCTAAGACTTAATTTTTAATTTTAAGCGTAGAAATGACTATGACTTACATTTTACCAAATTTTTCAATTATATTTTATCAAATTGACTGGTGTTCCCTGGTCGTAATAATTACACGAAATTACTATGGAACGGCACTGATATTTTCATCGCCAAGTCGATGATTGATGCCAATCATTTAATGCAAACATTGTCGTTCTGTCTTTTCAGAAGATTTAATCAATACTATCTTTTAAAGTACTTCAATTCTTTTGTGGTAAGCTTAAAAATATATCGTTTACAATACAGATTTATATAATTTATTGTTATTACTATAATTTTATTTAAAACCCTTAAATTTTCTATTTTATTTAAAAGCTCTAAAATATATAAATTTATGTAAAAACATTAAAATTCATGATTGTATTAAAAAAAGTGCTAATGTTTAATAGTATCAAAATTGATGATTTTTTTTAAAAGCTATAAAGTTTAGGATTTGATTTGCAAAACTCTTAATTTTATGTTTTCCTTTTAAGTGCAAAAATTTATAATTTCATTTAAATTTTATTCAAAACACTGCAATTTGAAATTTTGTTTAAAAATCACTAAAATTCACAATTATATTTAAAAGTGTTAAAATAAGTGATTTTATTTAAAAATGCTAAACTGCACGAGTTTATAAATGCGAAAATGCCCATAACTGTCTTTTTCAGCTCATAATAAGACCATACATTTTTATATAATGTTGGAAATTTAACATATGAAATTGAATTATACATCTAAGTATTTCATGAATTTTAATAAAACCGGATTTTTGCAAAAAAGTAAAAAGAAATGTCCATATATTTCACTCCTTATTTGTTAATCTGCTTATAGTGTGGGAATCATATAATCAATTCTTGTTACAAATTGTCGCGAAGTTATAAATGTTACTCCAATCTTGTTCATATTTATAAAAATATAACTCAATTGAAAATTTCTTTACGTTATTAAATATTTATGCGTAAAAAGCAATATTTGAAGCACGTGTTAAACCGCCAAATACGGTTACCCAGAAACCTTACTGGGCTTCAATATGCTTGATAAGTCAGCCTGTATTACAGGAGCTCTAATACATACACAGACGTCACACTAAAAATATTTTTAGAATCTTTGAAACGTGTAAATCAGCCTTTGAGTTGCGATTTACCACACGATCCCAATACTGTCCCTATACATTACCATGAATTGTAGGGAAAGTAATAAATGACCGAATACAGCTATGACCTTCGTAATTTTTATAAATTTATTTTTATGAAACAGAAAATAATTTAATTCCTGCATCTTATTTCGTTAAGTTCCTAATTTTAATTTTTCGTATTTTACCGTTTGTAAACAACATAAATATTTTGTTTTGTGAAGTGCTCATGGGAATCATTGTAATCTATTTTCATCCATGACGATAGTCCTTATTACTTTTTGTAAAGCCTATCAGGAACGTTATTTAATATTTTCAACTAAATCCTAAGCGATAAACACACTGATGATTAAAATTAGACTTTTTAAAGTATCAGTTATATTCTGTAAAATTAAAATTAATGGGAAGCGCATTTATGCTGCACCCGGATTGAAGCATGCATATTTTAATGATTAATTGAAATTTACGAAGTGCTTTGATACGTAAATATAAAAAGGTATTATAAATGTCTTATGGAAAGCTGTTTGCAGTAGTTTCAAATTAAATTACTTCATAATTCATAGGCAGTTTCAAACCTCAAGTAATTTTAAATGCGAGATTAATGTTTATTAAATTTCTAACCTATTTTATTTACGTGGGTATTATAACACCATATTCAGTGAAACTGACAAAAATGTGGCTGAAATATTGTCGACATACTTGCCATTGATGAAAAATTCTAATTGCGAAATAAGGGGGTATCCACAAATCAATTAAAGTTGCAAATAGTTACTTTTACCGCTTATTCATTCAAATTGATTTTATCCAAATATTTCACCATTAATTCACCATTCACTATCAATATGTAACCATTACCTCGAATTCTAGTTTGCACCAAATCATACAACCAAGTAAATCTGCTACATAACTAGATTTTTAATCATAGCGCTGCTCAGTTATGTTGAACTTTGTGAGATAATTGTGATTCATAGAGAATTCAATTAATCTACTTCTTCTGAATGCAAATGATTTCATGTTTCGAATGCAACCGAATGCTTTATTACGAATGCAACCGAGCGTTTTGTTCTGAAGTGTTCTGTTTTCTTTGCTCTGAATGTAACAAAAGTATTTGTTCCAAATGCAACTGATCTTCTTGTTTCGAATGCAACCGAACGCTTTGCTCCGACTGCAACCTAATGCTTTGTTCTGAATGCAACCGAATGCCTTGTTTTGAATGTAACTGACGAATGTTACTGAAAATCTTGTTCGAAATGCTACCGAACGCTTTGTTCTGAATGCAACCGAACGCTTGTTCCGAATGCAAAGGAACGCTTTGTTCCGAATGTAACCTAATGCTTTGTTCTAGATGCAACTGAAAGATTTGTTTCGAATGCAAATCAATGCCTCGTTCCAAATTCCACCGAATACTTTGTTCCGAATGCAGCCGAACCCTTTGTTTCTAATGCAACTGAACGTTTTGTTCCGAATGCAACAGGACTCTTTATTCCCAATACAAATGGATCTCCTTGTTCTGAATGCTATCCAATTCTTACCGTTTTTACAAAAATACATGCGTATTTTACCATAGATTTTGTCAGAAATACATTTGATAGAAAAACAAAATCGCAATTATCAGGATTTTAACATATTTAATCATCATCTGTTTGTTTTTAATATTTTCAAAGACAAACTGCTAAAAAGAGATTGCTTAAAACCTTACTAAAAGATTTCTATGAATCCCATTAATTTATGATGGCTCTTGAATTCATGAATTCATGATATTATAAACGCATCAAAAAACCACGACAAAATGGTGTAAGTCAGGAAGTTTAACAATTTATTTTGTCTTAAATGCACTTTTGTTTGTCTTGTCACAATTTATTTCGTCTTAAATGCATCTTAATTTGCACTTTTGAAATCCAAGCACTTCCTTTTTTAGTTTGACTGAATATATTATGGGTAATATTTTATAATTTTAAATTTTCTCGCTAGAGGGGCTGTATAAAAATTAAATTTTTAGAATATTTTACAAAAATGCTACTCATTATTTGAATTGCCATTTCATAACTTCCTTATATGAAGTATTCATGTAATTGGAATTATTGTCTATTACCAACAGTTAAAAAAAGTTCCACTGCTTACTTTTTTTAAATACTCTGTATATCAAGTTATTTTGCATACGGAGTTTCCCTTAAATTAACGTATGAACCATGTTGTCAAGAATGGCTAATATTTTTCATAATAAAGAAAAGTAAGGAATTACAGAAGGAGAAGCAGGTGTATAAAAAAACTATCAACATTGACGAATCTTTGTATTATTGCGCATTGCTTAAGGTTAAATTTAATTTTAAAAAAAAACGCAATTCATGATCTTCATATATAGACGCCAATTTTAAGAAGAATGGCGCATATGGAAGTTGTGCTCACCGATACAACTGATTTTGGGTGGTTGAATTTCCTATATCAAAGTCAACCAGGTCTTCGAATTATCGCAGTAAAGTCCATGAAGAATACAAGATTGGTGGTTCGGCTGAGTGTAGTCAAGATTAGATTCTAACCGACGTTTGTGAATGGAAGTGTGGGGGGGATCAAACAATTATGATCACTTGTCCAAAAATACTTATACATAGTCCCTAGTATGTAAACAATTGTACTCGCCGATACAAACAGCTGATTTTTGATGGTTGAGTTTCATGTATCAAAGTCAACCAGGTCTTCGAATTACCGCTGGTAAAGTTAATGATGGATACAAGACTGGCTGTTCGGTTGAGTGTAGTCAAGATTAGCTTCTAACCGGCGTTTGTGAATGGAAGTGTGTGTGGGGGGGGAGGTCAAATAATTATGATCATTTGGCAAAAAAATACTTATACATAGTCCCTCCAATGTAAAAAATGTGCTCGCCGATACAAACCGCTGATTTTGAGTGGTTGAGTTTCCTGTATTAAAGTTAACCAGGTCTCCTACTATCCGGTGGTTCGGTTGAATTTAGCCTTTAAACCGGCGTTGCTAAATGGAAATGGGAGGTCAAACCATTATGATCACTTGGCAAAAAGTACTTATGATCATAGTTCCTACGATGTAAAAAATCGTGTTTGCCATTACAAAATGCTGATTTTGGATGTTTGAGTTTCCAGTATTAATGTCGACCAGGTCGCAAAATTATCCCGTGTAAAGTCCATGCTGAATGCGAAATTAGCGGTTCGGCTGAGTTTAGTCAAGATTAGCTTCTAACCGACGTTGGTGAATGGGGGAGGGAGGTCAAAAGTAGTCATGATTCTACAATTCCAACTATGTAATGTGCAGCGAACTGTGGACTTGAGCGGCGATTTTACTTGATCCATTGTCTAGTTTACTTAAAGTTTGACTTTAAATCGCCTGAATTTTTTTACTGTTTTTCGGTTATATTGAATAAGAATATGTTCGTAAACTTTCCGCTCAACTCGAACATACAGCAGTCGTTGGAGCCCACACGACTTCGGTTTTTCGTACATCCTTTCTACCACGAAATGAGTGAGATAATTATTTAAAATTTACAATGTTACGTTCGTAAGACATATATTTTACTTTTCGACAGTAAGTTACATTGTCTATCGAAAGAATGGAGCAATTGGAGGGGGAAAGGGGGGTCTAAGACTATTTCAGTTGGAAATTGCAGAAACCTCAAGATTTTCAGCGATATCGTTTATATCATACAGCTGAGCGAGACTGACTGGCAAACTGTTGACACATGAGTAATGAAAAAAATCTACAATATTGGAACTTTTGATTGAAAAATTAATTCATCGTTGATTTCTTTGTTTTAACAATTTTTCAGCTATTGATCTAGAACATCTAGAAACACAAAATTTGATTTTATACCATAATGCACAGAATAAATATTAATTTACTCTAATAGTGTATAATCAACTATTCTTGAGGCATATTAATTTATAGTTGCAGTCGACTTTTTTTTATTACATTTTATCAATAAACTAAATCCCCTAAATTTTATTACTTAACTATATTCGTGTACAATGAGCCATTCCTGAGACATTTTAATTTATGCTTGCAGCAGACGATTTTTTTATTATTATGTTTTATCAATGAAATGATCTATAATTTTTTATTCTATTGTGGTAACTATGCAAACTTAGTTACGTTACAAATACCGAAATTGCGTGTTTTCTGTATTCCAATTAAAATATTTTTAAATAATGCTATAATTTAATTGGATTTCAGATTTAAATGCTTGAAAACGTTTAAAATGCGCGAACATACGGTGATAGGATATGAAATATTGCTTTTCATACTGTGATTTTTATGCAAATAATGCAAAAATAATGTGCGCCATTTTTATGTATTGATTTGAAACGGTTTTTGATATTCACAACTTTTATTAAGTGTCATATTATTGGTAGTATCTTATTAAAAAGATATTTTAATGGTTAATTTCTAAAATCAAAATTTTTAATCATATTTAAAGTTTACTACACCATGTATCCCTCTCCCACATTTAAGAAATGTATTTTCGGTTTAACTAAATAACCGACTTTGCTCAATTTTAAAAGCAATTTGTCTGAGATTGCTCAAAAAAACCTAATTAATAGATGGAATTTATTTTCTGTAATGAAAATATTTAACTTTCTTTACGAAAAACATGAAAATAATTCAATTTATAATTGCGCTTCAATTTTTTTAAAGAAAAATTTATTATCAATAAAATTATGTTAGCAAAAGTTTTATGATGTTAAACAGAAATTATTAAAAATAATGTGTGTGTTATCTATCCGTGCATGCATATTTTAATGAATTGTTATTTAATATGTATGATGAGTTTTAATAAAATAAGAAATAGACTTTTTTTGTAAAACTATTGAACTTCTATTAAGTATTAATTTTTATTTTCATTATAACTGTCAGTGCTTTTAAATTAATATTTAAATTTATTTTTTAGTATATTCTAAATGATGCAAGACGTTTAGATAATTTAAACATATATATAATAATATGTAAATTATTTAAAAAGATTGTTTACAAAGGCGGTGTTGTGCAGCTAGTAGCACATTTAATCGCAATCCAGAAGGTCCTGATTCCTGTTGATGGTTACTTAAAGCAAATTGATATGATTATTTGAAATAAAATCAGACGAAAAATAGCTAGAAGTCATTGTAAATAATTTCATGGAATGCAATGTAAATTTTATGCATGTGTATGGAACTTGCAACAGTGTAATTACGTATAAAAAATACCATTCTATTCAATATAGCATACAACTGCTACGAATATAATTTTTATACTTTTACACAATATATCCCCCTAACAGTTGTATGTTGCATTGGAATATAAATTGTGTGCATAAGTATAATAAGTTGCTTCATAAGTATACTAAGTATAATAAGTTGATTAATTTTATTTATCTTTTGTAAAAAGTGTTTTAACTTTTTAATTATATGAATGTTTCTTTTTATATGCATATTACACATACTAAGAAACAATGAAAACTAGTTTGCTGCACAAGCCAAAAATATTTTATAAACATTAAATAGAACTTTTTGTATTTATTTCAAGTGCGGCATTGATTTATCAACGAGCATAAAACGACTGCTTTATATAAAATGCAAGGTAAAATTTGTGTCTGTGAGAAAAATTCCAAAAACAAAAAATTCATAAGTTTGTTGAAAATTGAAAAAATTCCGAATTTAAGTATAAAAAATACTATTCTATTCATTATAGCATACAACTGCTACGAATATACTTTTCATACTTTTACACAATATATCCCCCTAACAGTTGTATGTTGCATTGGAATATAAATTGTGTGCATAAGTATAATAAGTTGCTTCATAAGTATACTAAGTATAATAAGTTGATTAATTTTATTTATCTTTTGTAAAAAGTGTTTTAACTTTTTAATTATATGAATGTTTCTTTTTATATGCATATTACACATACTAAGAAACAATGAAAACTAGTTTGCTGCACAAGCCAAAAATATTTTATAAACATTAAATAGAACTTTTTGTATTTATTTCAAGTGCGGCATTGATTTATCAACGAGCATAAAACGACTGCTTTATATAAAATGCAAGGTAAAATTTGTGTCTGTGAGAAAAATTCCAAAAACAAAAAATTCATAAGTTTGTTGAAAATTGAAAAAATTCCGAATTGACGAAGTTAAACTTTATTTCGAATGTGCAATATAAATTTTTATTCAAAAAAGAGAACTAAAAGAAAAAAAATCTGATGTGGGCAACACATGATTTTCCTTATATAATGAAATGAATTTACTACTTTCACAGTAAAATAAATAGGTTTTTCTTCTAGTAGATACTAATATCCTTTCCAAGATATTGAATTTTCGACAATTAGTCGTCATTTTCATTGATTTATCGTCATTTTTATCCATTTGGCGAGATTCTCGTTAATTTGGCAATATTTCAAAAAGTCGCCAAGTTGGCGACATTCCGCCAATTTCGTCGCCAAATCTCGCCAAGCGTTATGGACGAAGAAATAAGTTATATATATATATATATATATATATATATATATTATATATATATATATATATATATATCTATATAAATAAAAATGAAAATCTGTCTGTCTGTCTGTCTGTCTGTCTGTCTGTCTGTTTGTCACACCATCACGGGAGAACGGCTGAACCGAATTTGATGAAATTTTGTGGGTAGCCCAGAAATAGCCCCACTTAAAATTATATCCGTGTTTTGAGTTTCTACGACCAGTGGTTCTCGAGATATTAGTAAAAAACGAAATTTTCGTTTGTCTCATCGTCACGGAAAAACAGCTGAACCGAATTTAATGAAATTTGGTGAATAGCCTTAAAATATTCCCCCATAAATTTTGTCCAAGTTTCGAGTTTCTAAGACCTGGGGTTGTCGAGATATTAATGAAAAACGGAACTTTTTCCTAAGAGTTCTACTCCCTAACTCCGTGGTTTATCCAAACGAAAAGCTTGAAAATCGTTTGAAAGTGAATTAAAATTTAATCTCTGAGTTTGATGGGAGGTTTTTTGCGTTAATTAGTCACTTTCTGAAAACATGAATTGCTTGAAACATGATTTAAAGGGGAAATCTATCTCCATGGTTCATGGTTTATTTAAAACAAGCTTTTACGGAACAATGAGAAGTATAGAGAAATCAAAATCGTTATTTAATTTCGCAGTTTATGTTATAAAACATGACATATTTAACATGTTATAAGATTCTATCTTATATCATGTTACTCAGAAACGCAATTAAATTAAATCTGTCTGTTAATTTTAATAATTATTTTTTCGATTTGAATAATAAATAAATGGATATAAAAATATATTTTAGAAAAGAACGATTTGATTTTTCTTATAGCATTTTTGACTGGATAATATCAATTACGGTCTTCAGGTTTAAAAATTATTATTATTTATATTTTCGGGGATTATTGATTCAAAGATTATTGATATTTTCAAGTTATTATGCAATTATTTTATTATGACAAAAATTGTTTAAACTCATATATTGTATGTTGTACGAATCTTCTACAAATACACGTGTATATCTTTTAATCTACGAGAATATAAGTAGTACAGGTATATTGACATATGTTTTGATATATATTGGCTTATATTGGAATCAATTACGACCTTCTGGTATAAAGAGTACGGATATTATTGATGTTTTCAATTTATTACGTCATCTCTTTTATTTTGGCAAATATTTTTGAGACGCATATTGTAATACGGGTAATCTTCTACTAACACATTGGCATATTTTCTGATCTGCGACAATATAATTAGTACGGGGTTGCATATATTCATTCAATTCCTATTTTTTCTTCTGTAAATTTGCTTACAAAAGGGGGCAGGATGTTTTGTTCTTCAGATCTGACCGTGAAGATAATTTTGCATAGTGAGAACATATATTCTTAAACTTCTCTTTAGGAGCAATAAATTTAATATTTTAACAGAATTTGCACATGATTGCGAACTTTAAGTTTCTTTAAATTATACAGTCCGTACGAATAACGGGTGTGCTGTTAGTGGTTAATAAATTTTAACATTTTAGGAGGATATATCATGTTGCTCGGCATCACAATTAAATTAAATGTGTTTGTTAATGTTTTTATTATTTTTTTTCGATTTAAATAATAAATAAATGGATAAATGGATATAAAAGTATATCTTATGAATGGACGGTTTGATTTTTCTTTTAATTATATTAATTGCTGACTGCGTACATCAATTTCATTTATTTTGGCAAAGAGTTTTCAAGCTTATATCGTATTTAGCTACTAAACTCATATATTGTGTTTAGCCAATAAATTCATATAGCCGATTGTTGAAACAGAAAAAGAGTAGAGCGGGTATATCTTCTAATACAATTGTAGTGTTTTCATTTAGTATATTGAAACGGGATAAGAATGTTTCATTCAGATCTGCAAATTCAAAGCTACGAATTTGGAGGGATATCGCTAATTTGACAACTTTTCTTAAACTTTGCCAAATTGACGGAAATGTCGCCAAATTGATATAAACGACACACAAACAGCTGCCATAAACCTTCGGGCTGGTCGTGTGGCTTGGGTCTTCTACATATCAATGAAATTTTTTTTTGTTTTGTTAGAAGAGAGTACTGAAATGATGTTTGGTTAGCATTTATCTGTCAGACCAACCATCCTACTTAGTAATACATTTAGCGAATTTTTAAAATGTCACCAAATTGATAAAAATGTTTTCAAATCTATAAAAATATCTTGAAATTGATAAAATTGCGCTACATAAATGATATTAATTGTTTTTTGTTAGGGGATATTATTGTGATGATATTTCGTCAATTTGTCGCAAAGTGGAACTGTCAGTTCTACAGTCCCACTTGGCGATAAATTTGGCGATTTTTTAAAATGTCGCTAATTTGACGAAACTGTCGCCAAATGTTCCATAGAAATATAACTATTTAGACGATATTTTTTCTACCAATTTTTTTGAAGCAAATGATATCATGTCGCTTAGCAACGGATTTAAATCCAATGTGTTTATGCGGCAGACGATTTTTATTAAATCCTTTCCGATTTGAATAATGAAGATATGTATATAAAATACATTTCATTGCCATTTCATTTTGGACTGGATAATATCAATTATACTCTTCAGGTTTAAACATTATTATTATTGATATTTTCCGGAATTATTGATTCAGGGATTATTGATATTTTTAAGTTATTACGCCATTGTTTTATTGCGGCAAAAATTGCTGACACACCCATATTGTACGTTGTACGAGTAATCTTCTAGGAATGCACGGGTATATCTTCTAACCTACGAGAATATAATTAGTACAGGTATATTGGCATATATTTTGACATATATTGGCATATATATTGGAATCAAGTACAGTCTTCTGGTATGAAGATTAAGGGGATTAATTATATATTCAATTTATTACGTCGTCTGTTGTATTTTACCAAAAAACATTTGTGACTCATATTGCAAAACGGGTAATCTTCTACTAATAATCGGACATTATAAGTAGTACGTGTATATCTTCCCATATAATTTTAGCACTTTAATTTTGACATATATTGGAATAAATGACTGTCTTCAGATTTAAAGATTACGGGTTTATTGGTATTTTCAATTTATACATGTAATCTACTAATACAGGTTATATTTTCTAATATTCGCGTATATAATTAGTACGGGTCCCATACAATTGTAACGCTTTTATTTTGCATATATTGATTCAATTCCATATTATTTTTTATATTTGCTTACATAAGGGGTCCAAGATGTTTTATTCTTCAGATATGTCCATGAAGTTAATTTTATATAGCGAGAACAGCGATTCTTAAACTTCTTTTTAGGAGCATTATATTAAATATTTTAACAGCATATTTTGATTAAACATGTCATTTAGTATACTATAAGAATTTGGGCATGATTATGAATTTCAAGTTTCTTTATATTATATACTCCGTACGAAGAACGGGTATGCTGCTAGTATATAAATAAAAATGAAAATCTGTCTGTCTGTCTGTCTGTTTGTCCCGTCATCACGGGAGAACGGCTGAACCGAATTTGATGAAATTTTGTGGGTAGCCTAGAAATAGCCCCACTTAAAATTTAGTCTATGGTTGGAATTTCTACGACCAGTGGTTCTCGAGATATTAGTAAAAAACGAAACTTTCGTTTGTCTCATCATCACGAGAGAACGGCAGAACCGAATTTAATGAAATTTTGTGGGTGCCCTTGAAATAGCCCCCCATAAATTTTGCCCAAGTTTCGAGTTTCTAAGACCAGGGGTTGTTGAGATATTAATGAAAAACGGAACTTTTTTTATAGGAGTTCTACTCTCCAACTCCGTGGTTTATCCAAACGGAAAGGATAAAAATCGTTTGTTTAAAACTTCAAAGGGAATTAAAACTTTATTTTTGAGTTTGATGCAGGATTTTTGCATTAAATAGTCACTATCTGAAAGCATGAATTGTATGAAACATGAATTTAAATGGAAAAATCTACCTCCATGTTTTATATTTCACAAGCTTTTACTCAACGATTAGAAGTATAAAGAAATTAAAATGGTTATTTAATTTCGCATTTTATGAGGAAGATTCTATCTTATATCATGTTGCTCGACAAAGGAATGGAATTAAATGTGTTTGTTAATGATTATTATTATTTTTTCGATTTGAATAATAAATAAATGGATATTAAAATATATCTTATAAATGAACGGTTTGATTTTTTTTTAATTATATTAATTGCGAACTGCATATATCCCTTTCATGTATTTTAGCAAAGAGGTTTTAAGCTTATATATTGTGTTTAGCTAATAAACTTATATTCTGTTTACCCAATAAATTCATTTATCCAATTGTTTAAACAAAGGAAGAGTAGAATGGGTATATCTTCTAATAATATTTTAGTGTTTTCATTTAGTATATACAAACTGGATCACGATATTTTATTCAGATTTGCGAATTTAGAGCTACGAATTTGGCTGGATATCGCTAACTTGGTAACTTTTCTTAAACTTTACCAAATTAGTGGAAATGTCTCCAAATTGATAAAAGTGACGCAAATTAAATTTGTTTTGTTAAAAGAAAGTACTGAAATGGTGTTTCGTTAGCATTTGTCTGTCAGTCCAACCGCCCTACTTAGTAACCCATTTAGCGAATTTTTAAAATGTCACCAAATTGATAAAAATATTTATAAATCCATAAAAATATTTTGAAATAGATAAATTGCCCTAAATAAACGATATTGTGCTTTTTTTAGGGGATAATATTTTGATGATGGTTCGTCAATTTATCGCCAAGTGGGACTGCCAGTTCTACAGTCCCACTTGGCGATAAATTTGGCGATTTTTTAAAATGTCGCCAAACCTTCATTAGAGATATTCAGACGATATTTTGACCACCAATTTATTTGAAGCAAATCATAACATGTCGCTTAACAACGGATTTAAATCTAACGTGTTTATGAGGAAGAAGATTTTTATTAAATCTTTTCCGATTTTAATCATGAAGATATGTATATAAAATAAATTTCATTGCCATCGTATTTTTGACTGGATAATATCAATTATGATCTTCATGTTTAAACATTATTATTATTGATGTTTTCGGGGATTATTGATTCAGAGCTTATTGATATTATCTCTTACAAATCTTCTACAAATCGTAAACTACGTAATCTTCTACAAATGCACGGGAATATCTTCTAATGTAAGAGAACATAAGTAGTACATGTATATTGGCATATATTGGAATCAAGCCTTCCGGTATGAAGATCACGGGGATCATTGATATTTTTAATTTATTAAGTAATCTGTTATATATTGGCAAAAATTTTTCAAACTAAATATTATAATACGGGTAATCTTTTACTAACACTAGGACATATCTTCTAATCTATGACATTATAAGTAGTACGGGTTCATCTTTCCATATAATTTTAGCACTTTCATTTGGGCACATATTGGAATTAATTACTGCCTACTGGTTTAAAGATTACGGATTTATTGATATTTTCAATGTATACATGTAATGTCATAATACCGGTTATATCTTCTAATATCCGCGTATATAAGTAGTACAGGTCCCATACAATACGCTATTATTTTGCATATATTGATTCAATTCCATACTTTTTATAAATTTGCTTGCAGAAAAGGCCAGGATATTTTATTTTTCAGATCTACCCGTGAAGATAATTTTGTATAGTGAGAACAGAGATCCTGAGGTTTCTTTTTAGGAGCATTGTATTAAATATTTTAACAGAATATTTTGATTAAGCATGTCATTTAGTATACTATAGGAATTTGCACATGATTGTGAATTTTAAGTTTATTTATATTATATACTCCGTACGAAGAACGGGTATGCTGCTAGTATATATATATAACTTATTAGATATTGAATTCTCGACATATATATTCTATAACTATTGTTATATATTTATATATTATATAACTTATTAGATATTGAATTTTCCACAATTAGTCGTCATTTTCATTGATTTAGCGTCATTTTTATCCATTTGGCGAGATTTTCGTTAATTTGGCAACATTTAAAAAGTCGCCAAGTTGGCGACATTCCGCCAATTTCGTCGCCAAAATCTCGGCAAGCGTTATGGACGAAGAAATAAGTTATTTTTACAGCAGATAAATTGGCGTTCAAATGCAAAAGTATTACTCAAAGTATCTTTTTTCATGAATGGAACGAGCTAGATCCACGAGAATGATGTCACCCAATTTATCGCATGATATTATATGTGAAAAGTGAACATGTTTCTCAATAGGAAATATTTTTTTCCTATTTTATATGACATTTTGATAATTTTTTTTAAAAATGTGCAATATCTCGAGAACGGTTCATGTTAGCGTTCTAAAATTTATGTCAAACGTTTTCTAATGAAAAATTACATAAGAAAAATCTATTTACGTAACTTTATTATTGGTTTTGATTTTTTGACGATTTTTTAAATATTCATTCGAAAATTTAGGGGGGTTCTGAACATTCGATTTCGTATAAAAACAATAGGCTTCCAGTGTTTAAAGATTGTGATTTTTGTACCGAATTTGGTTCAAATCGGTCCATTCGCTCGCCAGTTATCGTCTCCACAGACCCACTGACACACACACACACATACTTTCACACACACACACACACACACACACACACAGACATCACTTCAAAAATGCTTGATTCGTGATCAGGGATGCTTGAAACGTGCTCTCCCGTCGAAAACTCGAATTCGAATTTTCGACCCCGTCACAATACTTTCCTTATACATTATGTATATAAGGAAAGTAATAAATGTCATTGTTAGAGTATTTTTTTCAATCTAAAATGAAATGAATATATTAAAGCGCGAGAAATAAACAACATGTGCTTAATACTATAATCCACTTACATCTAAATTTTGGTTTCTTAATGTGTCTGAAAAAAGTCATATCAAAGAATTTCACAGTTGTATTCTTATACTCCCACGCTATAACTCAAAAACTTTAAAAGTACTGAAAATATTCTGGCTTCCCACCCTTAAACCATGCAGTTATAGAGAAGATAAAACTCCTATAGATGAAAAAATAAAAAGTACCATAATGCTTTGAGAATTATATCTAGATGGCACTAGTATTCGCTAGTGTTAATAACGTCCAATCTGTTCCTATTTGACACAACAGGAGAGCGAAGTGTTATGTTAGTTTTGATTATTTTTAAATTAAATTTTCCTAATTATGATAGAAGTAATAAGTAATACTCGTAGTTGAAGAATAGGGTTCAAAATATAAAGATAAAAATAAATTGCAATGTAAAATGAATCTGGATATGTAGAAATATTTTTTATTGTTTGAGTTCTAATTTGCATTACACTGATATTTTTTTCCAAATTGTTTTGGTGTTTTCCCAACAATACATTTTTATTTCTTCTTTTTGCTTCCATGCTTTAAATCAGATTTTCCTAATTGCCCGATTTCAACCTGACTGTCAATTATTTTCACTTGTATCACCTAATTGTCAATTATTTTACCTTGTACCCTTATTTTTATATTTCTTTTAATTGCACACCATGATTGGCATTCCATACACCTTATCTGTTTCCACAGAATCAATCGATAGCTTTTAATTGAATACATCCTCTCATTTTATTTTAACACTTTACAACAAAGTTGAAAAGTGTTTATGACTTTGTTCATTCTGTCTGTCTGTCCGTTAGCACGATAACTGCCTTAAAAATGACTTAATCAAAATGAAATTTTAGTATGTTGTTCAGACGGTCTGTAGGACCTATGGAAATATAAATGAATAATATCACCCAATTAGTTTTGGATTGAACCCGGGTTGAAGGAATGAAATACATTGAGCCCTATGGGACCTAATTTTTCAAACATTTTTTAAGCGGATTTAAAATTCACAAATTGCTTCGAAAATTTTAGGTAATATTTAAATTGTTCCATAAAATATATAAAAAAAATTCAACGAAATATATTCAGTAGTTTTTAAAATAAAAATTAAAACAATAATTACACCTCATATGAAACGATCACGTGACTATGATATGAAACGATCACATGACCCACTTCAAAATGATATATGGCATCCATCTTGTTTCAAAATCGTGATTTTTTAAGTTCTTTTTAATTCATATTGAGAGTTGTATCCGTCCTAAAACTACTTTATTTTTGCTTAAATTCTGTGCATCCACATACTGAAACAACGCAATGACAATATATTTAAGTTTAAATGATTATCCAAATTTGATTATTTCTACAACGAAGCCCTTTTCACTTATGTAAAATGTAAACAGCAAAATATGTAGAATGAGTTGTATTAGAATTGCTGTATTTCTTTAACACAAAATAATTTAGTCCATGGAGTCTGCATGGCTGATATGAATGAAATATTAATTGATTTTATAAAGAGAAGGACGATTTTTTTCGATGAAGTTTTAAGCATAGAGTTTAATTACTTGTAGCTCCATGGTCTTAATTTTTTAATAAAATAGATTATTATAGTATTGTGATGAATGAAATGAATGGGAGAAAGTTATGAATGAAATCCTGTTTTTATAGAGAGATCCAGGCGTGTTATTTTTTCTATGACGTCATTTGAATTAATTTCAGTCGTTTTCGATGAAGTTTTCAAATATAATAAATTATCGTAGTATTATGATAGTTTTAAAAATATTACCGTGGAATGTATTGCATTTTAGAGATATTTAAACCAGGCAATTTATATTTCAATGCCGTCATTTGAATGAAGTTCATTTTTTTCAATGAATGTTTAAGTTTTCAAATAAAATAAATTAATGTAGTATTGTAATAAGTTTTAAAATATTACCGAGGAATGTATTGCATTTTCGAATTTTTTTAAATAAAATTGCATTGAAGTTGGAAAGTGTTTCATAATCAATGCTTTAAGCATGATTGATCTTTCTTGTTTAGTTTATACTATAATGTAATTGTTGTAAACTACGTTTTCTGTATCTTATACACTTTACAAGTGTTATCCACTTTACACTTTACAAGCATTATCCACTTTACACTTTACAGAAATTATCCACCTTACACGTTACTTTAGTTTGTCGTATTGCCTACTTTCTGTAAATTTAAGTTTCCACTAAGCGCAAAGTGTATTGTTTTCAAGGGAATGTCGGAGCATCTAACAAAATAAGTCATATACAGAGTAACGTTTGCAGAGTCCGCTTAGACGATAAGGGAATGCAATTCCGTCCCAAGAGCGCCGGCTCCGGCCTGCCAGTACAAAGATCCGTCGTTGTATTCCGATTTGGAACATCAATGGTATTTTCAATGGCACAAGGACAACTCAACCCTGTAGGTTAATGCAAAGATATCGGCGGCCAAAAAGTGATCCTAGTACGATTTGGACTCTGGTATATTGAGGATTGGTTTCAAAGCCGGAGGTCAAAGACCATGCACG
Source organism: Amaurobius ferox (assembly GCA_951213105.1). NCBI lineage: Eukaryota > Metazoa > Arthropoda > Arachnida > Araneae > Amaurobiidae > Amaurobius > Amaurobius ferox. Next base: position 43,341,664 of record OX578147.1, on the reverse strand, counting down.
AAGTTAACCTGGGGGATAAAAAAGCAACAGGAGGCTAATCAGGAGTAAAAATAGCAGGAGGTGATCAGTCAAATTATTAGTTGTACGTTAATGTGACTTTAGAGGGTGGAGAACGTAGAGTCTGCCTCGACTGAGGACTTGAAATTATGTCCCAGTAGGTAGGACGTCGGCAAGTCAGTGCGTAGATCCGTTGTTCGATTCCCGGTTGGGGCAACAAGGTACATTACACTTGAACTAAACATAATGCAAATTTAACAAGGCAAATAATGTACCCAAGTTCGATTCCCGACGTTGTCCAAATTGCCTCCGAGTTCACGCGGAGTACAAGCACGTTAAATATGTAGTCCATAAGTGCTCCCGAGAGGTTGGTGGTAGGGGAAGGAGGGTGTGATCCCTGTCGATGCCGCCCCACTGGGATCCATTCTAAATTGGGTGGTACTGTCCCGGCCGTCCAAACAGATAACTTATACCTTCGAATAGGTCGGACGGTCAGGGTCGAAGAAGACGGTAAATAATGTAACTTGGGATTAAAGAGTCGGCCATGCCAAATCGACTACGATCGCTATATAGCTACAAAGTATCTGGCAGGAAGCTGGTAGAAAATGCGTATGGAACTCGTAAGAAACTGGTATGAAGTTGGCAATCACGGTGACTGCAGAAATGTCTAAGAAAGAAAATTAATTTGTGGCAACCGTCTCTCCCGCCATTCCAACAAACAATTAACTGTGCAACGCAGCACATTTTGAATTATACGTTAAGCCTGGAAAGATATTTTTCGGTCTAATCGTATAGTATTGGGCTATTACATTCAAGACCTCGGATTCATATATGAGCAGGGTCAGTCAGCCGATGTCCTCAGTAATGAGCTGGAATGAGTACGTAACCTTCTCGAAAATTATCCCGCCTCCACTCAGTGATGGCAACACCACAAAAGATGCATTTCCCCCCTTTCTCCGACATCAATGCACGTTTTCGATGCAGCTGTACGATCGAAGTATGCACTTCACCAGATCGATTGCGCATGCTCATGATACGATTAAAATTTGGCAGGTTCTTGGAATCGCCTTCATCGTTTTCAATGCTCATTCAAACTCTTTCCAGAAAGGGGTGTGGCAACCGACTCTCGAGCAGGACCGCCCATACAAATTGGGGGCCTCTCAAATATTCATCACGGCCCCCCTTCATATTTGTTTTTCCTTATTTTTTAGAGTTTTCATTTCTTCTCCCCCCCCCTCCAAATTATTGGACATTTAGACCCCCTCTGAAGTCCGCGCGTACCCAATTGAGTGGTGTCCATCCCCCGTATGGGCGATATCCGTGGGCCTAATCTGCAAGATATCTGTTTGCCTAAATATATAGTATTGAAATACTACACTATATATCCAGGATTGAAACTTGAACGGGGTTATATTGGTTTCCCAACAGTATTATGAACGATCTTAGAAAATGTTGAAAATAATATTCAGTTGGTTTATCTTACTATCAGTATTATAAACGATCTTAAAAAATGTTGAAAATAATATTCAATTGGCTTATCTTACTAGACGAAAAAACAGCTGTTTCCAAATGACATAGATTTAATGTATCAATTTTCTAACTCTGAAAATGTAAAATATATCGTTCTATTATTACTTTCCTTATACACATAATGTATAAGGAAATTATAGTGACGGGGTCGAAAATTCGAATTCGAGTTTTCGACGGGAGAGCACGTTTCAAGCATCCCTGATCACGATTCAAACATTTTTGAAGTGATGTCTGTGTGTGTGTGTGTGTGTGTGTGTGTGTGAAAGTATGTGTGTGTGTGTGTGTGTGAAAGTATGTGTGTGTGTGTGTGTGTTAGTGAGTCTGTGGAGACGATAACTGATGAACGAATAGACCGATTCGAACGAAATTTGGTACAAAAATCACAATCCGTAAACACTGGGAGCCTATTGTTTTTATACGTAATCGAATGTTCAGAACCCTCCTAAATTTTCTAATGAAATTTTGAAAAAATCGTCAAAAAATCAAAATCGCTAATAAAGTTATGTAAATACATTTCTTCTGTTATATTCAAATACAAAAGTATTACTCAAAGTATCTTTTTTTATGAATGGAACGAACTAGATCCACGAGAATGATGTCACCCAATTTATCGCATGGTATTACATATGAAAAGTAAACATGTTTCTCAATAGGAAATATTTTATTTTATTTTATATGACTTTTTGATAATTTTTTTGAAAAATGTACAATATCTCAAGAACGGTTTATGTTAGCGTTCTAAAATTTATGTCAATCGTTTTCTAATGAAAAATTACATAAGAAATGTCTATTTGCGTAACTTTATTAGTGATTTTGATTTTTTGACGATTTTATCAAAATTTCATTCGAAAATTTAGGAGGGTTCTGAACATTCGATTGCGTATAAAAACAATAGACTTTCAGTGTTTATGGATTGTGATTTTTCTACCAAATTTGGTTTGAATCGGTCCATTTGTTCGTCAGTTATCGTCTCCGCATACTCACTGACACACACACACACGCACACACATACGCAGACATCGCTTCAAAAATGCTTGATTCGTGATCAGGGATGCTTGAAACGTGCTCTCCCGTCGAAAACTCGAATTCGAATTTTCGACTCCGTCACAATACTTTCCTTATGCATTATGTATATAAGGAGAGTAAAAATCTGATTTGGGCAGCATATGTCTCCTTGGGCAGCACATGACCTACAGATTCAAATTAAATTTCTATAATAAAAAATAACACGCGTAATTATTTGAAATAACACTAAATTTGCCGTTATAATTTAGTTTCCGTTTTCATTTGGTAACCTGACGAATTTTCAAAGTTGGCGTAGCAAAAATGCGAAAAAACTAAAATTTCTCGAGAACGGTTTGTCCTAGAGTGAGCTTATTATTTTCATCGTCAAAATTATTTTTTATTTTTTATATTATTTTCATCGTATAAAACAGGCATTTAATTAATATTTGAGCAAACGTAATCCTTTATTTTAGATTTTAACGATTTTTGCTGGCCATTTCATAAGAAAAGCAGGGTTTTTTTTTCGAATTATATCGAAATCTAATCAACTGTAGGGTAACTAACAAGTGACTTTTCGATAATTGTTCTTTAATTATTTAGCTAGATTCATTAATTCTTTAGCTATAGTGGATACATACAATTTTTGCAAGCAATTTCGTAAAAAAAGACAGGTTTCTTTAATCCCGAATCGTACCAAAACTAATCAGAGTGGATTAAAAAATTGCACAAACACACACACAGGTATTACGCTACAAGTAGCTTCTTCGTGTTCTAGGGTACTCGAAACGTGTAGACCCGTCGAAAATTTGAGTTTTCGACACGATTCCAATAGTTTCCCTATTCATTACATGCATGACAGGAAAAGTAAAAATTACCTAAAGCAAAACTTTTCAACTCTTACACTAAACAAAATCCTGTAAAGCACAGTAACCGCTTTGACTTCAATTTTCAAAGGAACTGCCTGGAGTACATCGTTATATAAGGTGACACACGTAATATGTACAACGATAAAGAAACTAGACTGCAATTCTTCAAAACGTCAAAAACTCTACTTCGACTAAAGTTTTTGAATTCCTTTGAACATTTATGTCTAAGACTCTTCTAACAAAATTCTAAAGGGAACAACAGCTCTTATAAAAGATATGTCGTGTAACTTTGTTGCAAATAGTAGTATATTCGGTTGCAAACTGGTTTTATGAATCTTGAGCTGTAAAGTGGTGTCGAAAGATTTTTTTTTTGTTTTAATTCGTAAGTATTTCCTGGAAAATGTTTTCATTGTGATTCAAATAGAACATTTGGATGAAAAGTAGCCATTTCTAGCAAAAACAATTCAATGCGTCATTTTCGAAAATAGTTGAATCTTTGACTGTCGGGACAGTGGAAGTAATAGGCTAATTGTCTTTAAATAATTGATGCTTAATTTAACTACAAATTCCAAATGCATGTATGTAAATGTGTGTTTTTATCTAAAGCAATTCTTATCAACTGCACCTAACCATTCGCTGTATTTTTGTTCAATATTTTTGAAAGGCTCGTTTTCGGCTGTCAGAACACTTAGAGAGCTAAAACTCGGCCCATACTTTCATACCATAGAACAATTTCTTTTATCAAATTTTTACGTCAATACGTTACATGGTTTACGTCATTTACGCATGTCATCTTTCACGGATTCGTTTTCGCCTCTCGGATCAGGTAGAGAGCTGAAACTAAGGCCATGTTTTGATCTCCCGGAACATATCCATCTATAAAAATGGCCATTCATTATAATGCGTGATTACTTTATTTACACACATAGCACATAACACGATATGTCCATTCCAGCGACAAGAGCTTGTAATTCGGTACCAACAGATCAAAGGTAGCATGTCGACTGACCAGTACAAAGATCCGTGCTTCGATTCCCAGTTAGTGCAACAAGGTTCTCGAACATAAAAGTCAGTATCACACGCCAGAACTTTACAAATGCACCCAAACAAATCAACCCTGTAGGTTAGTGCAAACATGTCGAAGGTCTGATAGTGACCCTAGAACGATTAGCATGGATTCAGTGGGCTATGATATATTGAGCGCCGATTTCAAATTAGGAGGTCAACGACTATACTGAAAGCTAACATGGGGATAAAATGGCAGCAGGTGGCTAACCTGGCGGGTAAAAACAGCAACAGGAGGCTAACTTGAGGCTAAAAATAGCACCGAGAGGATAAACTGGGGGTTAAAATAGCAGGAGCTGGTTAGAGCCGGGGATCAGAGTAGGAAATGGTCGTATGAGAGTGAAGAAACAACCGGCCGCCACCAGTTTTTGTAAAAAGTGCGTAATTCAAATATTAGTAGGGGCACTCTACGAAGACAGTTCCAATTAGAAAATTAATCTTCAATCATTTACAGGACTTTAGGGGGGGACCCTATTCAAATATATGCAAAATGGACATGGACGCATGGACATTACGCAACGCGACGCGACGCTTCGCGTTGCGTAATCGAGTGGGGGTTGTACTCAGACGAAGAAAGGGAGAAAACGTATAATTCTGGGCTCGTACAAAAAATGAAATTTGTTAGATATAATTTGTATTCGAAAACATATATGCGTACCTGTCTTTAGCAATCTTTTTATACAATCCCTAATTTACCCCTTGAAAACTTTAATGATGCCTGGAGTATATTTGTTTTGTATGACAGTGGAAAATTTGTATGCGGCTACTTCGGCAATTGAAAATATTTATGTGACTGACAATTTTTTCTAGGGGTCTGTATAAAAAGACATGTTCGAACTGCTTTACTAAAAGGTGGCACATGATAAAAAATCTGATGTGGGCAGCACATGACTTCGAGCAGCACATCTCTTTATTTCTTCAATAATTCATTATATTGAGTTTAATTACGCAAAATAACACCCATAATTATTTCAAATGACACTGAATTTGCACTTATAATTCAGTTTTCGTTCTCATTTGGTAACTGGACTTATTTTCAAAGGTGGCGTAGAGAAAATATGATAACATTAATATGTCTGGAGAACGGCCAGTCCTAGTGTAATGGGGTTGGTCTTATTCTTTTCATTGTTAAAAATTACGTATATAACAAGCATTTAATTGATATATTTACGAATATGTAGTTTTTTATTGAACGATTTTTGAGGGCCATTTAGCAAAAAAGGCAGTTTTTTTTCCCGAAACATGCCAAAATCTACCTGTCACCAGGGTAGCCCACAAGCAATTTATCTACCAAATTTTGTAAAATTTGATTAATTTGTTTTCAGTTAGAGCGAATACAGGCAATTTTTGCGGGCCATTTCCTAAAAAAAGGTAGGTTCTTTTATCCAGAATCGTACCAGAAACAAATCAGCACCACGGTCACACAGAAGTAACTTACCTACTAAATTTTTAGGGAAATCGGTCCATTAGTTTTTGAGTTACAGTGGATACCTACATTGCACAGACACACAGACAGCCAGAGTGCGCACACAGACGTCACGCTAAAATAGTTTTGTCGTGTTCCAGAGGTCCCGAAATGTGTAGATTCGTCGAAAACTCGAGGTTCTATTTTCGACACGATTTCAATACTTTCCTTATACATTACCATGTATTGAAGGTAAAGTAGAAATTGCATACAATGACAGTTTACTTTAATTAAAGCAATTCTTAGATAGAAATTATGGCTTTATAATCACTTGTTCTAGAGCCATTAAGGTCACCCAGAAAATATATATTACTTTTCTTATATACATAAAATATAAGGAAAGTATTGTGACGGGGTCGAAAATTCGAATTCGAGTTTTCGACGGGAGAGCAAGTTTCAAGCATCTCTGATCACGAATCAAACATTTTTAAAGTGATGTGTGTGTGTGTGTGTGTGAAAGTATGTGTGTGTGTGTATTAGTGAGCCCGTGGAGACGATAACTGACGAACTAATGCACCGATTCGAACGAAATTTGGTACAAAAATCACAATCCGTAAACACTGGAAGCTTTTTGTTTTTATACGCAATCGTATGTCCATAACTCCCCCTAAATTTTCGAATGAAATTTTGAAAAAATCGTCAAAAAGTTAAAACCGTTAATAAAGTTCCGCCAATAGCCATTTCTTATGTTATTTTTCATTAGAAAACGATTGACATAAATTTTAGAATGTTAACACGAACCGTTCTCGAGATATTGCATATTTTTCAAAAAAATTATCAAAAAGTCATATAAAATAAATAAAAATATATCCTATTGAGAAACATGTTCACTATTCATATGTAATACCATGCGATAAATTGGGTGACATCATTCTCGTGGATCTAGCTTGTTCCATTCATGAAAAATGATACTTTGAGTACTACTTTTGTATATGAACGCCAATAGTCATTTATCTGCTGTAAGAATAGCTTATTTATTCGTCTATAAGGCTTAGCGGAATTTTGGCGACGAATTTGGTGGAATACTGCCAACTTGGCGACTTTCATGTTGCTAAATTAACGAAAAACTCGCCAAATGGGTAAAAATGAGGCTAAATCAATGAAAATGACGACTCATTGACGAAAATTCAATATCTTGGAAAGAATATAAATATCTACTATAATAATAATCTATTTTTTTTACTGTAAAAGTAGTAAATTCATTGCATTATATAAGGAAAGTCATGTGTTGCCCACATCAGATTTTTTGATAATGCATTTCTGCTGTCTCATATTTTGCGTTTAATATATCAACCAAATAAATGTTACACAAATGCTATATTTGCATTCACACGGTATGGTAAAAAGAAATAGGATGCATTTTTGATAAATATAATATAATTTATTTATTAAGATTTTTACAAATAAATTATTAACTGTATACCCTCTCATGTTCTTTAATTGAAAGATATAATGATAAAAGCAACTTGAAGCTTTTGAAGCATTTTGGGTTTCCTCTGCTTTGTAAGTTGATTCGGAAAAACTGCAGTGATTTTTTATAAGGTGAATATTATCAACGAAGTTTTTCTAAGTCTGGAAGAAAATAACTCGCTTGAGACTTTGAATTGCATACTTTGCATATTTAGACGTTGGATTAATTTATTGCGTAACTTTGAGTTAACTCAAGCAACATAATTTTTTTGTTCGACAACAGTTTTGAAATATGGTAATCATAAATATAAGTATATATATCACTTTGCAGAATGCAAATTAGGCAGCTTTTATTTTTATTGCCTAATGAATATAAAAAGAAAATTGCTTGAAAAAATATTGAATACATTGAATAATATACAAGAAAAAAAAAGGACTTTAGATTTCTTTAGCTTTAACTACAGAAAATTAGCAATTGTCCTAAGCTGCATTGATTTTTTTCTTCTGGCACAATAAAAGAATATGTTCGTGTTTCTATATATATGACGTCATAGTGTGTAACGAAAAATGGAAGCGTTGGACAGCAGGGAAATTTGATACAGAGGTGCTTATCCTCCCCGTAATATGCATCTCGGCAAGGTTTTTTTTAAAAGTCGAATTAGTTTAAAAGTTATGTATTTTTAAGTTAGAAATCACCATTTTCCTCTATTTTGTCAAATAAAATCCCCGCTTTCTTTCCCTCTGCGCCCAACGATGCTCGGGAGCATGTGTTTTGATAAAATCGCAGACACAATGATGTTAGCAAATAAGTGCATTTAATTTATGAGTTTTCTAACTTTGCGAATTAAAAGGATGTCTTCCAATTTTTTTAGTTTGATATTATATTATTATTATGAGTATTGTGTTAAAATTCGATTTCAATTGAATGAAAAATTCGCTGATATAGGAATAAGTTGTAGAATGTTACTTTGAGGGTAAAACAACTGTTTTTCTTTAGTACATTTAACTATGTTTTCTTCTGAGCGCTTATTTAGAGCATATCAAATGGAGCTTATTTAGGATGTATCAAATGAGCTAGCTTATTTAGGGAGTATCAAAGGAACTTACTTATAGTATATTACGTCAATTTTGTATAATAGTTGATTGCGAATGAAAATAACAGTGTACGGGTATGATTTTAGCTCAAAACATGTAATTTGGAAATTGAGTAGCGTTATCTATGCATTTGCATTATTTAAGTAGCGGTAGTTTATTTAGAACCCGGACAACATATTTAGTATATAATAAATTTTGGGTGGAATATGACAATGACAGGCTGATACGATATAAACTGATATCATAAAATTTATATAGACTCATATAATATAATTGAATACTTGTTACAGTTTATCCATTCTATGATAGTGATAAGTTTTTAAAGTGGGTCAAGTTTTAAATTTAAATGACTTCATACTCTACATTTTACTATTTTAAAAATACTATAGTTTTATGTTGTTCTACTGTTTATATTCCATTTTTATTTTATACATTTTACTATGTAATTTTTTTCAGTAACTGCATGAAAATAACGTTAAATTGAATTAACATTCCCACTATGGAAATAAACGTGTAAAAACTGTCATTACGTTCCTATTACAGATAACAACGCCCATGGACGAACATGGTCTTCGGCATTGAATAATGATACTTGCTACGGCAGCAAGAAAAATTTTATATGCCACCATTTTGCGAACGACTGTAGGAACTGATAAATGCATTTTTATTACGTAGCTGTCTTCAAAGTGCTTTAACTTTTAACCCACACCAGTGGTTTGGTTGTGCTGTTTCCGTTGCTTAAAACATTGCACCCTCTTTACTCACCTATTCCATGTAACCCTTTATAACCATGGCACTTTATTAAGAAACTTTTTACTTTACCTGAAATACATGGTAATGTATAGGGATAATATTGGAATCGTGTCGAAAAATCGCAACTCGAGTTTTCGACGGATCTACACCCTTTAGGACACCCAGAATACGAAAAAAATATTTTTAGCTTGACGTCTGTGTGTGTGTTTGTGTCATTCTGTGCAAGGTATGTATCCACTCTAATTCAACAACGAATTGATTAAATTTCACAGTATTTTATAAGTCACCTGTGGGTCACCCTGGTGCTGATTAGATTTTGCTACGATTCCGGATAAAATAACCTGCCTTTTTTTTTGCGAAATGACCCGCAAAAATCGTTTGTATCTCTCTAACTATAAAATTAATTGAACAAATTTCTCAGAATTCGGTAGGTAAGTCACTTGTAAGTTAATATGGTGCTGATTAGATTTTGGTATGATTCGAAAAGAACCTGCCTTCTTTTGCGAAATGACAAGCAAAAATCGTATGTGTCACTCTAGCTAAAATATTAATTGAACAAGTTTCACATAATTCGGTAGATACGTCACTTGCAAGTCACTCTGGTGTTGATTAGATTTTGGTATGATTCGAAAAGAACCTGCCTTTTCTTGGGAAATGATCCGAAAATATCAACAAAATCTAAAATAAATTATTACGAATGTTCAAACGTATGAAATAAATTATTACGAATGTTCAAAGGTATCAAATAAATTCTTGTTTTATACGTAGTTTTTAAACATGAAATAAATAAGACCAACCCCATTACACTGAGACTAACCGTTCTCGAGATATATTTTTTTTCATTTTTTCCACATCGCCTCTGAAAATACCATAGCAGCCAGAGGAAAAACGAAAATTGAATTAAAATTGCGAATTCAGCGTAATTTCAAATAATTATCCATGTTATTTCGTGCAATTAAACTCAATTTAATGGATAAAGAAAAAAAAAAGAGAACATGAATTTCATGTGCTGCCTTCCCCAGATTGTTTTAATTATTTCGATATTTTAGTTTTTCTTCGTTTCGGCTACGCTTCCTTTGAAAATAAGCGCAATTGCAAAATAAAAACGGAAATTAAATTAAAAGTACAAATTCAGTGGCATTTCATATATATGCTATTTTGTGCAAATGAATTCAAATTAATGAATTATTAAAGAATTGAAGCAAAATGAATTTCAGTCTGCAGGGAAAATCATATGCTGCCCACATCAGATTTTTTTTTAACGTGAAAAGTTTGATGTATTGTTTTATACATAAATGTTTTTTACATATATAACTTTAGATACATTAGATACGTAATTAATGTTTTAATCCCTATGTAAGTTTTTTGCAATCTGTCCATAAAATGCCACTATAAGTTTGAACTGCTTATGCTGCAGACAAATGATAATTGGCAGATAGAACCTCTGGTTTAAAGGCGTTGATCTTCGTATCCCGCCTTCAAGGATAGTTTAGGAGAAAGGTAGTACTACTTATCCTGTCCTTAAGGGTATAAAATTAAATTGTTCATTTTATTTTTGCCTAATTTGTTTTCTAGTAATTAGCGCCCTTATAAATCCTCGTATTGCGTCCCCAAATCCTTACAAACCTCCTACGACTAGGGATTTGTAGCGAGTTACTAAGTTCTTAGCCACATATACCATATGCATGGAGTAGTTTGCACTTGTGTAGTCTTAGAAATTATAAAGATCTTAGCGCATCAGTTTGTGATAAATGTAAAATAAATTTGCCATTAGTTTATTTACCGTTAAATATTTAAAATTATATTTATATATAAAATATAACTATGGTTAATCAATGTCCAATAATGAATTTTCATACATCAAGCATAGCTAGTCCATTTAATGAAGCAGCTAATAAAAGCAATGAAATACCATTTGTATCAACTTGGCACGGTGAATTTTTTTATATCCCATGACATGTTGAAAAAATGTGGCAGAGTTTGAGGTGGAAATTTTAGAATATGGAAAAAATGACAACACAGATGCGAGATTTTCATCAAGATTTCGTTGGAGAGCAATAAGGTTTCTCTGCTACTGATTAAAATAATCAGAATAAATTTCCAATAATTTGATTAATTAGATCAGGATTAAGAGAACAAACAGCTCGATTGATTTCATTTAGAGTGGCGTTAACATGGTCAGGATTAGTGCCTTACTTTGAAGAACTTTAGGATGTCGCCCTAGTAGTTATAAGTACGTCCTAGTAGTTATAAATATGCCGTTTGTTTATTTACCATTAAATACTTAAAAATGTATTTTATATATAATATGAGTATGGTTAATCAATGATGATGTTGAACTCTCGGACATAAATCATAGCTGGTCCATTTAATGAAGCAGCTAAAAAAGCAATTAAATACCGTTCGTATCAACTTGGTATTGTGAAATTTTTTATATCCCATGACATGTTGAAAAAATGTGGCAGAGTTTGAGGTGGAAATTTTAGAATATGGAAAAAAAAATATTATCACAAATGTAAGATTATCATCTGAATTTCGTTGGAGAGCAATAAGGTTTTTCTGCTACCGATTAAAATGATCAGAATAAATATCCAATGATTTGATTAATTAGATCAGGATTAAGAGAACAAACAACTCGATTGATTTCCCTTAAAGTGGTGTTAACATGGTTAGGATTACAGCCTTACTTTGAAGAACTTTAGGATGTCGCCTTAGTTATAAGTTTGGAACGCTCTATATGCGAGTATGTTACAACGTATAAAAAGTGTATGTGTATTAATATGAATTTAAATCAAATGTATCTAAGTTAAGGTGTATTTAATTTTGTATTTAAGTTACGGTTATTGCTCTAGTTTCCTCTTCGTCAAAATCAACTGAAGACCAAAATACATTTTGGCTTTTTAAAATTAAAATCCGGAAGTACGAGTATACTGCTATACAGGGTATTTAAAAAAAGATTGCATGACTATCTATTGAGCATGATTGGTAGCAGATCAACGTTCCAATTTAAAACAAAAATTTTAACTAAGGTTAAATATTTTGATCTCGTGACACCTATTAGTAAAAATGTATAAAATCTAACTTCTTATATGGGACCTAAAAAATGTCGATCGTAAAAATATGTTTTATCTAGTGAAACAAAATAGTTCAATTGTTATACCATCAGAATTGCCTCGTAAATCATTTATTGACATTTTCCATGAGTAATGGAGGTCTGTATAAAACTTTTGCTACAGATAGATATTCATGAACGTTTTGAAAATAAATTTTATCTACAGAAATTCAATTTTGTACGACGTCTGAAATCTGTGTCTTTTCTTTGGATCGGTTAAAAAGTTCTATATTTCATACACTTTTTACTATCAGTTTTGTATATTAGAGAACAGAGGTTTTTCCCAACAGATCCTTAAATGAAGGAAGGAATAATTTACTAATTTGCTAATTGAGCTTCCTTTGTACATGGTCCGTTTAAAAGGTTAATTTTGTAAACTTTTTACTAAAACATATCAAGTGCTCAAAACTACTGTAGTGCGAAAATCTACCGTATTTTAAACAAAATAGAACCATGGCTCTAAGACCAATCGTTCTAGAACAATATGTGAGGATTCTATTATTAGTAATTACTGTATGCTAATTTTACTTTTCATTATGTAAATTTATGTACGAAACTCCTCAAATCTGATTCCGAGAATCACGTACTCACGACTAGTCAGGACTCTAAGAAAGGGCAGACAATGCATAAGAATAATTTGGATTTGAATTCTTATTCGTCTTTGTCGAGAAGCATGAAATCGTGAGTTGTCGTCGTCGTCGTTCAGCTTTGGCTACTGTCTTTCGAACGAGTTTGCATGTATGTGGCTCTGTTCATTCGTGGAAGTTCGTATCGAAGTTATAGCCTCTATAAGTTTGTGAGTATATATCTATGGTATAATAGTTTGATCATTATAGATTCAGTTCAGTAGGATGTAAAGGTTGAATTTCGGTATAGATTATTATGTCAGCGGGTTAAGACATGGTATTGCTAGCTTTGTAAATATTATGTAATTGTATTTTGAGTTATCAGCGAAGTTAGCTGGAATAAATTATGTTGTTAGTTAATGTCGTAATCTTTCTTCGAACTCTAGTCATTAAGTTATTGGAAGTTTAAGTTAGAGTGAAGTAAATTTCACTATTGCATAAAATAGGCATGATTTTGGGAAGTAGTAGAAATAGTACCTCACAAGTACTCTACAATGGCGCCCAAACAGATTAACACGGTAGCGCCTTTACAATGACACCCGAACGTAAAAAAGGATGGCGACAATTGTGGCGTTTAAATAATGTTGTGCAGTGATATTGTATAGTAATATTGTGTAGTAATATTGTGCCGTAATATTATGTAGTAAGATTGTGCAATGATATTGTGTAGTAATATATGCAGTGATATTGTGTAGGGTAGTGATATTATGTAGTGATATTTATACAGAATTTTGTGTGATAGTTATAGTTTTCAATCGTGGTAGTTTAGAGTGATAGTTTCAGTAAGATTGTTGTTAAATATAACCGAATTTAAGTTACAAGAAAGTAAAATAAAACTGAATATGTCGCAAGGAAATGATGTGGATCAGTTAGCACAAACCTTTGTAGTAACTACAAATAATTCTATTGAACAGTATGGAGTTATGTTAGCACAAGCTAGTTCATTGGCAAATTCGCCGAATTTTGATGGGTTAACGTCTAGTGGAAAGTTTATTCAGGATCAAGAAAGTATTTTGAGGGAAGTGCATTAAATGAAACACAAACGTTAGTAGTGGCACAGAATACTTAGATAGGTGAAGCAAAATATTGGTGGGAAGCGTTAGGTGAAGATGGTGTAACTAATATTTTGGAGTTTAAGATTAAGCAGGCATTTCCAGACGACAGGGACAAAGTTCGGTTAGAAGCGGAACTGTATGGAAAATGGTAGACGGAATATGAAACGGTAACAAAATTTTTGTTAAGGAAAGTAGAAATATTAAAGAGATTAGATCTACGTTCGGAAGTAGACATGAAAAAGTTGATTTTTGATAGGTTGTTGCCTAGGTGTCAAGATATCTTTGAGGATGGGATGCCGGCAAAAGTTCAGGATTTCTTTTTCAAATAAAAAAAATACGATGAAAGACACACCCACCCAACCCCTCAATATAATAATCAGTAACGTAATAAAAATTACAGAAAGACAAAATTTAAACAAACTAGTGCACAAAATTACAGACCTAAAAGTCAAGGACATAATTTTTTCTATGAAAGGGATAACTATAAATTAAAACAAAACACCCAGAAACGGGGCAATGTACTCTATAACAAGAATAAAATCCCAAACATAAATATCAACACAGTGCAGCTAATGAATGCAACGTTACCAAATATAGTGGTTAAATTAGATTAGATGGAATTGCTGTAGATGTACTAATAGCCACGGAAAGTGAACGATCTTTCATATCAGATGAACATTTTAAAGAAATGTGCCCAACACAAAGATTATACAAAGTAAAAGACGTGAAAGTGATTACAGCTCAAAGTGATGTAGGTAAAGTTATAGGATCCTACCGCGGAAGGATTGAAATACAAAACGAAAAGATCACAATGCCACTATTAGTACTTAGAAAATTACGAGTCCCAGTGATCCAGGGTGGACTTTTTAAAGAAAGCAAATGTTGGACTAAATTTTAAATCAAAGTCAGTAAAGTTTGAAATGAAAAATTCAAAAACTGTGCAAGAAAAAGTAGAAATCGGTTTGATAGAAACAGAGTTAACTAAGGACCAAAAAGCAGATTTACAAACTGGTGCTGATTTTGTAAAATCTAAAGTGATAAAGCCTGGAGTTATGGCGGGAACAACTGAAAGTAAGCTAAAAAGTGTTGAAATACAGAGTAATGAATAACATTTTAAATGCATGCGTGTGAGGGAATTAGATGCTGAAATTAAGATTGTATTTCAAAATAATTCCAAACTTAAAAAATCGGAATGAACAAAACTGGATGATGAAAGTTAAACTGTCAGTAGTGAATGAAGAAACGAAAATAAAAATGGGTTCAACGGAAGAAAATGCGATAGCCATTCAAAATGATCTAAAATTAGCCGAATTTTCAAATTCCGAAGTGCAAGAAAGTACAAATAAGGAAGTTGCAGAAATCACACTGACGGAGGCAAACAGTAGAGTGAAAGATTTCGAAAGTGAATCTGTGATTCAAAATATCAATGAAATATCTACTTATTTATCTAGTTTAAATTTTACCAAGAAACGCAACGTTGAAAAGTTCATAAATTGTGACGATCTGAGTGAAGCTAGTTGTACATCTTCAGAAAGGAGTGATATTTCTAAAACATGTATATCTCGTCAGGAATCGAAACAAAGTGCTTCTGCTCAATCGGATCATGTTGCAGAAAAGGAAAATAGGGCAACAGTTCCAAATAGTGAACATCCGGAAGAAATCAAAAAGGCACAAAAAGGATTTGAAACAAGTGAAAAACTCAAAGGATCGGAAACTATTCAGGAAGATAAAAGTGGCACAAGTTAAAAAAGCAAAGTAGCAACTACAAAGTGGCAACTACAAATCCAAGAAAACTGAATATTCAAAACGGGGTTCCAGGTAAAAAGTGGCACAGGAAATGGAAAAAACGAACTTGGTCAGAAACAAATAATCCGAATGAACAACAGAAAAGAAAAGTAAATATGATTTTAGAAAGCGTAAGGCAGAGGTAGATATGACACCATCAGCGCACAGAACAATGCACGCTTCAATGAAGTTCCAAATGAAGAAATAGCAGTAAAGATTACGAAAACTATAAATATTTTTAGCAGGGTTCGTTTAAAGGATCCGCGTCCAAAAATTTTTTAGACTGTCCTGGGAGAGTGGGAGGATTCTAGTATTCGTGATTATTGTATGTTAATTTTACTTTTCATTATGCTAATTTATGTACGAAACTCCTCAACCCTGATTTCGAGAATCACGTACTCAGGACTGGCTAGGTCTATAAGAAAGGGCAGACGTTGGATAAGAATAATTCGGATTCGAATTCGGATTCGTCTTCGTAGTCGAGAAGCATGGAATCGTGAGTCGTCGTCGTTCAGCTTTCGCTGCTGCCTTTCTACCGAGTTTGCATGTATGTGGCTCTGTTCATTCGTGGAAGTTCGTATCGAAGTTATAGCCGCTACAAGTTCGTGAGTATACATCTATGGTATAATAGTTTGATTATTATAGATTCAGTTCAGTAAGATGTTAAGGTTGAATTTCGGTATAGATTGTTATGTCAGCGGGTTAAGATATGGTATTGCTAGCTTTGTAAATATTCTGTACATGTAATTGTATTTTGAGTTATCAGCGAAGTTAGCTGAAATAAATTATGTTGTTAGTTAATGTCGTAGTTCCTTCTTCGAACTCTAGTCATTAAGTTATTGAAAGTTTAAGTTAGAGTGAAATAAATTACACTGTTGCATAAAAAAGGCATGATTTTGGGAAGTAGTAGAAATAGTACCTCACAAATACTTTACAAATACATTTTGAAACACCTTGTACGAGAAAATAAATAATTTTGTTACTTGAGGTGATAAATGGTCTTCTGAATTAAAATTTCTACTAAAATTTCAAAGTGTTACCCCTGTAGAAAAATCCTTTAACTCCGTAGAGACTTATAATGTTGTTTATATATTCAACTGCTTTAAAGAAACGTGAAAGAATGGGGTTCTTGAAAATCCTAGCAGAAGTCAGGATTTTCTAACGTTTAAGAAAAATGGAAAATCCATCTTTTGTGCAATAAACTTAGTTTCCAAAGGTAAATTCCCTTTGAATACGCATATATTGAAAACTCTGCATTTCAAAGTGACAACAAAAGATAGAAGTATTTCAGCTAAATCCCAAAAGTATTTTTTTAAAGTAACTCGTGACACTTGAAAGAGTATTGCGGCGATTTAAAAAAAAATAAATGCACTCCTATCACAATAAAGATTAAATGACATTTGAAATATATTTAATATAATATTTAATTGTATTTAATAAAACGCTTCTGGATTTCCTATTTCTAAAAATTGTATTCTATATATAGTATATATATATATATACACCATTGGAGGTGGATGCTCCTCTATACTCGCTGATATCTATTTAAAAAAATACGAGGAGGGTATAAATATATTGAATGAAATAATATATATTTTGTGCGCATGTAGATAGTCGATATATATTGAATTTCACTTTTTAACCAGGAAACTTATCTTTGACGGAAATAGAACGTAATCAAGATCAAAGTATAATTTTCCTTGATTTGTCTATATACAAGAAATCAAATGGTTCTGTAGGCTTTCGACTTTATGATAAGCGTAATGACTTCAAATTTAAAATAGATTACATAATACTTTGGAATACATGTTTACATCGTAACGTATTCCGCAATATTATATTAAACTATTTGATACGTTGCAAAAGATTAAATAGTTGTAATATAGATCGATATGATTGCGTCCATTGTTTCCTGAATGAGACGATTGTAAAAGGATTCCTAAGGAGTTTTCTAAGCGATTTCACACGCAGGTTTTACAATATAACCGTAATTTAGAGTTTTAATTTGTATTTGAAGAGAAGTACATAGGACGTTTAAACAGACGGAAGTACAGAGGTGTTATGGATTCATTTGAAATGAAGTGGTTTAATGTTTTAAACGCTAAATATGCAATGGATGCTTTCGTGATATTTGTACTTGGGTTATGGAATGTGTTCAGGGTTGGTTTGCAGAGTTTTAATTTTTGTGTTTGACATTATGTTATTTGTGATGCATATTATGGTTGTGTTGGAATTTTTGATATTTTTGTATATTTAACTTACAGTAATAATTTAATTATTCATTTTATTTCCATATAATTTCATTTCTTTTGTGTTTTAAGTACTGAGTATTTTGTTTTTGGCAGTGTATCGGCTTCGGGAAGTGTCGTCATGACATAAAGCTGGCTTAACCGGGAAGTGGGGGTCTCAACCCCCCACACCGGCTATTTTTGATATATTGCTATTTTTCTTTTACATTTCAATAATTACTTTTTATACCGATATACTTGGTTGAACTGCTTGGCGCCGAAAGGTATGTTTTCAGCAATTTGTTTTGAGGGGGAGGGTACTTTGATAAGGATATATATATATATATATATATATATATATATATATATATATACTAGTATTAATAATCTAGTATTACCATGAGGCAGGAACCCTTCTTTCACCACGTGTAAATGCGATCAACCGCATCAGTATGCAAAATATCGAGAAGCACCGGAATGGACATGACGAAATACAGCCTAGGAGACAGAACAAACGTTCACAGCAACCCTCCCAGATCCGTCCAGTTGTCAGACCAGGAGACAGGACAATTACCCATATAAGTAAAACATAATATGGACATAAAGCATAGATAAAAATCCTTACTAAACAAGTGATTCATAGAAGAAATGGATAAACGAGAATGACACTTTACACCATTATAAGGGCTCTCAAAATCGTAGTATGGAACTGCTACTATATATATATATATATATATATATATATATATATATTCAAAACGAAATCTCAATTTATGTATACAATTCTACATCAAATACCAGGATACTACCTAGGATAAGGCGCATTGCAGCTCTATAATCCGAAGCAGGAAATAACTAAGAAAAAGTAAAAATATGTAAAAGGGGAGATGCTAGATAAATTGCATATAAATGGCTGAGAGGGGTAGCGACCTCTCATTCCCGTTTAAAGTACTTTTATGTCTAGACAGCGCCCACGGAAACCGATGCAATATAATGACAGGTGCCCGATATATGTGCAAAATCGAAGGCACTAGAACGAAGACAGAAAGGGAATAACGAGAGGCTGAAATTTAAAATGTCAATCTGACAACCATACAATCCGGATTGCACAAAACTCTTCTTAAAGTAAACATTTTAACGCATGCGTACATCGTTATACACTGTTATGATGTCATATTACCAATATCTTGACTAACAGAGTATTCTTCTTCTTTAAAGAAGGAATTATAATGATGTTTAAGAAAATTTATCGGGTAATATTTTTTATATGCTTCTTGCATGATTCTTCTGTTACTTATGATACAATCATTTTTTAAAGTATTATTGTGGAGATTTCTTCTGAGGTGTCCTGTGATGATATTACGGAAAATATTCTTAGTCAAATTTGAATTCCATTCTATGATTTGGTTAATCTTCATATCAAAATTGTCACGTTTGCTGTACAATACCGTATGAATTCCTTTCACATTGTAGAATCTTATGGTGATGTCTAGGAAATTAACTTCGTCTTTGTTAGTATTAAGGTTCTTGATCAGTTCTAGTACCTGGGGGTAAAAGCTAAAATCGAATTCAGGAGTATGCAAATATTGTCCCAATAGCACATCGTCCACGAATCTATAATATGGTAATTCATATAATATATGATTACTTCTTTCAAAATATGATAAATATATATCTGCTAAGATAGAAGAACAACCCCCTCCCATAGGGATGCCTTTGATAAAAGTATTTTCCATTATACAGCACGTTTTCATATAAAATCAATTTGATAAGATCCAAATACCTACGATAAGTGCATAGGCATCCCTATGGGAGGCATCCCTATATATATATATATATATATATATATATATAATATATATATATATATATATATATATAATATAATATATATATATATATATATATATATAAATATATATAATATAATATATATATATATATATATATATATATATATATATAATATAATATATATATATATATATATATATATATATATATAAATATATATAATATAATATATATATATATATATATATATATATATATATATATAATATAATATATATATATATATATATATATATATATATAATATAATATATATATATATATATATATATATATATATATAAGCAAATCCATCTAAAAAATAGTTGTAATAACAGTCCATATATTGTTTTAGTACCCAAGTTTCATAAATCCCCTGTTGCTTTTCGAACCATTACCAGTGGGCATAATTCTTACATTACTAATGCTGGAAAATTATTATTAAAGATATTACATGAAGTATCCTCGTCAGATGAAATCTCAAATAATTGTCATATTGTAAAAAACAGTTTTGAAGTAGTTAAGAAATTGAAAACTCTTACTAATATTCGTAGTATTTATACCTTTGATTTCAAAGATTTGTTTAATAATATTAATATAGATGATCTGTATAGAATTATTTTAGGAATTTTTGAAAAATATAATATCAACCTAAAATATTCAAATTTTCTTTTTAAAAAATTACTTAACTTCACTCTTTATGAGAATTATATTCAACATGGTGGTACTATTTTTAAACAACAGGTTGGTATCCCACAAGGGGGGTGTG
>OX578147.1:43126070-43316070 GCA_951213105.1 Amaurobius ferox | reverse complement strand
CTACGGGAATATAATAGTACGAATAACAGTTAACAATATTTTCTTTTCATAAACTCCAATCGCCTGCTTTGTACGAAATGTTCAGTTTCAGAATCAAACTTTCAACATTTTATTTCTTGTCCCTTATTTTTTTTTTTTGCTTTCCCTGCAATACATGGTAATGTATAGGGAAAGTATTGGAATCATACCGAAAATCACAATTCGAGTTTTCGACGGATCTACACGTTTCGAGACTTCTAGAATACGAAAAAACTATTTTTTGCGTGACGTCTGTGTGTGTGTCTGTGTGTCTCTCTGTGTATCTGTGTCTGTCTGTCTGTCTGTCTGTCTGTGCAATGCATGTATCCACTCTAACTAAAAAACTAATGGACCGAATTTCATAAAATTTGATACGTAAGTCACTTTGATGAGACCCTGGTGCTGATTAGTTTTTGGTAGGATTCGTAAAAACATAACCCGCCTTTTTTGGCAAAATGGCCCGCAAAAATATCATGTATCCACCCTAGCTAAAATACTAATTGACCAAATTTCACAAAATTTTGTAGATAAGTTACTTGTAGGACACTCTGGTGCTGATTAGATTTTGTTACAATTCGGAAAAGAACAACCTGTCTTTTTTGCGAAATGGCCGGCAAAAATCGCCAAAATCTAAAAAAAAAAAAAAAAAAGACTACGTGTATCAATTAAATTCTTGTTTTATACGCAATTTTTGACAAGGAAAAAATATAACACACTACATTATGGTTTAGGGCTAGCCGTTCTCAAGATATTTGAGATTTATTGCATTTTTGTTACGTCGCTATCGGAAAAATGTCCAATTACCAAATAAAAGCAAAAATTGAATTAAACATGCAAGTTTAGTGTTATTTGGTGCAATTAAACTCAATCTAATGAATTATTAAAGAAATAAAGAAAATATGAATTTGAGTCTGCAGGGAAAGTCATGTGCTGCTCACATCAGATTTTTATTTCACGTATCGTAATTATAACGTCCCATAGCGTTATATGTCAAATGTAAACAGTGCACTAACTTAAAACTCTGAGCCAGAAGAGAATTTTAAGGATGATTTTCGTGTTCAGCCGCCAAAATTTATAAAATGTGGCTACTTTCATTTTGGTAAAAAACAAAAACTGAAAAATTATTGAAAAGTGTAATCTATTTCATGCATGATTTTGTCAAACTTTGTCTTATGCCACCATTTTAAGAAAATGTAAAACTTCGGATAAATTTCGAAGTTTTAGCTTTAATTAAAAAAAAATGCTATCTAGTTCTAGATTTTTGGATAACAAAGCCAGATATAAAGTTTCGTGAAAATTCAATACTATTTGTGACTGATAGCCTATACACAAATAATAGACCACAGGCATGCAGATAGACTGGCAGTCATCACTTCAAAAACAATTAAAACGTGCTCAGGAAGTCCTAAACTATATATTGGTATCAAAATCTCGAATTCAAAAAATTCCGTGAAAGCGATATTTTCTCTATACTATATTACTTAGTATGAGAAAGTAAAAATAACTGGGCTGTGGGTCTTCAATTGACATTTCTAATACAATCATACTCCATAGTGTTTCCTTCCATTTATATCAAATTGGTTTGAGAATACAGAAAAACATATATTTTTCAGATTTAATAACCAAGATATTATTTTTTTTTGCTATTTCGTATAAATTATTGAAAAGTTTCTTTTTTGTAAGTTGACAATATTTTAGTGGTATCAATAAATGCAGACCTGCAATTTGGCTTATCTATGTTAGTAAAAATATTTTGATACAATTAACATTCATAGCATAATTCAAACTATAAATTTCTCCATATAATATTACTATTCAACTATTATTGTTTCCTGAATTATCATTATTTTCCATAGGAAATAATGTTATTAAAATTTTAAAATTAGATTCATCAGAGTTCTAATCGGGAGAATTGTGAAAATATTCCATCCGGTTCTAGTTTTTTTCATAATGTATCTACACATATAATTTCATGGCGATATGTGCATTTGTTTACGTGTTATCGCGTGCACACTTTGCATATCTACATATAACTTTTCAAAAGTGTTCGAAAATGACTCAAGAGGTCTTAAATCGTGTTTATCTCTTAAGATCTCGACTTCAAATTTTTTGGGAGAAATAATACCTTCTTCTTCACAGTAGTACACTTCACAGTGTTCACAGTCAATTCACAGTCTTCACAGTCACTTCACAGTCTTCACAGTCACTCCACAGTCTTCACAGTCTTTTATTTCACAGTCTTCACAATCTTTTATTTCACAGTCTTCACAGTCTTTTACTTCACAGTCTTTTACTTCACAGTCTTTTACTTTACAGTCTTTTACTTCACAGTCTTTCACTTCGCAGTCTTTTACTTCACAGTCTTTTACTTCACAGTCTTTCATTTCACAGTCTTCACAGTCTTTTACTTCACAGTCTTTTATTTCACAGTCTTCACAGTCTTTTACTTCACAGTCTTTACAGTCTCTTACTTCACAGTCTTTTACTTCACAGTCTCTTACTTCACAGTCTTTTACTTCAGAGTCTTTTACTTCACATTCTTCACAGTCTTTTACTTCACAGTCTTTTATTTCACAGTCTTCACAGTCTTTACAGTCTTTTACTTCACAGTCTTTTACTTGACAGTCTTTTACTTCACAGTCTTCACAGTCTTTTACTTCACAGTCTTTTATTTCACAGTTTTCACAGTCTTTTACTTCACAGTCTTTTACTTCACAGTCTTCTTTACAGTAGTGCGTAAAAGTAATTATTGTTAATTTTAGCAATATGAAAAGAAATGCTTAGTATAAACTTTTTACATAATTTATCCAATTCATGGTTTGGATTTGTGATTTTAGATATATGCAAAAAACAACAGTTCTTGCCGGAATTATAACTCTGTTATCAATTTTCTCATTCATTCATTATTTATATATTCATTTATTATTCATTTTATTATTTATATATTCATTGTTTTGATTTCCTCGCTCGATTTAAAGGATTGACTACAGGAAAATTTAGACTGAATTTCAAGTTTTCTATTCTAATTTTTTTGTACGCTTATCGTTCTGAATAATGACTGAATTGTAACATTGTAGTTTTCTTTATAACCAAAAATGTGGACATAAATAATTTGCATCGAAACATGTTGCATAATTTATTTCCATTTTCATGTTTCCCTATTTTGTCAAATTTAGTCTTAGATATATTTATTTTACTGTTTAATTACATAGAATATGTATTTTGAAAGTTATAGAATATGTATTTTCAAAGTTTATGTAATTTATTTTTTATATCATTTTTTTCACATTACTCGTATCATCTAATGTGGGCTGTCATGACTCAAATGTGCATTGATTTAAAAACGCCTAAAGCATCATAAATAATCTATTATATTTTATTACAATATTTAAACAGAGTGATTTTCCAGGAAATACTTCCATGCGTGTGTGACTGTGTACGACATAGTGCAATACTGACCGGCATTACGCAATTAAAATCTGTCTATATTAAAAAAAAAAAATCTGATGTGGGCAACACATGACTTTCCTTATATAATGAAATGAATTTACTACTTTTACAGTAAAATAAATAGGTTTTTCTTCTAGTAGATACTAATATCCTTTCCAAGATATTGAATTTTCGACAATTAGTCGTCATTTTCATTGATTTATTGTCATTTTTATCCATTTGGCGAGATTTTCGTTA
The DNA here is from genome assembly GCA_951213105.1 of Amaurobius ferox. Classification (NCBI taxonomy): domain Eukaryota; kingdom Metazoa; phylum Arthropoda; class Arachnida; order Araneae; family Amaurobiidae; genus Amaurobius; species Amaurobius ferox. Next base: position 43,312,365 of record OX578147.1, on the reverse strand, counting down.
ATTTGGCAACATTTCAAAAAGTCGCCAAGTTGGCGACATTCCGCCAATTTCGTCGCCAAAATCTCGCCAAGCGTTATGGACGACGATATAAGTTATATATATATATATATATATATATATATATATAAACTTCTCAGATATTGAATTTTCGACATATATTATATAACTATTATTATATATTTATATATTATATAACTTATTAGATATTGAATTTTTCACAATTAGTCGTCATTTTCATTGATTTAGCGTCATTTGTATCCATTTGGCGAGATTTTCGTTAATTTGGCAACATTTCAAAAAGTCGCCAAGTTGGCGACATTCCGCCAATTTCGTCGTCAAAATCTCGCCAAGCGTAATGGACGAAGAAATAAGTTATTCTTACAGCAGATAAATTGTCGTTCAAATGCAAAAGTATTACTCAAAGTATCTTTTTTCATGAATGGAACGAGCTAGATCCACGAGAATGATGTCACCTAATTTATCGCATGATATTATATATGAAAAGTGAGCATGTTTGTCAATAGGAAATATCTTTTTTTCTATCTTATATGACTTTTTGATAATTTTTTGAAAAATGTGCAATATCTCGAGAACGGTTCATGTTAGCGTTCTAAAATTTATGTCAATCGTTTTCTAATGAAAAATTACATAAGAAATGTCTATTTGCGTAACTTTATTAGAGGTTTTGATTTTTTGACGATTTTTTCAAAATTTCACTCGAAAATTTAGGGGGGGTGCTGAACATTCGATTGCGTTTAAAAACAATAGGCTTCCAGTGTTTACGGATTGTGATTTTTGTACCCAATTTCGTTCGAATCGCTCCATTCGTTCGTCAGTTATCGTCTCCACAGACTCACTGACACACACACACACACACATACTTTCACACACACACACACACACACGTATACACACACACAGACATCACTTCAAAAATGTTTGATTCGTGATCAGGGATGCTTGAAACGTGCTCTCCCGTCGAAAACTCGAATTCGAATTTTCGACCCCGTCACAATACTTTCCTTATACATTACGTATATAAGGAAAGTAAAAATTGCTGACGCCGCCGCTCCTGTTTGACAAATTTCTCATTCCTCCAGTTTTACTACTTCGTACCGTAAAACTATAGCATACAAAAGTATAAAATTTGGTTCACTTATAGGGAAGGGTCTGGGGAATATGCTGAAATAAACCGTTTTTGAGTAGTAGTAAAGAAATATTTAATGTAGAAGAAGTATTTACCGTAGTTTAAGAAATATTTAATGTCAAAATCAAAGGCAAAATATTTGAGCTGAAAGTTCGCGTTCTGGAAAGACCTACAATAGTCACACCACGATATTTTGCAGGCAGGTACCTACATACATGAATTTTTGCGGCACGGAGCCTTTTATTTTTAAATGTCGATGTAGTCTACCATGTATTTAAATTTTTGTGCAATACTTGTAACAATGTACTTAGGAAATTTTTGTTTCGTATCGGCACGTCCATCTATTTTCCTTTTCTCATATCGCAAAATCTATAGCATACAAAAATATGATGTTTAGTAAATTTGTAGAGAAAGGTTTGGAGAACACGCTGAAATAAACCGTTCCGCGATAAATTTTGTAGTTTAAGAAATATTTAATGTTAAAATCAAAGGCAAAATATTTGAGCTGCCACTTCGGGTCCTGAAAAGACTAACAATAATAGCCAGACACGCAGTAATAAACGCAGTAATAAACGTCTTGACGACAAGGAGTGAAAAACAGTGCTACATTTCTTGCAAACCTCAGTAGAACGTACCTGTTTAGTCGCACTTATTGCAGACTGTGGCGAAAAAGCGATATTATTCCATTTATCTTTTTACAATTTATCCATGTTTTTCTCCTTTCTTGTTCATTCCGAAATCTAAACATTCGCATTCCATTTCAGTAGAGCATTATTAGAATCCGTATCCCATTTCATTAAATCATTATTAAAATTCGTATCCCATTTCATTAGAACATTATTGAGTTATTAGAGCAATTTACGAGCTAATATCTGCTTATTTTATTGTGAATTTAAACCTCAATGCACAATATAGAGCCGATGCGCAATAGAATCCATTGGCCAAGTATAACGTACAATTGAGGATAAGCCAGTTCTCCATTTAGAAACCTTAGCATTAACTGTTGCGTCATGTCAGCTGCCGCTAGTAAGAATATACGTCAGGATATATCAAATCGGAATAATACAAACGACTGTGGCTCAGATAAGCACGCGTTTTAACAGTAAAGTATAACGAGCCCCAGTACAAAATTTGGTGAAATAGTATTAATTCATTTGATGCGTAAACAATTTTACGAGGCGAAAAATCAAGAAATAAATTAAACAAATATATTTTCTTGCAAAAGACAAAAAACATTATATTTTATTAAAAAACATTCTATCTTGAACATTTTTATCGGAAGTATATAATCTTTGTACACATTATTAATTGTAATGATGTACACTCATGGACAATGGAAGTTGCGCACCAAGAAGGAAGTATAGAATGGACCTGAGATTTTATTGATGGAAGGATACATATGAATGATATACCTGATCACAAAAACAGCGCAGCAGAACACGTACAGAGGGAGCTATGTTACACAGTCCGGTCATCCTCAATAGCGCGTTGACCAGCCTCGTGCTACGATATAAGCAGCAATACTGTCCGACATGTTGTCGAACAGAAACCTTATGTTGTCCTGCGGCAGACGAGTTTACATCTGTTGGACGCTACGCTCAAAATCCCGGAGATTGCGACAACGAGGCAGCTGACGTTTCAACTGGTCCCACACATTCTCGATAGGGGACATGTCTGGGGAGCGGGCAGGCCATGGAAGTGTTTGGACATGACTCTGGAAAGCCTTTGTGACCCGAGCCGTGTGCGACCGCGCATTATCCTGCTGGAATTGCGCACCTGGAATCCCAGCAACGAATGGGGCACAAGGGTCCGTAGAATCTCATCCATGTACAGCTGGCCTGTCAATGTTCCCAATACAACTACTAGAGCGGATTGGCTGTCGTAGGCTATGGCTCCCCAGTCCATGATGCCTGCAATGGGACTTGTGTGGCGCTCGATAACGAGGTTAGGAATGTGGCGTTGTGAAGGGGACCGCCACACCAGGACACGCTGATAATCGGTTCCCAAAACAAAGCGATACTCATTGTTAAACACCACACATCGCCAATCTGTGACGTTCCACGTTGCTTTGCCCCAAGATCACTGCAACCGGAGTCTTCGATGTTCCCGTGTTAACGGCAGCACACGTAAGGGACGCTGGGATCGCAGATTCGCTTCCTTAAGGCGTCTAGATATGGTGGTTTGTGGACACACAGGAGCCGCTGCGTGTGTCTGTATCGCGGATCGGGTCGCCGTGGGCTCTATAAGTGCCTGCCGCACGATCATTCGATCCTCTCTACTCGTGGTAAGCCTGGTCAGTCCAGAGTCGGTCCTCCGTGTCTGGGCGGCGTCCCGTGATCAGTGCTCACAACATCGTCGGACGGTATAGTCTGAACGATCCACGTGACGGGCTATCTGGGCTACCCCGTGGTTTTCAGCCCAATAATCAGACCTTTCTCGAAGTGCGTCAGTTGCATTTATCGACGCTTCTATTATATACCCACCATTCTTTTCACTCCGTACTCGTGCTTGCGTCGGCCGAAGCACCTCGTATTGATGGGGCGTCGACTACACGCCGGTTTATAAAGCTGCTGGCTCACGCTTGCAGCGCCACTCACGGGTGTGCGGTCATACGCAATCACACCAGCCGGGATCATTTGCATACCAGCCTGCCCTCTAGCTATTTACATCATTTCGCGGTTATACCAAGTTTTCTTCTTGATGCGAAACTTTTATTGTGCGTGAGTGTATTTTAAATCTAAAGTATAACTTCTAAAAATTGAAAATTTTAGAATTTTCTATATATCTTCCAGTCAATTTATTCTGCTTTTCAACCTTCGGTTTAGAAATTCCCACACTTGACTGGTTGTTTGAGCCATACTTTCACATAACCTACGTTCCATACGAACCATACATTCAGACATTCTCTTCCCTATTGCTACTTTAAATCTGCTTATATATACCGACCTAGTTTCATCCTAAGCAAATCCATTTCTTTACTTTAACATGCATAATTTCTTCCGGTCATTGTTCCTTGTTTAAGATTCAACTCGAAGGTAATAGAAATTTCAGGGACGGTGCAACCAAATAATAACGTTCTTTAAAACACTGTTTTATACTCTTACATTATAGAGCAAAACCCACGAAGGCACTGAAAGTTCGGTTCCACATCTTGCTTTAAAAGAACTTTTAACATAGACATGTATACATAATTATATACGATAACAAGTACAGTGCTTTGATAATCGAGCTCCTGCACTGCGTTTCCTCTTAAAATTTTAAAAGAGAATTCTTTTAACTTCGTAAGGACATAAAATGCTTTTCAAACTTTCAAAAGATCTAACTCGCTAAAGAATGGAGGAAGGATATAGGTCAAGGGAAATTTCCCCGAAGGCCATATTGTTTCTTTTTAGATAAATTGTAGATATATTTTTAATATCCTTTTAAAGAAGCTTCAAATTCGAATCTTCATACTTAGATCACTGTTTTCTGTACACTTTATAGTGTACATTCATAATAATAAACGAATATGTTTGCTTGTTCGTTCGTCTGTTGGTTCTGTAGAGGAAAATCTAAACGACTCACAGGTAAGGAATTTGGTGGGGTGATAGCGCAGAACAGGTCCCAAGACACATTGGAGAGATTTTTTTATAAATTCGAGTTTCTAGATATTTTATGTTGTATATTTATTTTATGCCATTGCATTTGTAATGATGCATTCTCTCAGAGTAGTCCATTGGCTGTTAGTCTTAATGCAATTCTTGAATTATGGGTACAATCTCCGGTTTCCTTCATGCGCTGTGTCAAACTTCCAGAGTCCACTTCGACAATAAGAGCTTGCAATTTCGTCCCTGTAACTGAACAGTAGAGCGTCGGATGGACAGTTCGAAGATTCAGGGTTAGATTCCCGGTTGGGGCAGCAAAGTTCTTTAAAGTAATGCCCGAAAAAATCAACCCTGTAGGTTAGTGCAAATATGTCGGAGGTCTAAAAGCGACCCTAGTACAACTGGCGCAAATTCAGTGTACTCTAGGATATTGAGCGCCCGTTTCAAATCGAGAGGATGACGCCTACGCAGGAATCTAACCTGGAGGATAAAAATAGCATAAGGAGGTTAATAGCATAAGGAGGTTAATAGCATAAGGAGGTTAATAGCATAAGGAGGTTAATAGCATAAGGAGGTTAATAGCATAAGGAGGTTAACTTGAGGTAAAAATAGCAGGAGTTGGTTAGGACATTAGACGGTGGAGAATGCAGAGTCCATTTCGACAATAAGATCTTGTAATTTCGTCCCAGTAACTCAATGGTAGAGCGTCATCCAGGATTCAAATCCCGGTTGGGGCAGCAAGGTTCTTTACAAACTGAAATTACTTCTAATACTCTAATATTACCTACCACGCTTTGGCCTCGGGATCAAACCTCAGCACTGCAAAATTGGTTATTTAGCATTCTCGCTACATTAGTGTCCTTGGAAAAGCACAAAGCATCCTCTTAATCATTTCCAGTTATTTGGCTTCCTGAGAGTTACACAGGCATTGGATAAATTATACTTTCTGTACTCCCACAGAACATGGCTCCATTTCAATTCTTGATATTCCGAGATTCTCTGATGTCGACTCACCGTATGTCATTGGGCTTTGCGACTCACTACGAGGCTGCTTGAAACCGCTCATTCACTTCGACTTTGAACTCTTAAGCCTTGTCTGTAACCCAGCGACAACTTCGCATAGTTTCCACGAAACTCACTGGGAGGGGAGAGTACTGTAGCGAACTCTCATAAGGCAGTAATAAATGCCTTTATCTGGAGACGTATTTAGCTCAACGCTATGATACTGGCCACCATGATTTGCCTCCAGGATCAAACCTCAGCACTGCGAAATTGGAGATTTCACAGTCTCTCTATACGTAGGTATAATCTTTACTATTAATAAATAAATTCACTTTATTTTGCAACACAGTACACACAACTACAGCTTCACTTTGACGAAACTTCGAATTCAAATTTTTGTACCTGGCAGACTATTTTCCTTACATTTTATAGTGTGCATCCATAATACTGTAGAAGCTATCTATTTATCTATCTATCTGTGATATCTATCTATCTATATATCTATCTATCTCTCTGTCTGTCAGTCTGTCTGTCCGTCTTTTAGTTCTGTAGAGGAAAATATAAGCGATCCAAAGTTATGAAATTTGGTACAGCGACAGTTCAGACAAGACATATCGAAGCGATGTTTAATAAATTCGAATTAGTTTTTTAGATATTTAATGTTGCATGTTTATTTTATATTATTGTATTTGTAACGATGCATTCTATCTGAGTACTGCATCGACTGTTAGCAAGTCTGAGTGTATATCTTGAATTCCTAAATTCCCGGTTCCAGCCACTTGCTGTGTTGAACCCAAATTAATTCCAATTCTCTTCAGTAGGGGATGTAATATGACCAAAACTTCTTATAAGCAGCGACAGATTTGGTGTAAATAGTTGTTTTAATAATCATCATGTCGATAGAATCGATAGAATCGATTTTTTATAAATAACTTTATATAAATATCGATTTTTCATAAATAACTATTCATAGCGAGAAAGATCCCATTTGGACTAATAGACTTATTGGCTACGCACGTGTATTCGTATTGATATTTGAATTCACTTAGTATGTTTTTGTATAACCGGTTAGTCTCAGTTTGGGATCAATCGTTTTTACAAAGAAAAGCAATATATATATGAACACGCTAGACGGTCTTTTAGTGAAAGGTATATCGTGTTCATTATTAAAACATTCCAAAATCTGCAAACATTATCTTTCACTTATAACGTTTTTGGGTTAACAGAATGTAGATAAATAGAATTGTTTTGTTATTGTAAAGGTTTATAACATCAGGACACTAAGTTGAGATAAGTTTAAATTGCAAGCAGAAGCTCTTATAAACACAATACTTCTCTATTCTGATACTAGAATCACTTTTCGTGTAATACCAGGGGATAGGAAGATGAAGTGTCCAATGACATGGAAACTTAATTTGCTAAAATTTTAATCATTATAAAAAATATATAATTATACACTTAACCAATATAATGATTTATTTAGGTTTATGCTTTTGCATGACCTTAATTATTATTGACGTCATTACTTTATTAATTCTTTATTAGTTCTTATGTGCCTTATAAGAAGTAAAGGTATACAGTCTTAGTAAATGGCCACTTTACTCGACGTAGGAGGGCAAAGTTGTCACTGTATAAAATAAAATTAACTAGAGCGTGGCTGATCTCTACTTTTTCATACGAGAATTCATTTTTGGTTGTTTTTCTTTCAAATTTTGCAATAAATATTTGGAAAAATCAGTATTTTGGGTTCAAATGATTACAATTATAACGTGCTACCCTTCCCTTTAAAGGGCTTGACAAAATTATTTCGATTAATACCATACATGACAATGTGACCTTGTGCGGGGGTTCTTTCCTCCCGAGAGGACCTAATGACGTCATCAACGAAAACAATGTACGAAAACAATGTATGCTGTCCCAGCAATGATTGACAGTATTAAATCTTGTGCTTATTGAGCCATACATAAACCTTTTAATGCATGATTATGCCAAATTGTGTCCTATGCTGCCATGTTAAAAAAAATATAAAATTTCGAAGTCTTCGTTCGAATTAAAAAGATTATATCTTGTTCCAGATATTTTTGATAACAAAGCCGAGTATAAAGTTTCGTGAAAATTCATTAAAATGTGTGGTAACTACACAAGAAATCGACCACAGACATACAGACATACAGACAGACGGACATCACTCTAAAAAATAGTCAAAACGTGTTCAGCTGGTCTTGAAACATGTATTAGCATCAAAATCTCGAATTCGAAAATTTTCGTGAAAAAAATACTTTCTCTATATTACATAGTATGAGATAGTAAAAATTAAAATGCGTAAAAGTGTAAAAAAAATGTATTTAATGCAATTTAAAAATAATATTGTACATAAGAGGCAGAAAAGCTTTTCATTATAAGTATATAAGCAGTGTTATCTTTCAATTTTTATAAAGATGACGCAGAATATAGATAACAACGACTAAAAACATAAATTGAGCTAAAGCCGCAAAACTCGGCATGTGTGTATAATTTGAGGAGTTACTTAATGATTAGAATTTGACAGCAAAAAAAAGTTTGATTAAGAAATGGTGGCAATGGCAATTTAGTAATTGGTAAATCCTCCTCTGGCAGCTATACAAGCCGATATTCGGTGCAGTATAGAGTCAATAAAATGTTTTATGTCCCTCTGAAGAACATTATGAAACACGTGCTGCAACGAGTCAGCTAATCGTGTGGTATATCTTTTATTCATTATTACTTTCCTTATATACATAATGTATAAGGAAAGTATTGTGACGGGGTCGAAAATTCGAATTCGAGTTTTCGACGGGAGAGCACGTTTCAAGCATCCCTGATCACGAATCAAACATTTTTGAGGTGATGTATGTGTGTGTGTGTTTGTTTGTTTGTGTGTGTGTATGTGAAAGTATGTGTGTGTGTGTGTGTGTCAGTGAATCTGTGGAGACGATAACTGACGAACGAATGGACCGATTCAAACCAAATTCGGTACAAAAATCACAAACCGTAAACACTGGAAGCCTATTGTTTTTATACGCAATCGAATGTCCTGAACCCCCCTAAATTTTCAAATGAAATTTTGAAAAAAATCACAAAAAAATCAAAACCACTAATAAAGTTACGCAAATAGACATTTCTTATGTAATTTTTCATTAGAAAACGATTGACGTAAATTTTAGAACGCTAACATGAACCGTTCTCCAGATATTGCACATTTTTCAAAAAAATTATCAAAAAGTCATATAAAAAAAAAAACATATTTCCTACAGAGAAACATGTTCACTTTTCATATGTAATACCATGCGATAAATTGGATGACATCTTTCTCGTGGATCTAGCTCGTTCCAGTCCTGAAAAAAAACTTTGAGTAATACTTTTGTATTTAAACGCCAATAGTCATTTATCTGCTGTAAGAATAAATTATTTCTTCGTCCGTAATTCTTGGCGAGAATTTGGAGACGAATTTGGTGGAATGTCGCCAACATGACGACTTTTTGAAATATTTTCAAATTTACGAAAATCTCGCCAAATGGACGCTAAATCCATGAAAATGACGACTAATTATCGAAAATTCAATATCTTGGAAAGAATATTAGTATCTACTATAAGAAAAACCTATTTATTTTACTGTAAAAGTAGTAAATTCATTACATTATATAAGGAAAGTCATGTGTTGCCCACATCAGATTTTTTCATATAGTATTCATTTCATTTCATTTATTTTAATCTCATATACTTTTTGCAACAGTGCATAATAACACTTGGAGAAATGATTGTTAGTTGGCATCCAGTCTAACCTTCGGCATTCAGAAGCAAAATATTTTAAGTTAGGTAAATTAATATCTATATATATAAAGAAGAAAAGTATGTATGCATGTATGTATGATCCAACATCACGGGAGAACGGCTGAACCGAATTTGTTTCTTAACCGTTCCTTACATAATGCAATGAATTTACTTCTTTCACATTGAGTAAACAATGTATAAGATTCACGGCCCTATATGCTCCGGTGTAATTCTTATCAGAATTTTGTATCGTAAATCCCGAGCAATGCCGGGTAATCACTGCTAGTACAATATAAAAAAAACACAGTACGGTCGGATTTAAGAAATAAATGTTCCGTGCACATTTGCAATCTACTTGCTATAGTTTGATATGTCACTTGCTGCTTCCTACAGGAATCAACCCGAATCTCGGATCCAGATATAAAAATGCAAAGAAATAATATCTAAATTTTTTCATAAAATATCACAAACCTATAAATCCTCCTTGTTTAAAAAGCCGGTAAGAAATGCATGCCAATTTCCAGTTTCATTTTCTATCGAAAATAATTTCATGTCGTATTTGTATATTTTCTAATTTCTTAAAATGACAGAGTACAACATATCCATAAATATATAGCAGTCCGCGTTTACTCTGTGCATCTGTCGTGTCAAAGTAAATGGCAGGCTGTCATTCTGGCTTTGTTTATCTGCAGTATTTGGTGTCATGCCATCGCGTGAAATTACGTTCGTCTGCAATGTCAAAAATTGTATTTTTCTTTCATCGCATGTCTATGATACGAAATATATCATGTAGCCAAAATAATGTATAATTAACTGAGTGTGGCGCAACTGGAGTTTATCATACCAGAACTTATTTATGTCTTCAAATTTCACAAGAACAATTTTAAAAAATCTGATGTGGGCAACACATGACTTTCCTTATAGAATGCAATGAATTTACTACTTTTACAGTTAAAAAAAATGTTATTCTTATATTAGATACTTATATTCTTTCAAAGATATTGAATTTTCTTCAATTAGTCGTCATTTTCATTGATTTAGAGTCATTTTTTATCAATTTGGCGAAATTTTTGTTAATTTGGCAGCAATTAAAAAGTTGCCAAGTTGGCGATATTCCGCCAAATTCTTCGCCAAAATCTCACCAAGCGTTATGGACGGAGAAATAAGTTATACTTACAGCAGATAAATGACTATTGGCGTTCAAATACAAAAGTATTACTCAAAGTATCTTTTTCCATGAATGGAACGAGCTAGATCCACCAGAATGATGTCACAAAATTTATCGCATGGTATTACATATGAAAAGTGAACATGTTTCTCAATAGAAAATATTTTTTTTTATTTTATGTAACTTTTTGATATTTTTTTTGAAAAATGGGCAATATCTCGAGAACGTTTCATGTTAGCGTTCTAAAATTTATGTCAATCGTTTTCTAATGAAAAATTACATAGGGAATGTCTATTTGCGTAACTTTATTAGCGGATTTGATTTTTTGATGATTTTTTTTAAATTTCACTCGAAAATTTAGGGGGATTCTGGACATTCGACTGCATATTAAACAATAGGCTTCCATTGTTTATGGATTGTGATTGTTGTACCAAATTTCGCTCGAATCGGTCCATTCTTTCGTCAGTTATCGTCTCCACAGACTCACTGACACACACACACACACACACACACACACACACTTTTACACACACACATACTTTCACACACGCATACACACAGGCGTCACTTCAAAAATGTTTGATTCGTGATCAGGGATGCTTGAAACGTGCTCTCCCGTCGAAAGCTCGAATTCGAATTTTCGACCCCGTCACAATACTTTACTTATACATTATGTATATAAGGAAAGTAAAAATCGGTGTCGTAGACCCAACTGATTTCAATTAAAGCGTGCGTTTCACTTTAAACGGCTTGAAAAAAGTTTTCGATTTATACCATACTTAACGATGGAACCCCCTGGGTACAAGATTTTCTTCCCCCTTGATCTGAAGTATTGATTTCACAAAGAAAAAAAAATTATATCGCGACTATTTTCACTGCAATGAATCAAATCACTAAGTCTCGTCATCACTGAACTATAAATAAACCCTTTTATGCATGATTATATCAAATTTTGTCCTATTATGCGATGTTAAAAAATATAAAATTTCGAATAGTTTTCGCTTGAATTTAAAAAAATTAATTTTTTATAGCAAAGCCGGATATAAAGTTTCCTGAAAATCCTATTATTTGTGAACTATTTGTGACCGAACTATTTGTGTACACAAGAAATTTACCACAGAGAGACGAACATCACTTCAAAAATAGTCAAAACATGTTCTGGAGGTCTTAAAACATATTGGCATTAAATTATCAATTGCGAAAATTTTCGTGAAAACAATACTTTCAATATGCAATACTTTAAGTCATAAGGAAGTAAAAATTAGACATAAAATAAATAATACATAAAAAACATATACATGAAAGTAATAGATAAAAATATATTTATTTTGAATTATATCTCATTTGTAGTTTTAAAACTGCTTCTTTTCCATTTAGTGACTGTTGAAGTATCACAATTTTACTTTTTAAAAAATTAAATCCTCTCAAGAATGATTTATTCTAGAATAAAAGGGTTTAATTTATTCATTTATTTTTATAAAATTCGTATAAAATCGGAAATTTGATACATTAAGTGTTATTAAATATTTTATTTATTACTAATATTCAAGCATTTCAAAGACAGGCACATTAACTCAAAAATTCAAAAATTAAGTTTTCAACCTATTTTAATAAGTTTTAATTATTTAACAATGTATGGGGCTTTTTAAAATATTATTATACTCTTATATTCCATATGGACATAACAAATGCAACAATATAAAAATATAATACTGTTTATTTATTAAATTTATTTTTATATCTATTACTAGCAGCATACCCGTTCTTCGTACGGAGTACAAAATATAATGAATCTTATAATTCAGAATCATATGCAAATTATGTTAAAATATTAAATTTATTGCTCCTAAAGAGAAGTTTATGAATATCTGTTCTCATCATGCAAAATTATCACGGGCAGATCTGAAGAATAAAACATCCTGGCCCCTTTCGAAAGCAAATATACTATGAAATTGAATCAATATATTCAAAATAACAGTGCTAAAATTGTATGGGATCCATAGTATTTATATACTCGAACATTAGAAGATATAACCTGTATTAGTAGATTACATATATAAATTGAAAATATCAATAAACCCGTAATTGATTCAATATATGCCAGAATGAAAGCACTAAAATTATATGGGAATATATATATATATATATATATATATATATATATATATATATATATATATATATATATATCCTTATATCCTGATGAGATATTTGTCCTGATGAGAATGCAATTTCGAACTAACCGGCATTTTTTTGTAGATTCAATTGATTGTTCTCTATGTCTTAATCTTTTATCTTGAGCTAATTATTATTGCCTTTTTTCATTTTTGCCGTGTTTTATTTTTATTTTTATTTATATTTATATTTATATACTTTTACTTGTGAATTTTGTATCCTAATATTCTTCTCATCCCCCTTTACCATTGTAGTGATATGTTACCTTATATCTTTATCCTTAGTCTTGGTCTATAGTTACTCATTTGTAACAGATATGCTAGTGATGGGTTTTTTTGTACATACAGTAGTTTATGCGTAATTTTCGATTAAAATCTTTCAGTTTTTATTTATATTTATATACATATATATATCCCAATACTACTTATATTGACGCAGATTAGAAAATATGCCTGTATGTTAGTAGAATATTATCCTTATTACAATATGAGTCTAAAAAATCTTTGCCGAAATAAAACAGATGACATTATAAATTGAAAATATCAATTATCTCGGTAATCTTCATACCAGAATGTCGTAATTGATTCCAATATATGCCAATATATATTAAAATATATGCCTATATACCTGTACTACTTATATTCTTGTAGATTAGAAGATAACACGTGCATTTATAGAAGATTACTCGCACAACGTATAATATGCGAGTTTCAAAAATTTTTGTCATAATAAAACAATGGTATAATAATTTGAAAATATCTATAATCCCTGAATCAATAATCCCCTAAAATATCAATAATAATAATGTGTAATCCGAAGACCGTAATCGATATTATCCAGTTAAAAATGCAATGCCAATGAAATTTATTTTATATACATATCTTTATTATTCAAATCGGAAAAGATTTAATTGAAATCGTATGCCACATAACACATTGGATTTACATCCATTGCTAAACGACATGATATCAGGTGCTTCAAATAAATTGATGGAAATCATACCGTCTGAAAAATGCTATCTCCATGAAAGGTTTGGCGATATTTTCTTCAATTTAGCGATAACTTAAAAAATCGCCAAATTTATCGCCAAGTGGGACTATAAAACTGATAGTCCCATTTTGCGACAAATTGACGAAAGATCATCATAATATTATCCCCTAACAAAACACAATTAATTTCATTTATTAAGCGCAATTTTATCAATTTCATGACATTTTTATAGATTTACAAACATTTTTATCAATTTGTTGATATTTTAAAAATTCGATAAATGTGTTACTAAGTAGGACGGATAGACTGACCCATACATGCTACCGAAACATCATTTCAGTACTGTCTTCTAAAAAAACGAATTTAATTTCATTGATTTGCGTCGTTTTTAGCAATTTGGCGACATTTCCGTCAATTTGGCAAAGTTTAAGAAAAGTTGCCAAGTTAGCGATATTCCGCCAAATTCGTAGCTCTGAAATTGCAGATCTGAAGAATAAAACATCCTGATCCCGTTTGTATATACTAAATGCAAACACTAAAATTGCATTAGAAGATATACCCTTTCTACTCTTTTTCTGTTTCAACCATCGGATAAATGAATTTATTGGTAAACACAAAATGAGTTTATTTGCTAAATACAATATAAAAGCTTAAAAACTCTTTGTCAAAACAAATGAAAGTGATGTATGTAGTCCCTAATTAATATAATTAAAAGAAAAATCAAACCGTTCATTTACAAAATATATTTTTACATCTATTTATTTATTATTCAAATAGAAAAAATAATAACAAATATTAAGAAATACATTTAATTTAATTGCGTTGCTGAGCAGCATAATATTATAAAGAATCTTCCTCATAAACTGCGAAATTAAATAACCATTTTGATCTCTTCCCCATAAAATGAAAAAATAATAACCATTTTGATTTCTTTATACTTTCCATTGTTTAGAAAATGCTTGACCATGGAGTTAGATTTTCCATTTGAATTCATGTTTCAAACAATTCATGCTTTCAGATAGTGACTAATTAATGCAAAACTCCTGCACTAAGCTCAGAAATGAAGTTTTAATTCACGTTGACGTTTTAAACAAACGATTTTCATCCTTTCCGTTTGGATAAACCACGGAGTTAGCGAGTAGATATCCTAGGATAAAGTTCCGTTTTTCATTAATATCTCGACAACCCCTGGTATTAGAAACTCGAAACTTGGGCAAAATTTATGGGGGGCTATTTTAAGGCTTCTCACAAAATTTCATTAAATTCGATTCAGCCATTCTCTCGTGATGATGAGACAAACGAAATATTCGTTTTTCACTAATATCTCGAGAACCACTGGTTGTGGAAACTCTAAACATGGACTAAATTTTAAGTGGGGCTATTTCTAGGCTACCCACAAAATTTCATCAAATTCGGTTCAGCCGTTCTCTCGTGATGATGGGACAGACAGACAGACAGACAGACAGACAGACAGACAGACAGACAGATTTTCAATTTTATTTATATAGATTTAGATACGATAAATTGAATGACAATCGTCTGCCCATAAACACATTTTATGTAATTCTGTTAC
The DNA here is from genome assembly GCA_951213105.1 of Amaurobius ferox. Classification (NCBI taxonomy): domain Eukaryota; kingdom Metazoa; phylum Arthropoda; class Arachnida; order Araneae; family Amaurobiidae; genus Amaurobius; species Amaurobius ferox. The sequence goes on along the minus strand of OX578147.1, from coordinate 43,296,937 downwards.
TAAACCCGACATGATATATTTTTTTCAAATATATATAAAGTTAAAGAAAACAAAAACATCTACTACATAATGCAGTTTCTATGTAAGTGATTTTTTGTTAATATCCTCCCAATCACTGAACCTACATACTCGAACAATGAACGTGGTTACCCGCAGTGGCGTAGAAATTATCCATACCAGATTGAACTTCCGTCAAAACTAATAAACAAATAGACGAACAAATAAATAAGGAGGTTACTGTCAGTTATATATATATATATATATATATATATATATATATGTTGTATATATAAATATATATATATATATATATATATATATATTGTATATATTATATATATATATATTATATATATATTGTATATATTATACATATATATATTATATATTATATATATATATATATATATATAAATTATGTATAGCTGTGCTCTTTCGAAAATCAAAAATGACTAAACACAAATGCTCAGCTTGAACTTGGTCGTAAATAAACGTCCATTACTTAAATAATACCTCAACAGCTTAACATTACTCAAGTTTCATCAATTTCTTAAAAGTAATAATAAATAAAATAAAAAAGATAAAAGCACGCTCTCCGCAAAGCAGAAAAAATAAAAATTTCAAAACCTCTGGAAGTTTCCTCTTGAGTCTCAAGAACAGATCCATAATGCGCATACGCCATACGCCAATGGACTTGGAGAAAGTAAACACGACGGCATGGGGGTCGATCGAAGGAAAAATTAACAGTTCTCTCCTTAAAAAAACATTTTGTTTAGGAGCAGTGTGTGACATTTACAGCTGCTGCTATAAAATAGTAATCGCAAGAGGACGCGTCAAATTTAATATATCGTAATATATAAATCAAAGAGGTATAAAACGCGCGAAAAGTACATTTTTTTAAGTTAAATAAATTGTCCATTATTTGTATGAAGTCAGTATTCAATTTCTCCGAGAGGAACTATGTGCTAATATTTTCAATTGTTAAGGAACCGTTATGTGCAAATATTGCCCAAAATCGTTATATATCGGGCTTAAACATAAAATAACTAAAAAACTAATTCGAAATTTCAAAAAATATAACGAAGTGCACCTATTTGGATTCAGAAGTACATGTGTGCCAAATTTCACCAAATTTCATATGATGCTCAGATTACCCGCTACAGATAGCACAACCAGAAACACACGAACACACACACATATCTTCCTTCATTAAGTAAGATACTTTATTCTTATATCTTCATCAGTAAAATATAAAAAAAAAATACCTTACTGAGCTATTTTAATATTAGACTGTAAGAACAATACCCTGCACTACCATTTATTGTAATTAAATGTCAAGAGAACTCAAAACAAATGCAAATAATGTAACACGATAACAATCAGGAAAATTCCTTCCATGCTTCAAATAAGATTAATGAAACATTATTTTCTACAACGTAACAATGAATATCACGTCTGTAGGATAGACAGGGTGACACATCTTTTGAGATGAAAATATGGTTTAGAAATTTTATGAAATTCTTTAACTTGTGTCACTTTATACGAAACATAGATTGAAATTCTTTGTAAAAAGCAATATACAAGTTTCGTATTAAAGTCTTTAAGAACCCCAATAATGTAAGAAAAGTCCTAGGAGTACACATGTTATGTCTATGTACAGTAAAGTGGCCACACCCAATCAAATAAAATTGATTCCAGCTCTCCTAGTAAAGAATTTTAAAAGTTAAGATAACGCACTTTGCAACAAAACGAGAAAGATGAAAAAAGACAATTATAAAATTTTAGGACATTTTGTCAAATTATTATAAATTGACACCAGGAATGAATGCAACGTTTATTTGGAAAACAATGAATATGTGTCAGAAATTTGTATCAACAGGGTCTGTAATACAGTGGCGCCTGCAATGCTTGTCAAAGTTCGTGTCAGTATTATTTTTTTTTAAATTCGAATTTGCATTGTTGCTAACTCAAAATATTTTAAACAAGTTGATCATAAGATTTCTTTGCGTGTAAGTTATGGTTGTTTTAGAATACATGAATATGACAGAAATTCGTCGAAATCCAATTTGCGTCAAATTAATGTTTCCTGTAAAAATACTATTCGATTCCTACATGTAATTGAAAATAACTGGCTTTTGAAAGTGGCTAATTTCGACTATCTAGCTTTTTTGCACAGTTCCTTATTCTAACTTTTTAAATTACCGTCCAGGAGCACTGAAATCGCTTTTATTTTTTAGTTCTTGGTCGCTTTACTATATATAGACCTAACGTATACACTCACGGACTTTTTCATGAGTTGTTGTTATTTTGATTCATTTTATTTTGTCACTGGTGTGCTTAAGAAACACTACGTATTAAACCCCACATATATAATCTGCTAATGTAAATTTAAACTTTCTGTTTGATATAGGGGAGACCGGGGTAAGACGGCGATGTTAACGAATTTGATTTTTTTTTAATTCGTAAAACTTATAATACATATTTTTTGCAACATAAATAAATTCTTCATACGTTTCATTATTAATAAAAAATTATATCCGATAATCTCCCAAATTACACCATACAAAAACATATTGTAACATATTGTAAAAAAAAATCATCTTGCCCCACTGCTGGGGCAAGATGACTTTCAATGCGGGGCAAGATGACAACTCGCAAATTTTGACTTAAAAGACTTTTGAGGTATTTAAAGAACGTGCAAATCACTAATAGAGTTTAAAGGTGTGCAATAATTAATAAATTATGTTGTTTACAAAAGTCACAGATGAATTTCCTTCCTTCGTATTTATGCTTCGTATTTATTCCTACAGTTTTTATGCCACCAAAGCTACTCATTGAGAGCAAGCACAATATCCAGTCTTCGTCGGGTGGATCAATATAAAGTTCATCACAATCTGGATAGTTAATATCCTTGCTCTTTTAATCTGAATTACATAGAAAAGCAATTGCTTAGCAATTTTCTTCTTATTCTCTGTGTTTTCTTTTTTTTTTTCATTTCATCCTTTGAATTTTGTTTCTAAAACAAAAAATTTCTTATTAGTGAACTTGTTAAAACACTGGTTGACATTTTTCTTCTCTTTTGTGTTGATCTTTTAACTTGTGGCAAGGGTTTAAAGTTAAATATTGATGGAAGAGCGGAGCATCTTGATCCCGGAATTCGTTCCGAGTTGAGATTATTTACACATTCAGTGTTGCTATCATTAGCACCTAAAGAAATAGGCGTGCTTTGCTTTGTGGAAGATGACGAACTTCGTCATCTTGCCCCCGCCGAACTTCGTCTTCTTGTCCCGAATGACTAAAAGAAATAACATGGCTAGTGTACAGTAAACTATGCATCAGATTAAAACTATGAAATATTAGCTGAGTATTTAATACTATAAAGTGTAACCATAAATTATATCAGAATTTTATGACTTACCTTTAAGTAGCTGAAGCTTATATAGTACAAGTCGAAAATAGTTTCACGGCCCTTAATAAAGTTTGACTAAGAATATAAATTACACGTTTAGCAAGAATAGGGCCTACCCCATGTGATTAATTGCTCTGATACAGGGGATTGTACCTATGTTCGTCAAGTGCTGCCACCTAAGAATAAAGTTGTTAAAACTGTCATTCGTTATCTTGCTCAGCTCGTCATCTTACCCCGGTCTCCTCTACTAAATAAATGAAACCAATTATTTAACAAGAGATTATGATATTTAATCTATTTCACAAGAAAACCACCAAATTTAAGCAAATTAATCATTTAAATGTGGATGCGTATAGCTGAAAAGATAGTAATATAAAATATGTAGATATGGCAATAATACAGAATTAGTGACACTATTAATTAATAAGGATTTTCTAAGAATGATATCTTATTAATTCTATATGTTGTGTCATGAAAAATTATCACGTTCAATCAAAAAATGCCATCTCATTTGATTCACAACTTTATACTATCTGGCCTTTGACATCTTATAATACAATGACCAATGTTCTAACTAATATACTTACTTTAATCTATAAAGAGTTAAGACTTTAATTGTAAGAGAGATACAAAACTGTCGTTTCAGCAGCTCAATGGATAAAACGTCAAATGATCAGTAAATAGCCATGTGTCATATCGTGTCCTATTGTTTAAATCGTGTAAATTATCGTGACACTATCGTGTAAACAATCGTGACCAATTGTTCAAATCCTGTTCAATAGTTTAAGTCGTTTCCAATGGTTCAAATCATGTCCAATTGTTCAAATTCTATGCAGATATATTGCAGTGAACTCAATTGGGCTTCTTACTACAACCGAACATGATGTTAGCCTTACAGATGAGATACAATGGAGCTGGAGGTTTTAAAACAATCGAATTTTGACACTTACAAAGATCCTACGATTCCATAACAACGATATGTATTCCCAAATTTTTTTACTTTCCTTATATACAATAATGTATAAGAAAAGTATTGTGACGGGGTCGGAAATTCGAAATGGAGTTTTCGACGGGAGAGCACGTTTCAAGCATAGCTGATCACGAATCGAACATTTTTGAAGTGATGTCTGTGCGTGTGTGCGTGAAAATGTGTGTGTGTGTGTGTGTGTGTATCCCTCTAAATTTTCGAGTGAAATTTTGAAAAAATCGTCAAAAAATCAAAACCTCTAATAAAGTAACACAAATAGACATTTCTTATGTAATTTTTCATTAGAAAGCGATTGACATAAATTTTAGAACGCTAACATGAACCGTTCTCGAGATATTGCACATTTTTCGAAAAAATATTAATAAGTCATATAAAATAAAAAAAAACATATTTCCTATTGAGAAACATGTTCACTTTTCATATGTAATACCATGCGATAAATTTGGTGACATCATTCTCGTGGATCTAGCTCGTTCCATTCATGGAAAAAGAAACTTTGAGTAATACTTTTGTATTTGAACGCCAATAGTCATTTATCTGCTGTAAGAATAACTTATTTCTCCGTCCGTAATGTTTGGCGAGATTTTAGCGACAAATTTGGTGGAATGTCGCCAACTTGGCGACATTTATAAATGTTGCTAAATTAACGAAAATCTCGCCAAATGGATAAAAATGATGCTAAATCAATGAAAAGGACGACTCATTGACGAAAATTCAATACCTTGGAAAGAATATAAATATATACTATAAAAATAATCTACTTTTTTTTACTGTAAAAGTAGTAAATTCATTGCATTATATAAGGAAAGTCATGTGCTGCCCACATCAGATTTTTTAAATTAATAAATATCTAGTAGAATTGAACAGTCTATTCAAAATGAGAAAAAAAAATTGAAAGGGTCTCGGTACCAAAATCCGTAAACTGAAAAAAAAAATCAAAATACATTGAAACCAGAGTTCCTAAAGTCGTAACACCGTCTCCTCTAATGACAAATAACAAATGCCATATTTCGCAACCTATGCTCTCCTTGTTTATTTGATTGATCTTTTAGTGGTTTTACTTTGAAACATACGTGCAGAGTTTTGCACGACATAATAGTTTAGTGGCTTGTTTTTGTTTTCGCCTGTTCATTGTTTTGTTCTTTATAGAATAGAACTTTTCTAATGTATTGTGCATTTGTATGGTAGCATCACGTAAGCAGAAGTTTTGGTAATTTGTGACTTTCATTTTTCACCTGAACGCTCACTCATGCTGCCAAAATTGGAAAACATTCCAACGGGATGTGAAACTTATAAAACAGTGAACGTAATGCAGTCATACACGTTCAGTTTTGTCTTCATCTGTCTTGTTCTTTATAGAACAGACAATTTTTAATTTATTGTACATCTGTATGGTAGCCTTACGTGAGCAGGAGTTTTGGTGATTTGTCACTTTCTGTTTTCACCTAAACGTTCACTCACGCTGCAAAGATTGGCAAAAATTCTAACGTGGAGCGAAAGTGAAAATACAGTGAAGGTAACTCAGCTATACACGTTCAGTTCAGTCTTCAGAACTTACCAGTCAAACTGTGACACACATATCCGTTTGTCCCCTGCTTTACATACGCGTTAATCGTACTGTTGTTTCAACCTGTTTAGTTTTCATTTGAACGAAAATAATACAAACACAGATGATGCTGAATAACACATGCACACTTGTGGACACTGGTGACATAGCTGGAAGGATAAGCCATACATGTCACTTTGACCACAGCTCTAGTACATCCGGCCCGCAGTGGCCAACAGTCCTACCGTGCTGAAAACACCCGTTCACGTTAGATCACCGAAGTCAAGCAGCATCGGGTGCGGTTAGTACTTGGGTGAGATACCACCTGGGAACACCGCGTGCTGTTGGCACAATTCGGACGTGGTAACCCGGTGGTTTGCGCGCTGGATTTGCACGTTTCGACAACTGCCGCCGTGTTCATGCGGAGTACGATCACGTTAAACATGTGGGTCTGTAAGTCCTTCCGAGAGGTTGGTGGTAGGGGAAGGAGGGTATGTGTCCCTGTAGATGCCTCCCCCACTAGGTTCCGGTCTAAATTGGGTGGCACTTCCCGGTCGTCCAAACGGTTACCTTACACGTTTCTGTTAGGTCGGACGATCTGGGTCTCAACAACAACATCCGGCCAGCAAAACTGTCGGAATTCCCACAGTTAAAACGATTTGCTGGTAAGCCGAATCAATTCCGCATTTCAAGCTTGGAGTGTTCATGTTGATCGGAAGTCCAAACTGTGCGTATATGGACAACCTTAATGTTATCTTAGTACGAGCACGCAGATCTGAAATTTTGCTTGTCAGTACAGGATAACGTCCATTTGTTGAGTCGTATTTCATAATATTATAACCTGTCCGAAGGCATTTTAATCGGAAAGTTAACTGATAATTTATTTGATAATTTATTAAAAAGTTAGTCGATACCTTGTTACTTTCCTTATATACATAATGTATAAGGAAAGTATTGCGACGGGGTCGAAAATACGAATTCGAGTTTTCGACGGGAGAACACGTTTCAAGCATCCCTGATTACGGATCAAATATTTTTGAAGTGATGTATGTGTGTGTGAAAGTATGTGTGTGTGTGTGTGTTTGTGTGTGTATGTGTGTCAGTGAGTCTGTGGAGACGATAACTGACGAACGAATGGACTGATTAAAATGAAATTTGGTACAAAAATCACAATCCGTAAACACTGGAAGCCTATTGTTTTTATACGCAATCGAATGTTGAGAACCCCTCTAAATTTTCGAGTGAAATTTTGAAAAAAATCGTCAAAAAATCAGAACCACTAATTAAGTTACGCAAATAGACATTTCTTATGTAATGTTTCATTAGAAAAGATTGACATAAATTTTAAAGTGCTAACATGAACCGTTCTCGAGATATTGCACATTTTTCAAAAAAATTATCAAAAAGTCATATAAAATAAATAAAATATATTTCCTATTGAGAAACATGTTCACTTTTTATATGTAATACCTTGCGATAAATTTGGTAACTACATTCTCGTGGAACCACTCGTTTCATTCAGGAAAAAAGATACTTTGAGTAATACTTTTGCATTTGAACGCCAATAGTCATTTATCGGCCATAAGAATAACTTATTTCTCCGTCCATAACGCTTTGCGATATTTGGGCGACGAATTTGGCGGAATGTCGCCAACTTGGCGACATTTTTAATTGTTGCTAAATTAACAAAAATCTCGCCAAATGGATAAAAATGACGCTAAATCAATGAAAATGACGACTAATTGAAGAAAATTCAAAATCTTGGAAGGTATATAAGTATCTACTATAAGAATAACATTTTTACTTTCCTTATATACATAATGTATAAGGAAAGTATTGGACGGGGTCGAAAATTCGAATTCGAGTTTTCGACGGGAGAGCATGTTTCAAGCATCCCTGATCACGAATCAAACATTTTTGAAGTGATGTCTGTGTGTATGTGTGAAAGTATGTGTGTGTGTCAGTGAGTCTGTGGAGACGATAACTGACGAACGAATGGACCTATTCGAACGAAATTTGGTACAAAAATCACAATCCCTAAACACTGGAAGCCTATTGTTTTTAAATGTAATCGAATGTTCAGAACTCCCCTAAATTTTCGAGTGAAATTTTGAAAAAATCGTCAAAAAATCAAAACAGCTAAAAAAGTTACGCAAATAGACATTTCTTATGTAATTTTTCATTAGAAAACAATTAACATAAATTTTAGAACGCTAACATGAACCGTTCTCGAGATATTGCACATTTTTAAAAAAAATTATCAAAAAGTCATTTAAAATAAGAAAAATATATTTCCTATTGAGAAACATGTTCACTTTTCATATGTAATACCATGCGATAAATTGGGTGACATCATTCTCGTAGATCTAGCTCGATCCATTCATGAGAAAATATATTTCGTGTAATACTTTTGTATTTTAACTCCAATAGTCATTTATCTGCTATAAGAATAACTTATTTCTCCGTCAGTAAAGCCTGGCGAGATTTTGGCGACGAATTTGGTGGAATGTCGCCAACTTGGCGAATTTTTTAAATGTTGCCAAATTGACGAAAATCTCGCCAAATGGATAAAAATGACGCTACATCAATGAAAATGACGACTAATTGTCGAAAATTCAAAATCTTGGAAAGAATATAAGTATCTACTATAAGAAAAACCTATTTTTTTTTACTGTAAAAGTAGTAAATTCATTGCATTATATAAGGAAAGTCATGTGTTGCCCACATCAGATTTTTTTAACTGTAAAAGTAGTAAATTCATTGCATTATGTAAGGAAAGTCTTGGGTTGCCCACATCAGATTTTTAACTACATATTCGGTTAACCAATTTTTGAAAAATAAGCAGCTAGCAGCATTATACATGACACAAAACATTATACTTTCATTGGTCGGGCATATTATAAGAACATGTTGTCAATTTACCAGTTGAACGTGTCGTCATAGCCGGTATATCTACTTTCTGATACAATGATTATAAATTGTTGTACTCATAAAATACTTTACAATTTCTTAACGTACCTTTCTCGAAGACGTAAATTTATGTTTATTATCGTATCTGATACGATACCATGAATGGATCTATTACCATATTGGCGTTTATTCCGTTCAAAATAGTGACGTGAATAACCGTGACGTCACATAATTACGCATGTACAAATGGCCAATAGAAATTTCATTGAAAGTTGAAGACAATTAATTTAATATTTTAACTTCTAATATCTGATTGGTTTGCATACAATCGCCTTTTTTTAAACTAAGTGTATGCCTTGAGAATCATACGTAGCACTAATTTTACGATACGACATAGTGGCATGTACAAAGTTTGGAAGCTCTAATGAAGGCCAGCAATTGAATCAACGTCTTTTTATTAGTGTAATTGAGTTCTGATCTTCAAAATTAATAAACACATTCTTTTTAAAACCTATCTCAAAAGTTAAGGCTAGACATTGTTTCATGGGGGAAATATAAGGGTTATTTTATTTCTCTTTCTATTAAGATGACAAAGCCATTTTACAAAGATTTAGCTTGCTCTTTATAATCGGTTTATTTTAAGCTCATTACTTCAAGTTGTGTTGCCAGTAGATAGTTGTAAATTTAAGTCTGCAACAGTTTATTCCCTTTAACCTTTAAAGCTAAACATATTATCGAACTCACTCTCTTATAAATATGTGATCTTAGTTAATTAAAGAGAAAGGATAATCTCAATTTTAATTTGCTTGATAAAAACAACTATTGAGACGGGTTTTTTTTCGATATAAGGGATTTATTACTCGACTTTTATACCCTAAATGTTGCACGGTGTACGGTGTTCCATTAATAAATTGTTTATACAATCGGAATGATATTTGGTACGTTGTAAGGACCTTATAGTTCCTCGCCAATCCTCATCTTGATACATCTAAGCTATACTAGGGTAAGAAGATTAAGGTAACGGGATTGGTGACAGAAAAAATTTATTGATTTGTAGTAGACTGTAAGAAATATATACCCAGCTGTGATAACTAGGTTATGCAATTAGTGACAGAGCAACACTATTGATTTGTAATCAATAAGTAAAATACACTTTTTGCGAAAGGATATGGAAAACTTGAGCAAAGTGTATAAGCACAAATAAAATGATAATGCAACATACATCTGTTTCGAGGATACATTAGATCCCCATCGTCAGTGCAAGAGAACCAACAAAACCGAAGTTCAAAATAGGAATGTCATTCTTATTTTGGACTTTGTTGGTTATCATTGACGAAGGGGATATAACATATCCTCGAAACAGCTGTGTGTTGCATTATCATTTTATGTGTGCTTATATACGTTGTTCAAGTTTTTCTTTTTGATTTACAGTCCGCTGTTAAAAATATGCGTACAGCTAGCTCTCTTGTAAGAGCAGAAATTCAAGTGCCATACGACAGCAGAAACTTTTCTTGTGATATAAAAATTAATGCCGATGTTGCAAGTTTCTCTCGGTAGCTCAATGGTTAGAAACTTGTATAATCAGTTCGAAGATCTCCAGTTTGATACCCAGCTGGAACAGTAAGTTCTTGACAATGACATCCGAACGAATCATCATTGAATCCATCATCATTGAATCTAACACTACAGGTTAGATTCAATGATGATGGCAGTCGGAAAAATCAATTTACGACTTTTTAATGGATCCTATAACTGTGGTGCTAGTTTCAAAATCACTACTGCACAAATATTGGGTAAAAAAGCAGAGAATATAAAAACGCTTTGTAAGTGTCTTTATTAAGAAATGAAATGAAATTTTATTTAAACATCTCCAAAAATGGGATACATTCAGCTGTGATATTTTTTAAATTATCACAGTACTGTAGTAATTTATTATACTTGAAAACTTGAAACTTTATCGAAAAGGTCTGTTCCAGTTACACGAAATGAACTTAATAATGACGTCATCGGAATATAAATCGTCGGCCTGCAAAATCAATGAATATTTCATTCATATTATTCATATTCCAGAGCTAAATAATTTTGATTGAATAAAATTCAGCAATTCTTATACAAGCCACGCTAGTCAATTGCTGGATTTGTGTACATTCAGCATGCTATAGAAATTAGGCTTCGTTGTAGGAATATTCAAAGTTTAGTGATTATCTAGAAGGAAAAATATTATAATTGCGTTGGCACAGAATTTAGATATACAGTTAATACGCAAAAATAAACTCTTTTTGGAATGGATGCAACATTAAATATAAATTTCAATTATTAAAATTTACGATAGTTATTTAGCAAAAAAAAAAAAAAAATTGGATGCCGTATTTTATTTTGCAATGAGTCTCTTGATCTCTTATCATGATCATATCATGATCATGATCATATATCATGGTTGTAATTATTTCAAATTTTATTTAAAAACATACTTAACGTATTCTGCTGAAATTTTTTTTATATATTTTATGTAATAGTTTGAAAATGTTCTGAAATGTTCGAAGTAATGGGTGAATTTTAACTTCGCTTAAATGAATGAAATATTAGATCCTGTAAGGTCTAATGTATTTTATTTTTTCAGCCTGGGTTAAATTCGAAACCAATTCTGTGATATTATTCATTTTCATTCCAATATTCCACAGACCGTCTCAACAACACACTGAAATTTAGTTTTGATAAAATCATTTTTATGGCAGTTATCGTGCGAACGGACAGACAGACAGACAGAATGACTAAAGTCATGAACACTTTCAACTATGTTGGAAAGTGTTAAAAAGTAGATGTCCTTCTCCTTCCTAACGTGCTAGCTATTATGATTCCTTATCGAAGTTGTGGCTCTCTTCAGTGTGGGAATAAAAAGTAAAAAGAGAAAAAATATTAAAATACAGCAAATACGGACAAGAAATCTGTATTTTGCTGCATATGCCATTATGCCATAATTCCGATTCAGTTCCGCCTCTCTGTCTAAATATTTTCTGCATCTCATTTCTTGTCTATATCTATATATATAAAGAAGAAAAGTATGTATATATGTATGTGTGTATGTATGATCCAACATCACGCATGAACGGCTGAAGCGAATTTGATGAAATTTGGTGGGTAGTTTTGAAATAGACCCACTTAAAATTATGTCCTTGTTTCGAGTTTCTAACACCAGGATCTGTCGCGATATTAATGATAAACGAAACTGTCGTTTGTCTTTTCGTCACGGGAGAACAGCGGCACCGAATTTAATGAAATTTTGTGGGTAGTTTGGAAATAGTCCCCCATAAGTTTATTCCAAGTTTCGAGTTTCTAAGACTAGGAATTGTCGAGATATTAATGGAAAACGAAACTTTATCCTATGAGTTCTACACTCTAACTCCATGATTTCTAACGAAAAGGTTGGAAATCCTTGGTTTAGAACGTGAAAGTCAATTAAATATCTGAGTTTTGTGGGAGTTTATTGAACGTATTAGTCACACTTGAAAATCGCAGGTTTGAAATATGAATTTAAATGGAAACTCTATCACCATGGTTTATTTCTCACAGGCTTACCCAACAAATTTCATTAATTTGAATCTATATATACAAAGAAGAAAAGTGTGTATGTATGTATGATCCAACATCACGGGAGAACGGCTGAACCGAAAGAGTTTTGCGTCGTAAATCCCGAGCAACGCCGGGTAATCGCTGCTAGTTATTTATATTTCAAAACTGTTTGTTGTTTTACTTCTTTTTTAACACAATAAGTAGCACCACAGTTGCTGAAACTTAGTATTTTTGTTAGTACGTGGTTTAGCTGCCAATTTGTATAAACTGGAGTTATATTGCATTTTGAAAATGCTCTTTCTTTCAGTATTGAATTTTGAAACGGGAAAAATTATCGGGCATATGTTCCCTTGGCTTAAGATAATTGAATAACTAACTCTAGCAACTACAAATATTTGCATTCTCATGAATCTTAATGAGCCAATCCTATTCGAATATGTCTTTGCTATTCGTATGGGATTCAAAACGAAAACAATTTAGATATCATGTTAACTCTCCTTTACAATAAGTCTGCTTTAAGTTCCTTATCTAAAGTGATTTTGGCAGTAGCTAGTATAAATGTCAGTATTGGAGATTTTATCGTCTCTAACTAAACCCCTGAAGCTAAGCTTGTCATCGAACTTTTCGTTTTATAAAAGGATTTTCTCAGATTTTCTTTGAATAGAGAAAGAATTATTTGTTTCGTTGTCCACTTATTTCAAATATTTTTGCTATTACTTGCCCTACATAGTATAATAGTAGATATAAAACCGGCGTCCTGCCCTAGGAAGTGCAGCAACTGCATCTCTGTTGACGTCATCGTGGGATGACGTCATGAGGAGGAAATGACCTTTGAACTGATAACGTTATCTTATCGTATGACCTTTGGATGGATGACGTAATGAGGGAATATTTGGATAGTTAATCTGATAATAAGAATGTCTCCGCAATGAGATGTTTTTTAAATAAGTAATTACACATATTTCGTATTATAATGTTATTAGAATGTTCTACACTTCGTCGTAGAGGGTCGCGCATTCATTTAGATTCAATGATAACAATCAGACATTCTTAAAAATGCTATCGTATTCGTCTAAAATTTGTGAAATTTTGTAAATGTGTCAAATGGGGGATCTTATACCTCCTGTAACATTAAAAAACATACCTTTAATTCACCAAACATTCAGTAAATTGCGTAACATGGAATTTCTAATACGTAGCATGCAATTCCTAATGGAAAACATGCTCGTTTAATTTGCTAAATGCATTTAAATATTGTAGCAAGTTTATTTCATATATATATTTTTTGTTAATAGGATTATTTAGCTAAATATTTGTCTGTTTCTCAATGGAAGAACTGCAAAAAAAAATCCCGATAGATGGTGCCACTGAAAATTCCTTAGATAATTTCTCCATTCATTCGGTAAATATCGTGTAATACACTCAATCATAATTAAAAACATACTTATAATTTTCCATTCATTCAGAAAATATCGTGTGTACTATACTCAATCATAATTAAGAACATACCATTAATTTCTCATTCATTCAGAAAGTATCGTGCATCTCAATAAAATAATGAAATTTTAGAGGGTCCATGGAATAATGAATGGTAATTTGGGATAGCTTTAAAAATAGTCGTTTTGGTTTATTAATCATTTTAGTCTTTGGTATGCAGATTATTTAATTAAAAAATAATAAAATTGTAGGATCTTAAACCCTTGTAACATTAAACATGTACCTTTACTTTCCCAAACATTCAGAAAATATCGCGTAATTTGCTAAATTACATTTAAATATTGAATATATTCGCGAAAATTCATTCAGTATCCAATCACTCACTCACATTATGAAATTTTAGCTCCCCCCCCCCCCTGTTACATACCCCATAGTTCCCGAAACATTCGCACTACAACAATAAAATTGTAGGATTTTAAACCTCTTGTAACATTAAAAAAGTACCTATAATTTCCCTTTCATTTAGAAAATATCGTGCATTTCACTAAAATAATGAAATTTTTGAGACCCCATGGAATAGTAAGTTGTGTAAGCTTTGAAAAATTTCGTTCTGTTTTATTGAATATTTTTGTTATTCAGAATATTTAATTAAATTTCAATTTAAAAAAATAACTGTTTCATTAAAAAACATTGAACACAGTGGAGTCTTATATGTTCTGTGCTTCCAACATTCGCCAACTCATTTACTAAATGTAAATGCTTCATTGTATTTTAATGAATACAATTAAAAAGAAATCTGATGTGGGCAACACATGACTTTCCTTATATAATGTAATGAATTTACTACTTTTACAGTAAAAAATAGGTTTTTCTTATAGTAGATACTAATATTCTTTCCAAGATATTGAATTTTCAACAATTAGTCGTCATTTTCATTGATTTAGCGTCATAGTTATCCATTTGGCGAGATTTTCGTAAATTTGGCAACATTTCAAAAAAGTCGCCAAGTTGGCGACATTATGCCAAATTTGTCGCCAAAATCTCGCCAAGCGTTATGCACTAAGAAATACGTTATTCTTACAGCAGATAAATGACTATTGGCGTTCAAATACAAAAGTATTATTCAAAGTATTTTTTTTCATGAATGGAACGAGCTAGATCCACGAGAATGATGTCACCCAATTTATCGCATGGTATTACATACGAAAAGTGAACATGTTTCTCAATAGGAAATATTTTGTTTTTATTTTACATAAATTTTTGATAATTTTTTTGAAAAATGTACAATATCTCGAGAACGGTTCATGTTAGCGTTCTAAAATTTATGCCAATCGTTTTCTAATGAAAAATTACATAAGAAATGTCTATTTGCGTAACTTTATTAGTGGTTTTGATTTTTTTGACGATTTTTTCAAAATTTCATTCGAAAATTTAGGGGGGGGTCTGAACATTCGATTGCGTATAAAAACAATAGGCTTCCAGTGTTTGCGGATTGTGATTTTTGTACCAAATTTGGTTCGAATCGGTCTAGTCGTTCGTCAGCTATCGTCTCCACAGACTCACTGACACACACACACACACACACACACACAGACATCACTTCAAAAATGTTTGATTCGTGATCAGGGATGCTTGAAACGTGCTCTCCCGTCGAAAACTCGAATTCGAATTTTCGACCCCGTCACAATACTTTTTTTATACATTATGTATATCAGGAAAGTAATAACCTGTTACGTAAAAAACGTATCCCATAGTTCTCAAAATTGCAGAGTCGTAGACCTCTTGCCACATTAAAAACGTATCTTTAATTTCCCATTCATTCAGAAAATATTGTGAAATTTGCTAAATTTCATTTAAACATTGAGATTCGCGATTACAAAGTCACGATTCATCGCATTAAAATAGTGAGAGATTGGTTCGAGGAGCACGACGTCTCATTCGCATACTTGAATTGGTCGCCATATAGACCTGCCCTTAATTCCATTGAAGATATGTGTGATACACTGGAGAAACAGATAAGGGGTAATTTTACTCTTCTTTCATCTACCAAGGAACTTGGCTAAACGTTACCGCAAATCTGGCCACAAGTAAGATATGAGGCATTACATGAACTCATAGATACAATACCATGACAAATGCATGTCGTAATTTGTGCTAAAGGTGGTCTAACGAAATATTAACTTGTACGACTTTTTTTTTTTTTTTTTTTTTTGCCAGGCAGTGTATCTGAGTTCATTTTTCAATTCTGATTTGAAGTAAAAATGTAGACATCTAATCTCTGACATTGGGCGTAGTCTGAGTAATGTCAGTCACTAGTAGATGATGTTGAATTTTATATTGTTACAAATTTGTAAAAATTTGAACGTAATTCTTCTCTATTCAAATAATACATAGCGGACCATTGCTTCTATTCAAGGCATTTACTTTAATCAAGGAGAAGATGGCTTTACAGACAGCCATTCATAATACGTGAATGTAGGGTTGCCATGTTTTGAATTTCGAGGAAGGGTTCACAGATTTAGTGATTTATCACCAACTTGGCATGTACTAGAACTTACCGAAATATTGAATATTTTTGTTGATACGTACTCTTTTTAAAGAGTCTATTAGAGATTTATTTAGTCTTTATTAGAGATTTACAGGGAAGAACAAATTATATTGTCCAAAATATATTTTCAATGACATGTTGCATCCTTGGCTATTGTAGAGACTTTCGTAGTGTTGCAAGAAGTTTTTTTTTCGAGAAGGTCATGTCATACATTCCCACTGACCTGTACCTCCTCCTGTGTCTTTAAAACTTAAGCAGATCCAAAAATTTACTGTGTGCGACAGTTTACTAAAAATTTATTACTCCAAAAATTTACCAAGACATTCACATTAGTAAGAAATAAGTTCATATTTGTGATCAGCATGTCTACATTAGTACGAAATGGATACTTTTGTGTGAAAAATATTTTAACTGTTGTCCAGTATTAATGCACTCAATAAGAGGAATTTAGCAATAATAAAACGACTTGATTATAAAATAACTTTAGCATCCGTTTTTTTTTTTTTTCAAGTACCCATCACTGTGTTTTGTGTCACCTATGCCATATTATCAGAAAGATCGAGTGTTTGTATATCACAAGACAAGTTTCGATTGATGTTTCCTCATTCTGTAATCCCTAACAAGTGGGCAATACCACGTTTGATTGTTGAATTTGTGAGACTGACAGTGTGCAAAATCTAAAGAGATAAGAGCGGCCATCGTTGTTAAGCACGAATGTTCGATAACTTAAATGAACGTTTATATCGATCACCCAGGAAAGCTCTAAAACAATATCTTCTTTAACTATATTGTCACCAGATACTGTTTTTAGTGATACTAAGAAATTGAGACTTAGAAAACGGCATAACTGATACTGGACGCATATGTAAAAGAGACTGGCGCACACCAAGGTAATTTCTGTTTATTTCGGTTAAGCTTCCCGCAGCAGTACAAATTGACTTTTAGTCAATTTGTACAAAATATAGTTCACAAAATATTTTCCTGGTGATTAAATTTTATATTCATAAATGTCAGGTTGCATCATCTTTGAAAAACCTTCTGGTTAGGACTCCTATTTCTATGGAATATTTATATGTGTTTAGTGGTATTTGAACTTGTGTGTTAGTTCTATAACCTTCAGATTGATTTGCCTGATCTTTATTCTGATTAGCTATTTCAAGTAGATTGTTTTTCGTTTGCCGTTTTCAGGTGGGTTCCACAACCTTCTGAATCTTCTATTTGTTGCCACTTTATGTTTTATACTTTTCAACGTCCTGGTACTTAGATTACATTCTAGACGAAGTATAATAAAGGTAAAGTCCAATACACAAAGTGAAGTAACATCAATAACAATAAACAACAACAATAAAAAATACATATAGAGATGGAACGGGTTAATACATGGCATCACATTTTTGCAACTTTACCAAGACATTCACATTAGTAAGAAATAAGTTCATATTTGTGATCAGCATGTCTACATTAGTACGAAATGGATACTTTTGTGTGAAAAATATTTTAACTGTTGTCCAGTATTAATGCACTCAATAAGAGGAATTTAGCAATAATAAAACGACTTGATTATAAAATAACTTTAGCATCCGTTTTTTTTTTTTTCAAATACCCATCACTGTGTTTTGTGTCACCTATGCCATATTATCAGAAAGATCGAGTGTTTGTATATCACAAGACAAGTTTCGATTGATGTCTCCTCATTCTGTAATCCCTAACAAGTGGGCAATACCACGTTTGATTGTTGAATTTGTGAGACTGACAGTGTGCAAAATCTAAAGAGATAAGAGCGGCCATCGTTGTTAAGCACGAATGTTCGATAACTTAAATGAACGTTTATATCGATCACCCAGGAAAGCTCTAAAACAATATCTTCTTTAACTATATTGTCACCAGATACTGTTTTTAGTGATACTAAGAAATTGAGACTTAGAAAACGGCATAACTGATACTGGACGCATATGTAAAAGAGACTGGCGCACACCAAGGTAATTTCTGTTTATTTCGGTTAAGCTTCCCGCAGCAGTACAATTGACTTTTAGTCAATTTGTACAAAATATAGTTCACAAAATATTTTCCTGGTGATTAAATTTTATATTCATAAATGTCAGGTTGCATCATCTTTGAAAAACCTTCTGGTTAGGACTCCTATTTCTATGGAATATTTATATGTGTTTAGTGGTATTTGAACTTGTGTGTTAGTTCTATAACCTTCAGATTGATTTGCCTGATCTTTATTCTGATTAGCTATTTCAAGTAGATTGTTTTTCGTTTGCCGTTTTCAGGTGGGTTCCACAACCTTCTGAATCTTCTATTTGTTGCCACTTTATGTTTTATACTTTTCAACGTCCTGGTACTTAGATTACATTCTAGACGAAGTATAATAAAGGTAAAGTCCAATACACAAAGTGAAGTAACATCAATAACAATAAACAACAACAATAAAAAATACATATAGAGATGGAACGGGTTAATACATGGCATCACATTTTTGCAACTTTACCAAGACATTCACATTAGTAAGAAATAAGTTCATATTTGTGATCAGCATGTCTACATTAGTACGAAATGGATACTTTTGTGTGAAAAATATTTTAACTGTTGTCCAGTATTAATGCACTCAATAAGAGGAATTTAGCAATAATAAAACGACTTGATTATAAAATAACTTTAGCATCCGTTTTTTTTTTTTCAAATACCCATCACTGTGTTTTGTGTCACCTATGCCATATTATCAGAAAGATCGAGTGTTTGTATATCACAAGACAAGTTTCGATTGATGTTTCCTCATTCTGTAATCCCTAACAAGTGGGCAATACCACGTTTGATTGTTGAATTTGTGAGACTGACAGTGTGCAAAATCTAAAGAGATAAGAGCGGCCATCGTTGTTAAGCACGAATGTTCGATAACTTAAATGAACGTTTATATCGATCACCCAGGAAAGCTCTAAAACAATATCTTCTTTAACTATATTGTCACCAGATACTGTTTTTAGTGATACTAAGAAATTGAGACTTAGAAAACGGCATAACTGATACTGGACGCATATGTAAAAGAGACTGGCGCACACCAAGGTAATTTCTGTTTATTTCGGTTAAGCTTCCCGCAGCAGTACAAATTGACTTTTAGTCAATTTGTACAAAATATAGTTCACAAAATATTTTCCTGGTGATTAAATTTTATATTCATAAATGTCAGGTTGCATCATCTTTGAAAAACCTTCTGGTTAGGACTCCTATTTCTATGGAATATTTATATGTGTTTAGTGGTATTTGAACTTGTGTGTTAGTTCTATAACCTTCAGATTGATTTGCCTGATCTTTATTCTGATTAGCTATTTCAAGTAGATTGTTTTTCGTTTGCCGTTTTCAGGTGGGTTCCACAACCTTCTGAATCTTCTATTTGTTGCCACTTTATGTTTTATACTTTTCAACGTCCTGGTACTTAGATTACATTCTAGACGAAGTATAATAAAGGTAAAGTCCAATACACAAAGTGAAGTAACATCAATAACAATAAACAACAACAATAAAAAATACATATAGAGATGGAACGGGTTAATACATGGCATCACATTTTTGCAACTTACAGGAGGAAAGTGATCCAAGTCACTACACTAATGCGTGTTAAAGGGTAGAGTTCCACTGTTCACAAATTGCAAACGGGAATGTTGAAGGTCATGCGGCCTGGTCGCCGCTCAAGGACGTGCATCGAATTTGCACCGTTCTCAATCTTAATCAAGGTTAAAATGACCATACGACAATATACGGAATGCAGTGGGTAAACAAGTCTCACAGTTGTGAGGATGCTATTGAAGGCAATCATTATATGCACCTCAGTTCCCAAAAGTATCACACCACGATGATATCAGGAACAGTCAAAACGACAAGCTGCACAATAGCAGACACAGCATTAGAGGCACTCACGATGCACACTTCAGCACCAATAGGAAGCACAAAGGAACATTGGGAAGACATCACGAAAGCAAATGGCGGAAAACAACCCCCCACATCAACATGTTAATTGTGGCACTCTTCAATGCTTACTTCATCAGAAGTGTACTGAGTTTGTGGCTATATTCGACTCACATGACGCACTTATATTTCCCACTATCGGATCCTAGTACAACCTACACGCTCATCAGACGAGACGGGATTGATTCTCCAACTCCCAGCGCTGGGTATTTAAGAAAGGCCTGTTGGGTTGAAATTTACCCCATTGCATACATCTGCTCTTATCCACGGCTGTTGAAGCCAATTGGTTCAATTGCTACCATATTTGGGGAAACTGCACTCCTGCACACTCCTCCTTTATACACTCCTGCAAGAGATCATGGTTTTGTGAAGGATCAGCACAACTGAGGTATGTTTGTATTTTTAGAATAGCCATGAGAATCCAATGAATCCCATAAACAACCGTATAATGTCTTAATTAACGTGTAATTTTGTTTTTTAAAGATTTCTTAGCCTTTCCATATTTTTTGACATGCACAAAATGTACTTTATTCTTACACATAATTAATTCTTACACATTCTTACATTTTGCCGGCATTCTTTTTTTTGCCGGCCACACAACTTGTTACCACAAACCCCTTGGGTTGGTCGTGTGGTCTGGGCCTTCAACATTCTTACATTTGGGGCGCGGTAGCCCATTGGTTAGCGCGCTGGAGTTGCACTCGGTAGGCCCAGGTTCGATTCCAGCCACTGCCAAAACTGCCGCCGTGTTCATGCGGAGTACGATCACGTTAAACATGTGGGTCCGAAAGTCCTTCCGAGAGGTTGGTGGTAGGGGAAGGAGGGTACGGTCCCTGTGGATGCCTCCCCCACTGGGTTCCGGTCTAAATTGGGTGGCACTTCCCGACCGTCCAAACAGTTACCTTACACCTTTCTGGTAGGTCGGACGGTCTGGGTTTCAACAACAACATTCTTACATTTTTATTCCTGTACATTCTTATACATTCTTACACATTTTTGTTTTTACACATTCTTACACATTTTTATTCTTACACGAAATATACTTTATACGTATTTTTCGATTTCAAAAGTATGTATATCGATATAAACTCTATTTTTAATTCCCTGCAATTTATTTTATTTTCCTCAAACATACACTGTACACTGCAGGCAAACTAAAACTTAAAATCAAAATAGTATAAACGTTTCACTTTCAAATGGTTCTAAATAATTCAAACAATAAATAGTACGGCTACTATTTTACTTTGATGTTTATCTCGTCAAAATGTATAAAAAACTGCATAACATGTAATGAGAAATATATAAACAATCCCTGTGACGCTAAAAATAAGCCTAATAATAAAATCGTTACCAACGGGACATTGAGCCTTATCATGTAAGACAGAAAGGATGACAGCTTATGCTGGATAATAATGTGTTATTTCGTGATGGTTTCTTTCAAAAACTTTTGGGGCGTTTCTTTCATCTTAGGGAAAAGAACAAAAATGCCCAATAAGCTTGAATTGTTCTGAATATTGGAAAATATATAATATGTATATATGTGTTCTATAGGTATATTAATATTTCATTTACTGAAACAATCATCTTTCTTTCTATATTTAAAATGAACCCTAAAAACTACAACCAATTGAAATAAACCGTGCAAAGTCCATGTAAATATGGATATAGATAATAAATATGGATAAATGTACTTAAAAGTCTTAATATAAGAATGGAGGTTAAAGTGGTCACGTGCGTAAAGTGCCCTATGTGGTATCTTTTCATCTTCAATGCACTGCCACCCAACAGAAATTACTGCTAATTATGATGAAGGTAATTTAATTTACAAATGTACGAAAAAAATTTGATGCTGGCAGCACATGACTTTCCTTATATAATGCAATGAGTTTACTACTTTTACAGTAAAAAGAAATAGGTTATGCTTATAGTAGACTAGCGGCGATTACCCGGCGTTGCTCGGGATTTGCCATGCAAAACAATGATAAAAATTACACCGGAACATATAGGACCGATTGTGATATATTACCTCTGAATGTATCGTATTTTAGAGATATTTAAATAAAATTAAAGTTGGAAAGTATTTCATAATCAATACTTTATGCATGATTTATCTTTCTTGCGATTTCTTATTATCTTTCGTTGTTGAGTAAGCGTGTGAGAAATAAACCATGGTGATAGTTTCCATTTAAATTCAAATCTCAAACCTGCGATTTTCAAAAGTGTCTAATACGTTCAATAAACTCCCACAAAACTCGGAGATTTAATTGACTTGCAGGTTTTAAACCAACAATGTACAACCTTTTTCGTTATGTATCATGGAGTTAGAGAGTAGAACTCATATCTCAAACCTGCGATTTTCAAAAGTGTCTAATACGTTCAATAAACTCCCACAAAACTCAGAGATTAAATTGACTTTCACGTTTTGAACCAACAATGTTCAATCTTTTCCGTTGTGAGTCATGGAGTTAGAGAGGAGAACTCCTAGGAAAAAGTGTCGTTTTTCACCACTAGTCGTAGAATATCAAAACATAGTCTATGTTTTAAGTGGGGCGATTTCAAGACTACCAAGACAAATTTCATGAAATTCGGTTCAGCTGTTCTCCAGTTATGGTGGATCATATATACATATTTACACACTTTTTTTCTTTATATATATAGATACTTATACTCTTTCCAAGATATTGAATTTTCTTCAATGAATCGTCATTTTCATTGATTTAGCATCATTTTTATTAATTTGGCAACATTTTAAAAAGTCGCCAAGTTGGTGATATTCTGCCAAATTCGTCTCAAAAATCACCAAGCTTTATGGACGGAGAAATAAGTTATTCTTATAGCAGGTAAATGATTATTGGCGTTTAAATACAGAAGTATTACTAAGTATATTTTATTTTAAGTATATTTTCTCATGAATGGAGCGAGCTAGATCCACGAGAATGATGCCACCAAAATCATCGCATGATATTACATATGAAAAGTGAACGTGTTTCTCAACAATTAGTATTTTTTTTTTAATTTATGGGATATTTTGATAAATTTATTTGAAAAATGTGCAATATCTCGAGAACGGTTCGTGTTAGCGTTCATAGGTTTGTGTTATTCGTTGTCTAAGGAAGAATTACATAAGAAATGTCTATTTGCGTAACTTTATTAAAGGTTTTAATTTTTTGATGATTTTTCAAAATTTCACTTGAAAATTTAGGGGGGGTCGATTGCGTTTAAAAACAATAGGCGTCTAGTATTCACGGATTGTAATTTTTGATTCCAAATTTCGTTCAAATCGGTCCATTCGTTCATCAGTTATCGTCTCCACAGACTCACTGATACACACATACACACATATATCACCCCAAACACGTCTGATTCGTGTTCAGGGATGCTTGAAACGTGCTCTCCCGTCAAAAACTCAAATTTTCGACCCCGTCACAATACTTCCCTTATACATTATATGTATATAAGGAAAGTAATAAATATAATTATTGCTACACCTTCCCCTGGTGTCACATGGAAACGGCTGGGATTTTAATAACACTAACGACAGCTAGATAGAATTCTCAAAGCATTATGGTATTTTAAAACTCCCCTCCCTTAGAATTTTATCTTCCTCCCTTAGAATTTTATCTATGTTTGTCTAACTCCATGACTTCTATAATTAACACTATTTTGCAATAATTATGCATGGTTTAATAATAGGATTTCAGGGATTTAATAAGTTCAGTATTTAATTCTATAGCTTTAAAATATGATATCACATAGTTATTTTAAATATATGTGAGATTTATAAAAGTGTTATAATACGGGATATAATTAAAAAATGTTAACCATTTGCATTAATTTATTTATTTCAGCACAATTTTTAAATGCGCATATGTTTCAATAACTATATTACTCCTTTTAGTTTCTTTCACTGTTTCTAAAGCAAATAGTCATCTACAAAATCACGCCCATAACATAAAATATTAATGTCATTGTTTACTCTGCTAGCTCAATACATAAACACGGAATCCATAGTAATGTTTGCTCGCTACCTTTACAAGTTACTCAATTAGCGTCCTTTTGTCGGCGACTGCAATTTGATTCAATGATGCACATCCTTTGATTAGTCAAACAAAGGGAATTTGCAAAATACTTTCTTTGGAAAATTGTTCAGACAAATTTCTACAGGCAAAACTGTGTGCAATTTATTTTGTGCTTTCCAATTTCCCTGAAATACTTAATGCATGTAAAGGAATGTACTAGAGGGGGGGGGGGGCCGAAAGTTCGAAATAAGAGGTTTGAATGGGGCAGCAAGTTTTCATATAAATTAATATATGTCCTAATAAAATATGTTTGGACGACATTTGCTCAAGGGGGACAGATATGTACTTGTTTCTTCTTATATATATATATATATATATATATATATATATATATATATATATATATATATATATATATATATATATATATATATATACACATATATATATAAAATAACACATAACAATCGATAAACATCTAAAATCTTGGACTGTTGTTTCGAAATATTTTCCTATGTAAACCAGTTGAATGAGACCGAATGCTGACTGAGATCTAAATTACACTTCCAAAACTGCTGACGGTAGAACCATGAATTTTGCATACACTGGGACTTGGCCTATAAATAATAACAAGAATCTAATATATTGAATTTTGTTTGATACATTTCCATAATGTGCATTTTTTATTCTCGCATTTTTCCAGCTGTAATTCATGGAGGTGGGATAGTCCAGTAGCTAAGGCACGGGGATTTCATTCGGAGGACCGGAGTTCGATTGCCGGCTCTGCGCAAACTGCCCCGTGTTCACCCGGAGTACTGAGAAATTAGATATATGAGTAAGTCTGCAAGTAAATCTGAGTTTGGTGGTAGGGAAAGAACGGTACGGTCCCTTTTCACAAGTAGGCATTAGACCATACGGTCCCCGAATGGTCTAAAGCCTGCTTGTGAAAATGTCCCCTTTAGTCT
Organism: Amaurobius ferox; assembly: GCA_951213105.1. NCBI lineage: Eukaryota > Metazoa > Arthropoda > Arachnida > Araneae > Amaurobiidae > Amaurobius > Amaurobius ferox. The sequence goes on along the minus strand of OX578147.1, from coordinate 43,271,579 downwards.
GTTTTACGTGTATAAAATATACAGGTTTAAAAAAATGTCTTTAAGCACCTTAATACAAAGAAAAGACCATGAGTGTACACGTTAGGTCTATCCTGAAAATGACAACGCCTTACTGAATGAAAATGATTGCAGCCCCCTAGGGAAGCGGTCAAAAATTTAAACTTTCTTACTCGACAACAAAGTGGATAAACGAAAATAACTAATAACAAAGTTGTAGATCATTATCTAATTATACACTTCCATATCCATTATACACTTCCAAAACTGCTGACGGTAGAATCATGAATTTTGCATACACTGGGATTTGGCCTATAAATAATAACAAGAATCTAATATATTGAATTTTGTTTGATACATTTCCATAATGTGCATTTTTTGTTCTCGCATTTTTCCAGCTGTAATTCATGGAGGTGGGATAGCCCAGTAGTTAAGGCACAGGGATTGCACTCGGAGGACCAGAGTTCGATTGCCGGTTCTGCGCAAATTGCCCCGTGTTCTGGGACATTAGATATGTGGACATTAGTACTGGCACATTAGATATGTGGACATTAGTACTGGGACATTAGATATGTGGCTCTGGAAGTCCATCTGAGAGTTTGGTTGTAGGGAAAGGACGGCACGGCCCGTGTGGATTTTCACAAATAAACTTTAAACCATACGGTCCCCGAATGGCCTAAAACCTACTTGTGAAAAGTCCCCCTATCGTCAGTTTTAAGTGTATAAAATATACCGGTTTCCTAAACAAAAGTCTTTAAACGCCTTAATACTTAACTTTGCAAGGAAATGTCCATGAGTGTGCACGTTAGGTATGTCCTGAAAATGACAATTCCTTAATGAATAAAAATGATTGCAGCGCCCTAGGGGATTGGTAAAAAATTTAAAATTTCGCATTCGACAACAAATTGGATAATATAAGTCGATCATATAACTGTTACAGAAAGCATTTATTTGGTGTGTGTGTGTGTGTGGGGGGGGGGGGGGTAGCAACGCGGTGAATAGCGCACGGGGATTGCACTCGGATGACCCGCCATCTTTCTTGGCTCTGCCCAAACTGTCCCCGTGTTCAAGCAGAATACGGGCAATTTATATATTTGGGTACGTAAGTCCTTCTGTGAGGGTGGTGGTACGGGAAGGAGAGGGCGGTTCTCGTGGATGCCGCCCCCACTGGGTTCCGGTCTAAATTCAGTAGCACTGCCTGGGCTGTCTAGACAGGTACCTTACCCCTTCAGGTGGTTTGCATGGCCAGGGCCTAAAGAAAGAAAGGTATAACTCATAACTGCTAGAGACACAAAATTACTTTTTATATTTTCCTACTTATATTATATACATTAAAATGTCCCAGAACAAAATATCCTAAATTTCCTTAATTGACTCTGCTGATTCACAATCAAACATTCTTGGGATATTTTAATGTATTGTTACAGCAAGCATTTTTTTATACTTATCTTTATTTACATACAAATATTCAGAGCAAGCGCTGTCCATGAAGTATGTTCCCTTGAAAACTTCTGCAATCAAAGATTTGATTTCCGTGCTTATCGACTCTAAACGGACCCAAACTCCACTCAAAACTCTGAAGTATCATTTGATAAAATCTCTGAGGTGACAATTGTTAAGTTTAAATGTATCTTTATCCCCTATGCATGCCTTTGTATAGGATTTTCTCTTAATCTGTCAAAACTGACTTAAATCAAACTTAGGGTATTTGATATTTCGACATTTCGGTCAAGGGCTATTAACACAGGACGGCATTGTTTTAAATAAAATTCAATTTATTGGGGACTTCACAGAAATTACAGCAGCTTTCTGTTTAAAGCAATAGACAACATATATACTAATTATTATTGCATATATCCTGAATAATTTACAAATCTACAAATTACAAAAATATACTAGGCTGGTGATAATGCCTACAAGGATACACGTTTACAAAAGCTTATACGCTTACCTCACATTCTGTTATCTCGCCCCGTATTGCTGCCATACCCCGAATACTAGACTCTCCCTAGTCATCGTTGTATCGAATGGGATTTCTTTCCACTCCCTATTTGAATCCTTCATCGTCTACTCAAGAACCCTTCATCATCTACTCAAAAACCTTTCATCGTCTACTCAAGAACCCTTCTTTCATTCTATATATAAGAACCCTTCTTTCATTCTATATATAAGAACCCTTCTTTCATTCTATATATAAGAACCCTTCTTTCATTCTAAGAACCCTCTACTCAAGAACACTCTATTCAAGAAGCCACTGAAACTCTCACACTCCGAAACATATTTCTACTCTACTTTAGGAACGCAGAAAATGCTGATTAGCTCGGTGTGATGGGTCTATCAACCGAACAAGTTAGACTTATTAGTTTAAATAAACATAAGTTATAATGCAAACTGAGGGACATAATAATTGAAAGGTTATTTAGACCTCCCATAAACTTTCGTCCGTTTGGTAGCTGGGGAATTAAAGATGTATTGATGTAAATGGTAAATTATTTCAAAACTAGATTTGTATTGTATTACTCATATTCGATTATTCAGTTTGTATTCATATGTTATGATGCTGCGTACCACCCCAAAATTATTCGATCAATTACATTTAACAGTTGTTTAGAAATCAGTGTTTTTGTGATGTAAAGATCATTTTGGACACCGGTATATATTTTATTAATGGATATATATATATATATATATATATATATATATATATATCAGCATATATATATATATATATCAGCATATTTGGTAAATTGTATAGTTAAAAGATTTGGAATGGTTGAATATACTTAAATTTTCTCCTTAGTATCTTACATCAGCCAGACATCCACTTTCTCTTGAATAAGCATTACCATGTATTTACATCCTCTTATAATTTAGCTTCTATGTTTTCTATTATCATCTGACCCATTATTTTGTAGCTCTTACTGTTGAATATCACATTTTATCGTCTTTTCGCATTACTGTTATTTATTTCTCACGGCTGGCAACATCAGTTCTCAACTTTTTATTTTTGGCGATTAACAATATTGGTCTCTTCATTCAAGTCTCCAATGGATCAGCCACATGCGGTGTTTTTTCAGGTATTCTTGTTTCCTATAATTTTCCATCTTTATGCATGTAGTCCAAGTTATAAGTGTTTATAGATATAATCTATCACTGATATTAGAAACATGCATTTTGTGTTTTGATAAAATATTTGGACTTGACGAAGAGTTTTATCGAAATGAACAATTATTTTGTTTAGGCCTAGGGCTTGTCCACGTGTAAAGCTTTAATGCTTGGATTTTATTTGATTTTATTTTATCGAATTCTTTCCATTGATGTTTGTTTTTGTCTTCAGCTTGATGACTAGAGGTTTGCATTTTATTTTCCACTATTTATGATTCTGTGATTGATATTTTTTATTTGTTAAGCATATTTTAACATTGGGGTTTTATTGAGTTTCAACTTCTCTCTATTCTATCATTGGATTTTCAAACTATTATATATATATATATATATATATATATATATATATATATATATTTATATATGTATGTGTGTGTGTGAATATTTTACAAATGGATATATATTTATAATTTTATTCAAATGTTGTAAACATGGCTACCAAATTAAGTTTAAAATAACACAATCGTTTGTTGGCTATTTTTTAAAGCAAATAATTAAATAATCAACAACCTGGTGCTTCAGCCCTTGTAGAGCCTTGGCCTCCTTTAAGATTTTTGACCCTTCATTTCTATTGGCCGCTTTCCTCTTATAATTTCTAATACCAAGCAATTTCAAATCATCCTCTACCTGCTCCTTCCATCTGATCCTAGGTCTTTCTCGGGATCTTAACCCTCCTGGGTTTCCCTCCAAAAGCGTTTTAGTAACTCACCTCTCCTACATCCTCATCATATGTCCGAGCCAATGAATTCTTTTTTTCCTTAAAGTTGTAACAATATCTATCTCTTTATATCCTTCAAAAACCTCTTCATTTGTTCTACTCCTCCAATGTCCATCTTCACATATTGCTCCGAAAATTCTCCGCAGAATTTTTCTTTCCCATATTTCCAAAACATCGGTATCTCATTTAATTAAAGTCCAAGTCTCCGATCCATATAGAACAATTGGTCTTATTATCACTTTATGGATGAGTATTTTGAGTTTAATATTTACATAGCTCGACCTCAATATTATCATATACAAAGAATTATCATATGCAAAGAATTAAACAATAATGTTATAATTAATTGAACTGTTCGAAAATATAGACAAAAATGGCAACAAACAGCGATTGGGGATGGAATATTGTTTCACATACCGCAATATTCATGTTAACGGAATTATAAAATGTATGCCATTTGTATACTTACATTTAAAATGTTTTTCGAAATTTAGAGCATTTATTATATGTGTGGATGTTACACATAACAACTAGCTATTTCGACAACGCAGTAACGGTGAGTGGAAATAACTAGTATTAACATATTTTTGGTAGAAAAATCTTCGTTTAAAGCTGCTGAGTGCTATAAGCCAAGAAAGTATAGATAAAAGAATAATAATTTAACAATGCTGGAAATATAAGAAACTGATGTGGTCAGCAGATGACCTTCGCTACGCACACAAATTCATTTTCTCTTTCTTTCTCAACTCATTAAATTTCACAATGAAGCAATTCAAATTTTACAATTTTCAGTTCTTTCACAATTCGTTAAAGTGAGTATATTTGCACAAAATAACATGATAATTATTTAAAATTCCACCAAATTCGCAGTCTTAATTCAAATATCGATTTCATTTGGCGATTTTTTTAAGGAAGCGGGTTAAAAATGCGAAAGCATAGAAATATCGCAACAACTATTACTCGCAGGGTTATGGGGTGGCATCACAAAAATTACGTTAGAAACAAGCATTTAATTGATACATTAGAGTATATACAGTCTTTTAATCTTTGACGATTTTTGCAAGCTGTTCCGCGAGTTAAAGCAAGTTCCTTTTTCTCGAATCTCACCGAAACCTAATTAGTACTAGAGTAACCCTCAAGCGGATTATCTGCCACATTTTGTGAACACTGGTTTATTTATTTTTGAAAAAGATGATACTGCGGTACGCTAAATAGAAAGATACTTAAAAGTACTATTATTATTAACTATAATAATATTGTTAACCCGCACATCAACAAGTCATTATGTCGCACAAGTATCTCTCTAGTCTCTGCACAAGTCATTAAATCATAATTGTAATGTCGAACTCGAACTGTTATTCCACAAGTCGTTATTTAAATCATCTTCTCGAAGTTATCCGTCAAAGTCTGCTCCTAGCGTCCTTCTTCGGTCACAGGCTGTGGCTCTCCTTTTCCCGCGAGGGTGTTACTCCCCCATTGCTTTCATTTGCAGCATTCAGTGTGACTCAAAAAGTACTATCTTAATTGGTTAATCATTGAACCAATGTCGCTACTTGGCATCCTCGTAAGGGCCCGCTCGGCCCCCTCTGTCTTGACGCTCCTAAATTTATGGTCTGCTGTAAACCTCGGCGCCTTCCAGACTACAAGTATTGTTCGATGTTTCGGACACAATAAATAACTGGCATAAACTTGTCTCACCAAAACACATGTGGGATCTATTTCTGATCTCACAGATACATACGATTTTTGCTGACCATTTTGCAAAAAAAGGCAGGTTCTTTGTTTCCAAATCGTACCAAAATCTAATTAGCACCAGGGTAACCCAAGGCGGGAGTCATTATCAAATCTTGTAAAATTTCGTGGAAAAGTTTTTGAACTAGAGTGTCTACATACGCTGTACAGACAAACACACAGACAGACACACGCACACACAGACGCCACGCAAAAAATTGTAATTTCGTGTTCTAGAGGTCCCAAAACCATTCGCCGAAAACGATCCGTCAAAAACTCGACTTGCGAATTTCTACACCATTCCAATACTTTACCTGTATATTACCCATGTATTGTAGGAAAATTAATAAATTACCATGCTCAGTTGGGAACGTAAAAAATGATAAAATATCTACAACATTTCTCTCTTTTATCAAACATTAAACCGAAAAATTATAAAAATTACTGTATCAAAAACATATTTTAGGTTTTTCCTTTTTTGCCATCCAGATAACTGATGAATATGTCTTGAGAGTTTCGAGCAACAAAAAATTGGTGGTAAAGAAAAGTTAGTACTGAAAAATATAGTTTTGAATACATCGAAAGAAAAGAAGGCGGTTAAAATGAGCGCTATTGGGCCTCAAAATAATATTTCTGGTTTTATTAATAACGAACGGGTTTGAAAACTCTTTGAGGATTTGAAAAGAAAAGTTTTCAAGAAATATAAACGTTAAAGAAATTTTAAAAACATTGTTTTAGAAAAATTTGGGAGTTTGCTTATCTTAAATAGCCTTTCAATATTATTCATTAAAAGGCAGTATAAAAAATATAGTTTGATTAAATAAGAGATGAATTTATAAAAAAGAGGCACAACAATTTTAATTACCCATTTAATTCTGAGTTAATCCCATTATCTTCAATGCTATTATTTTATTTTTAATTTATTATTCTCAAAGAAACACAGAAAAATAAATTTCAAAATTCTTAGCTTTATATGTCTTTCAGGCTTTGAATGATATTTCTTTTAAGAGTTTTATTACATTCGAAGAAACTCCAATGAATTATTTTTAAAACATATTGAGGGGTAAGCATGCAGGATGGGTAAATAAAGTATTTAAAATTTGTCAAAGAATGAAAACTAACATCCTAAAAGTAATAAGCTACAACTTGTTTTACATAAGTATTGTTTTACTTAACAACGGTTCTTAGCGGCAAAAATAGTTGTCCCAATCGAAAATTGGCTCAATCAGCTCCAGTTCGTTAATTGACTTACAGTCTTTTATGCCCTCAGCAGAAGTACCGTGAGGGATCTGCAAGACCTCCCCCCCCCCCTCCACACACACACACTCCCTATTTTGTTGATTCCGAAAGAAATATCGAAAATCCGGTTTTGTTATTTTTGGCCTATGGTTATCAATATTATAAGTGTGAATGAAGAAAATGACAAGTAATGGATGAAAATTCAATATCTTGGAAAGAATATATCTACTACAAGAATAATCTATTTTTTCGTCTGTAACATATGGGGAAATTCTGAAGGCGAACTTTGTCGGAATATCGCCAACTTGGTGACTTTTTAAATGTTATCAAATTGACGGAAATGTTGAGAAATTGATAAAATTGCCTCCAAATTGATTAAATTGCCTCTAAATTAATGAAAGTTCTGACTAATTGATGAAAATTCAATATCTTGGAAAGAACATAAGAATCGACTATAATAATAATACATTTCTCCGCCAGTCCGTAATACTTGCCGAAAAATATGGCGGGTTGTGGTCAAAGTGGTGACTTTTTACATGTTGCTAAATTGACGAAAATATTGTCAAATTGACGAAAATGTCACCAAATTGATAAAAATGACGCTAAATGGGAAGCAATGATTTGCAAATTTTTAATTCTGTCATATGACGGGCATACTTTCTAGTATATAAGAAATGCTCTTCTCTCGATTTGTTTGTAACGCTTGATACATTTGTCAAATTCGGCAAATAATGTAGTGAAATAACACCAACTTGGCCATATTTAGCCTCAGATTGACAAAAATGCAGCCAGAATTACAAAAATGACGCCAAGTTTATGAAAATGACGCCTAATTGATGAATTTATTATTAAAATATTTTAATATATGGACTATAATGTTTATTGAGGAGGCTATCAATAGAAAAAATTGTAAATTTAGAGTTGCTTGAAATATAAGCTAATTGGGTACGAAATAGTTTTACGTGTTGCCATCCGGAAAAGAGCCAAATGTACAGCTCAAAGTTACAGACACTGTGCTGTATATATATCTTCATCTCTTTTTCACTGTGAAAGAAGTTAATTCATTGTAATAGATAAGGAAAGCTATGTGCTGTCCACATTATATTACTTTCCTTCTATACATAATGTATAAGGAAAGTATCGTGAAGGGGTCGAAAATTCGAATTCGAGTTTTCGACGGGAGAGTACGTTTCAAGCATACCTGATCACGAATCATACATTTTTGAAGTGATGTGTGTGTGTGTGTGTGTGTGTGTGTGTATGTGTGTGAAAGTATGTGTGTGTGTGTGCGTCAGTGAGTCTGTGGAGACGATAACTGACGAACGAATGGTCCGATTCGAGCCAAATTTGGTACAGAAATCACAATCCGTAAACACTGGAAGTCTATTGTTTTTATACGCAATCGAATGTTCAGAACACCCCTAAATTTTCGAATGAAATTTTGAAAAATCGTCAAAAAATCAAAACCACTAATAAAGTTACGCAAATAGACATTTCTTATGTAATTTTTCATTAGAAAACGATTGAGATAAATTTTCGCTAACATGAACCGTTCTCGAGATATTGTACATTTTTCAAAAAAATTATCAAAAAGTCATATAAAATTTAAAAAAAATACTTCCTATTGAGGAACATGTTCACTTTTCATATGTAATACCATGCGATAAATTGAGTAATATCATTCTCGTGGATCTAGCTCGTTCCATTCATGAAAAAATATACTTTGAATAATACTTTTGTATTTGAACGCCAATAGTCATTTATCTGATGTAAGAATAGCTAATTTCTTACTGCATAACGCTTGGCGAGATTTTGGCGACCAATTTGGCGGAATGTCGCCAACTTGGTGACTTTTTTGAAATGTTGTCAAATTAACGAAAATCTCGCCAAATGGATAAAAATGACTCTAAATCAATGAAAATCACGACTAATTGTCGAAAATTCAATATCTTGGAAAAAATATTAGTATCTACTATAAGAAAAACCTATTTTTTTTACTGTAAAAGTAGTAAATTCATCACATTATATAAGGAAAGTCATGTGTTGCCCACATCAGATTTTTTTTTTATATTTATTGCCGCTGCATTTCACATTGCGAATCAGTTAAGGGTTGAGTTCTTTATATATCCGTTGCGGAAACATACTAAAAGGACTATTTTTAACCCAACACTGACAACTAATACGGTATACAAAAGACAAATTTACATTATTCTTCTGTGAAACGATATTTGGCATTAACTAGGAAGCGTAAATAATAAATCCCTAAAGCATTTATAGGCTTTTCAAATATGAATAGAATTAAAATACGTTCTACTATACTTATCTTTCATTTATATCCTCCGGCTGCAATTTACTTAAAAGCGGCTTTATTTCTAGTAAATTGAATCAGCAGATAACTTTTAAAAAGTAAATTACTAATGTAATTATAAATGTCAGAGCGCGTCGAAAGAATTAGCATGGATATTTCTCTAAAGGGACTTTTTCATCACAACATGGTAAAACACTCTTCGAATTACCATAATTTATGGAAAGTGAAGAGTCGAAATTGCTTTTGCTAGTGCTATGACTGGAAGAAGATCATTTAATTATAGCTGTTCTGAAAGGTGTTTAATCTGTGTCGTAAATCTGTTGCAGTAATCAAATTATATTTTATAGAAGTCTCGCAAAACATGTTGTGAAACTGTGTTGTCGTTAAAAACTAACACTTCTGATATATTATAGCACACGTAATTATGTGCACTCTGAAAACTCTCATATGCCCAACATGTAACCTTCACAACATATTGTTATGCATACTAAAATTATCTCCCGAAAAGAAACGACGTTGACAAGTGTTGGGTTGCTTTAGGATTTATGGAATTTGGGGGGTTTGAAATTTACTTTTATTTATTTTTCCCTGGCTCAATATTCTCAATTTGGTAATATTTAAATAATATTTATTTTTTTATTTACTCGTTAATTAGAATATTTTTAATCTTCTAAATTAGTGTTGTTTATAATATTCTTAATTAAAAATGTTCCATTCCCTAAATTAATGTTACTTTTGATTTGTAAATTTATAAAAATGATTGACTGATTTCCCTTAACATTCCTTTTAATTTGATGCCACATTTTCCAATTTTGGTTAGAAATTCCACTTGCTCCATAGTTTCCAGTTATTTCTATGCTCAGTGTTTTTCAAAAATTTCAGTTGCGGCCATTTTGGAACCTTGGTTTTGCGCGCTTTTTGCCGCGATTGATGCGATGCCTAAGTGATTTTCGCGCCTCTTCGGAATTCGTGAATTATTGTAATTGGTTCGCGTTTTTCCAGATCGTCTCCAGAAAAAGAAATAAAAAACTGGTGCTTATCCATGTGGCCTTCGGTACCTTCATAATTTTATGATATATGTACTATAATGATGTTGGGAAATTCTGGCTTGTACGCAAACTGCATTGCTAGACATGCCAATTTGTCAGAACATAATGTTTGTGAGCACACAATACGTTGCAAGACATGTAAATTTGTTTTACTTAAGTTTTTCTTATACACATCTTTTAGGAGCTTTATGGGATTCATAGAACCCGACCGTACCAGTTACGTAATTCCGTATGCTTTAATTTATTTCTTTTGAGATAGAATCTTTTCTATAAATTATTCTATATATAGGATATAATTAACGCTTTCAACATAGTTGAAAAGGGTTTATGATTTTGTTCATTCTGTCTGTTTGTTCTCCCGATAATTGCTACAGAAATAACTTTATCAAAATGAAATTTTAGTATGTTGTTGAGACGGTCTGTGGAATATATGGGAATGCAAATGAATGATATCACCCAATTACTTTTGGATTGAGCCCCGGTTGAAAAGGTGAAATGCATTATACCCTATGAGACCTAATTTTTTAAACATTTTTTAAACGAAGTCAAAATCCACAAATTGATTCGAAAATTTTAGAAAATATTCAAATTATCCCGTAAAATATATATAAAAAAAATCAGGGAAATATGTTTGGTAGTTTTTTAAATACAAATTAAAATAATAATTACAACCATATAATATAAAGAGATCAAGTGACCCACTTTAAAATAAAATATGGCATCCATCTTTTTTTCCCAGTGTCAAAATCGGAATTTTTAAAGTTCTGTTAAATGTATATTTATTGTTGTATCCGTCCTAAAACCGCTTTATTTTTGCCTATTTTCTGTGCATCTATATTTTGCGCCAACACAATTGCAATGATTTTGAGTTTAAATGATCATCAAAGTTTGATTATTTCTACAACGAAGCCTAATTTTAGCAGCGGATAAATAGCACAAGACTCACATGAAGTCATAAGGACACGTCACTCCAACATTATTACCGACAACCAGTGGGAGCTTCAGAGAACTGGGCATGTCCAAGGAGATTTTAGTTTAGATTACGGTCTGGACATCACTCATTTGTTAAAGTTACTACTGTATTAATTTTTTCAATCTATTAATTACTATTATTAGATAGTTTAGAATATTAAATTCTAAGTTATAGGTGATGCTTGAAATAAACTGCGCATGTGCAAGGAGGATTTTATTTTAAGTTACGATCTCGGTATAACTCAAATAGTATTATTCACGGATATATAAATATATTTAAATCGCCTTCGTATTATTGGATAGCATAGAATATTAAACTATTAGTATTGGATAGCATAGCATATTAAATAATTTAGTCATTTTGAGAGCAATTGCTGGTATTAATATATGCTCAAAATTTGTATGTGTTTTAATTTATAATGATATCTTAAACTTGCTTCGAGAATGTGAATTTTAATATTATAACGGGGAGATAACTAAAAGTAGTGATTAGAAATAGTGTAAGCTTTATCTGGAAAGTTCAGGAAGTTTGAAACTAGAATGAGATGTAATATTATGATTAAAAACAAACTACTAAATTTCAAATATATTTTAGAAAATTCGAATAAAATATAGTAGCTTAGCAAGGTTAGAAAATAGGAATAGAAAGTCAGGTGTCAATGGCACCTGACCATTTTTCCTCATTTGAAAAAATGTTTTACTTGGATGCAATTTTATAATTATTTGTTTTGTTTATATTATGCATATTGCAAAATCAATCTTATTTTACTAGTAATTCATTAGTTAAATTGTTAAAAGCAAGAATATACTTTTTCTATCACTTGCAAATAATTTCCCAAAATATTTCTACTTCATAGGCGCCTGCAACTCTTTTTCTATGTGGGGGGGGGGGAGAGAACTCAAGAACATGATGTACAACTGGCTTGATGTTCATCTTTGCTATATTAAATATCCATGGGGGTGACCCCCACCCCCTTGAGTTCCCCTATGGGCGATCATGACTTAATATTTAATAAAATGGTTGTAAAGTTCATCTAATTTAGAAGTTAGAAAACATTTTAAAATGTTATATCTTGTAGGTATTCATCTTAAATAGGTAGCATTTTAAATTCTAGTGCATTTCATCCATTCTTTTGCATTTTTATGTAAAACTAATTTATTTTATTTAACAGTGAACAAAACTAATTGAAAAAAAAGTTATGAAATGCGAATTCCAATATAAATTTCACTTGTAATATCAAATTCTTTGTCAATAACTCAGCTTCCCCTATCAAAATCTCACGTTGCGCTACTGGTGCCAGATAAGAATTTAGATTGTCCCTTTGGTCATGGTATAAAGCTCTCAGTTCACTTTTCCTGAATTTAAATTTTCGGAATGTTTGTAAAACATATGTATATATTTTTATTCAAGAAAAAGAAAAGAATTCGATATTTTAATTTATAAGGTTTTAGTTATTGTTAGATGTTTTAATTAATTATAAAACACTTTAAATCTTTATATTTAAAAATAATGTTGAAATACAGAATTCTTTTAAATTACAATATATAGTTTAAAAAAATTGAACATAATATTTATAAATAATATAATTTTTAAATTTAATATTTTTCTTAATTATAAATAATTCAGACATTTTGAATTATTACTCTTAAATGTTTTGAAAATCATGAACATGTTTTATATCTTTCATATCATGACCCGTTTGAAAGTGATCACAAAAATCATCTGACTTCAGTGCTGTAAAATTACAATTTTTACTTACCTCATATACATAATGTATAAGGAAAGTATTGTGACGGGGTCGAGAATTCGAGTTTTCGACGGGAGGGCACGTTTCAAGTATCCCTGATCACGAATCAAACATTTTTGAAGTGATGTCTGTGTGTGTGCGTGAAAGTATGTGTGTGTGTGTGTGAAAGTATGTGTGTGTGTGAAAGTATGTGTGTGTGTGTGTCAGTGAGTCTGTGGAGACGATAACTGACGAACGAATGGACCGATCGAACCAAATTTGGTACAAAAATCAAAATCCGTAAACACTGGAAGCCTATTGTTTTTATACGCAATCGAATGTTCAGAACCCCCCTAAATTTTCGATTAAAATTTTTAAAAAGTCGTCAAAAAATCAAAACCACTAATAAAGTTACGCAAATAGACTTTTCTCATGTAATTTTTCATTAGAAAACGATTGGCATAAATTTTAGAACGCTAAAATAAACCGTTCTGGAGATATTGCACATTTTTTAAAAAAATTGTCAAAAAGTCATATAAAATAAAAATAATATTTCCTATTGAGAAACATGTCCACTTTTCATATGTAATACCATACGATAAATTGGGTGACATCATTCTCGTGGATCTAGCTCGTGCCATTCATGGAAAAAGATAGTTTGAGTAATACTTTTGTATTTGAACGCCAATAGTCATTTGTCTGCTGTAAGAATAATTTATTTCGTCATCCATAACGCTTGGCCAGATTTTGGCGACGAATTTAACGGAATGTCGCCAACTTGGCGACTTTTTGAAATGTTGCCAGATTAACGAAAATCTCGCCAAATAGGTAAAAGTGAAGCTAAATCAATGAAAATGACGACTGATTGTCGAAAATTCAATAGCTTGGCAAGAATATTATAGTATCTACTATAAGAAAAACCTATTCTTTTACTGTAAAAGTAGTAAATTCATTACACCATATACGGAAAGTCATGTGTTGCCCACATCAGATTTTTTTCCTTGCAAACATAATTGGTTTTTTTCATTATCAACTGATAGACATTCTTTTTGTGGCTGTAAAATGTCAATTTACACGAAAATGTCTTTTGGCACTTGCACATTTTAGAAAACTTTTCGATTATTTTTGTGCGTTTTCTGCTTGTAAAGCTTTTGGTCCATCCAAAAGCTTTCGATGAATATTCATATTACTTTCTTTATTACTTTCCTTATATACCTAATGTATAAGGAAAGTATTGTGACGGGGTCGAAAATTCGAATTCGAGTTTTCGACGGGAGAGCACGTTTCAAGCATCCCTGATCACGAATCAAACATTTTTGAAGTGATGTCTGTGTGTGTGTGTGTGTGTGTGTGTGTGTGAAAGTATGTGTGTATGTGTGTGTGTGTGTCAGTGAGTCTGTAGAGACGATAACTGACGAACGAATGGACCGATTCGAACCAAATTTGGTACAAAAATCACAATCCGTAAACACTGGAAGCCTATTGTTTTTATACGCAATCGAATGTTCAGAACCCCCCTAAATTTTCGAATGAAATTTTGAAAAAAATCGTCAAAAAATTAAAACCATTAATAAAGTTACGCAAATAGACATTTCTTATGTAATTTTTCATTAGAAAACGATTGACATAAATTTTAGAACGCTAACGTAAACCGTTCTCGATATATTGTACATTATTTAAAAAAATTATCAAAAAGTCATATAAAATAAAAAGAAAAATATTTCCTATTGAGAAACATGTTTACTTTTCATATGTAATACCATGCGATAAATTGAGTGACATCCTTCTCGTGGATCTAGCTCGTTCCATTCTTGAAAAAAGATACTTTGAAAAATACTTTTATATTTGAACTCCAATAGTCATTTATCTGCTTTAAGAAAAACTTATTTCGTAGTGCATAACGCTTGGCGAGATTTTGGAGACGAATTTGGCGGAATGTCGCCAACTTGGCGACTTTTTTGAAATGTTGCCAAATTAACGAAAATCTCGCCAAATGGATAAAATTGACGCTAAATCAATGAAAATGACGACTAATTGTCGAAAATTCAATATCTTGGGAAGAATATTAGTATCTACTACAAGAAAATCCTATTTTTTTACTGTAAAAGTAGTAAATTCATTACATGATATAAGGAAAGTCATGTGTTGCCCACATCAGATTTTATACATAATGTATCAGGAAAGTATTGTGACGGGGTCGAAAATTCGAATTCGAGTTTTCGACGGGAGAGCACGTTTCAAGCATCCCTGATCACGAATCAAACATTTTTGAAGTGATGTCTGTGTGTGTGTGTGTGTGTGTGTGAAATTATGTGTGTGTGTGAAATTATGTGTGTGTGTGTGTCAGTGAGTCTGTGGAGACGATAACTGACTAACGAATGGATCTATTCAAACCAAATTTGGTACAAAAGTCACAATCTGTAAACACTGGAAGCTTATTGTTTTTATACGCAATCGAATGTTCAGAACCCCCCTAAAGTTTCGAATAAAATTTTGAAAAAAATGTCAAAAAATCAAAACCACTAATAAAGTTACGCAAATAGACATTTCTTATGTACTTTTTCATTAGAAAACGATTGGCATGAATTTTAGAACGCTAATATGAACCGTTCTTGAGATATTGTACATTTTTCAAAAAAGTTATCAAAAAGTCATATAAAATAAAAAAGAAATATTTCCTATTGAGAAACATGTTCACTTTTAATATGTAATACCATGGGATAAATTGGGAGACATCATTCTCGTGGATCCAGCTCCTTCCATTCATGAAAAAAGATACTTTGAGTAATGCATTTGTATTTGAACGCCAATAGTCATTTATCTGCTGTAAGTATAACTTATTTCTTAGTGCATAACGCTTGGCGAGATTTAGGCGACGAATTTGGCGGAATGTCGCCAACTTGGCGACTTTTTGAAATGTTGCCAAATTAACGAAAATCTCCCCAAATGGATAAAAATGACGCTAAATCAATGAAAATGACGACTAATTGTCGAAAATTCAATATCTTGGAAAGAATATCAGTATCTACTATAAGAAAAATCTATTTGTTTACTGTAAAAGTAGTAAATTCATTACATTATATAAGGAAAGTCATGTGTTACCCACATTTTAATGTAGAGTAGATAAAAAAAATTGAAAAAATTTAAACTTGCCTATAATGCTAAATAAAACTCCGCTAGCCGAAACAACGTGCAATTGCTTCATCGTCAGTAAAGGTTCTCATTGGTCGAATCGGAGTGGGTCTTGTGGTATTTATCCGTTCGTCTAATTTTAATGGATGCAGAATGTAAACAAGTGATTGTAAGATGATTTGTTAAGGATTGCTGATTTTTTTTTCACGCGAAATTATTTAGCTTTCGAGTCTGGAATATAAATGATATGAATGAAATATTCATTGCTTTTACATAAAGAAACAGACGATTTTATAGCATTGCCTTTTTATATGAAGTTTTAAGTTTCCCAGTAAAATAAATTATCGTCTCGTGAGAATTTTAAAAATATCAGCGCTGAAGTATCGTATTTTAGAGATGTTTAAATTAAATTTCATTTCAGTTGGAAAGTGTTTCATAATCAATTCTTTATGCATGATTGATCTTTCTTGTTTATTTCTGATTGACAGCGATATGTCACATAACTGGTTTAGACCAACCATTGAAATTGATGTTACAAAGATATTTGTCAGATTTTAAAAATATATTCCTATCTATTTAGGCCTAATTATTTGTTTCGATATAATGATTTAGTTATTTTTAACCCTTAACTGTTATGGTGGATTTTTTGTTCATTACTGATATAGTCTGGTCGTATGAACCCGCAAATTGTATTATAAATATGTATATCCAAATTTCATGATAGAGCTCAACAACATGTGGAAAGATAAAAAAAATGTGCGACATTTATCTCATAAATGGGGATAGAGAAACATTTCAATACAGCTTGAAGTGCCAAACGCCGTGTTGTATGAAGTTGCTGCAAACCAGTTTGTAAAAACTGCCTAGAATGGAAAAAAACTTTCATTTTTCAAAACAAACTCAAATTTTCTAACATGTGCAGCATTATAAAAGAAAGTAATATTTCGTATTTGGTAATAATTTTAATTTCTGCTATATACCTGCAGATATGCGAAACATAAGTTTTTTTTTTTTTTTTTTTTGCAATATTTTGTATTTCGCCATTTTCATAGTTTATAAATATAAATAAATATATTTGAAGGCATATAAGAACCTCTGAATACATATTTAACATAATTTAAAAAAAGTTTTATTAATTATCCATAATTCGATTAAAAGGACCCGACAATACCAGTTATAAATAACAAATACAGGTCATTTTAATAAGGTAATTTGAATACATTCTACAAATTTGATATTTAGGTCTTTGCCTATCGTAATCAAGTTAGATTTAATGCGTCTAGCTTTGAAAATTTATCCCTAGGAGCGCTACAATTGCTCTCATTTCATAGCACACTATCTATGTAGATCCATGTATACCGATAGTCTACCTTCTAAACGGGTATTAGATGTTAAAGGACTTTCTGGGACACCAGCATATCCTAAATATATGCCATTAAATTAAATATAAAACAAATATCCTGGAAGTCATCATTTTCATTTTATAACCACCCCTTAACAGTGTTTTTTTCGGGCCTTTTTGGCCAGGGCGGGCAGAATGAAACTTTAAGGGTGGCCAGTTTTCTATTTGCCCTGTATAAATATATATAATTACTGGCACATAAATAGAAACTATGCTAACTTAAAATATTTCCTGGGAAGGGAGAATCGTCTCTGGGGGGCCTCTGCCCTCCTGGATATATGCTGGAAAGAAACACTGCTTAACACTAAGCCGAAATGTTGGATTCGTAAAGGAAGGAAAGTGATTTAAGTCATAACATTCAATGTTTCATACTTCGGTAAATTTCGGTCGTAAAAGAATCGAACATTTTTTAGTTTTATATATTTTTAGTAGAAGAAATTAGAACATTTAGAAATAAGGGATGTAAGATTTTGTATTTTTCCCGACGTTCCACGATTTCAACCTGTTTTAAGTTAAATTGTTACTTTATTCAAAACAATTTTGTAATCGCAAGTATATATATACGACTTACGGTCGGGCAAATAAAGTTCATGTAAGAACTTTACTGGATTCTCTGTATGGCAAAGGATGCGTTGATATATTACATTTTTACCCATTTCTTTCTGACAAGGAATGGATATTATAAATGATATCATAAAAGTCATAAAATTCCATAAACATTTTAGTGGTTTTTTGCATAATCCCAATCTCTAGCTATAAACTAAGCTTTACGGCTCAAAATATGCCGAAGCATGTCCTTCAAATATAAATTTCCCGTCAACTTTAATCTTTTCCTTCCCACTTCATCCATTTCTTCGAATTCCTTATTTTCAGGTTCTCTACAGCTTTAAATCAACGAATTTGATTTAAATAATTGGAATGGGACTTTACTGGAAAACCCGCCCTCATAAAAT
Organism: Amaurobius ferox; assembly: GCA_951213105.1. Classification (NCBI taxonomy): domain Eukaryota; kingdom Metazoa; phylum Arthropoda; class Arachnida; order Araneae; family Amaurobiidae; genus Amaurobius; species Amaurobius ferox. The sequence continues at coordinate 43,253,186 of OX578147.1, read as the reverse complement.
AGATTTTGTTAAGACCTTTCTTGTCGTTAGCTGCAAATGAATACTTAAGCAAGCACAAAAAAAACTTATGTTTGTAAGAATAATTACATGATCCGGTAAAATAGCCTAATTAGAGTTCATTTTTATGAGCCAAACGCATTCCTGTACAATAGAATCTTGAGCATTTGTGAATTGAGCGTGCTTTTTGTAATTTGAAATAAATTCATTTAATTTGACTGAGGTATAATATTTGAACTGTATGCTTTTGATAATTTAGAAAAAAAATATTACTGTAAACTGAATAATGTAAATGTCACAGATTGATAGAGCTATAAGTTTGAAGTATAACTATACAATAAAAAAAAATTGTTTTCAATAATGATTATTTGTTTGTCAGACTATGGATATATAATTGTTAGGCAAGCAATGTTTCACAAGCAATATTGCCTGTCTAACATGGTCAGTTAGAATAAAAGTTGGTAAGATTATTGCAATTAGTTAAATTTGGAAGCCTTAATATGATTTTCGAAGAAAAAAAATACGAAGCTAATATTTTCTCAAACATTGTATAGGAAAATTTGAAAACTATAGAATTCGAATAAAAATAATCACATTATTTTTAAATACACTCTTTTGCAAAACGGAAGAAGCACGTCCTAAAGATAATCCGATCATCTCGAAGTTTTGCATGCAAATTCCTTTATACCAAGTATACAAATGATTAAATTTGCAAGGCCAATGAGTGTTAACTTCGGTCATAGCCCGCGTTTCTACTGCGCAGATTGCATCTTATAAAACAGGATAAAAATGTGGACGGTTTATCTTTGCTCGTCATAGGCGTTGCAGTTCAGTGGAGACACAACCAATAGTGCCGAAACGATGTTGCCGAAGACCTTATAAGCAATTAGACGAGTTCGAACGTGGTCGTATAGTCGGGATGCGTGAAGCTATCTGGTCATACTGGGCAATTTCACCGCCATCTGCACCGAACGGACACTGCTGTGCAAAGGTGCTGGTAGCAATGGTTGCTGCAAGGAACTCATCGGCGGTATGAAGGCGGTCCCTGTGGATGCCTCCCCCACTGGGTTCCGGTCTAAATTGGGTGGTACTTCCCGACCGTCCAAACAGTTACCTTACACCTTTCTGGTAGGTCGGACGGTCTGGGTTTCAACAACAACAACAACAGGCACATAGCCATTACCTATGGTGTGATTGTGTGGAGTGCTATCTCTTACGACAGCAGGTCGACCCTATTCATTTTGCGTACAACTTTAATAGCTCAACGATATCTTGATGAAAATTTGCGACCGTTTGCGGTACCCTTCCTTGCACGTCCTTCTGGGTCCATTTTCCAACAAGATAATGCCACCTCACATACGGCTAGCGTATCTGCGGACTGTCTCCGTGCTGTTGATACTGCTCCTTGGAGAGTAAGGTCACCAGACCTTTCGCCAATCGAGCATGTATGGGACATGCTAGGCCGCCAGATTCGGGCATCCCGAAATGTAGCAGATCGGGAGCAACAATTGAGAATTGCGAGGCAGAATGTATCGCAGGATGACATTAGGAAACTTTATCACTCCTTACCTAGACTATACAAGTATGCATTGCCGCGAGGGTTTTTTCATCAATTACTGATTTGAAAATTCAATGTGCAATTTCTAATTATTGATGGATCCTGCGACCTGAATTTTGTAACCATTTCATTACCTGCGTATGAGCTGTACGCATATTTAATTTCAATAAAAACAGTCACTTTCTTCATGGCGCATCGTTTTTTTTGCAAAAGAGTCCGTTTACATATAATGCTTCGTTAAAAAGCGAATAACGAAATTTATATGTAGGATTTATATTTCTTGAGCTATTGTACTTCTTTAATCTAAACAATTGAAAATTATATATTTATGAAATGCATCTTTATGCTAATCAAAATATATCAATCTTATATAATAAAATAAAATATGTGTGGTTCTGTCTATATGTGTCATCTGTAGCCGAAAATCGAAGCTTCGGACATCCTCAAAATTCTATAGCTGAACTCGCGGGACAACAAACGTCATCAAGATTTTCAATTTTTATTAGTTTAAATGCCATGAACTTTTAAAGAATCAAATTGGTCATTTCCCGCCATTTCGTCATAGCAATTTTTTCATTGCAGCTGCAGACGATTTTTTCGTGCGCAAAGTATCTAGTATTTAACAAGTAAAATTATAATTTTGCGAATTTAAAATAATTTGTTCTATTTTTTTTAGTTTTATGTCAGTATTATAAGTTCTAAAAACAGCATACATTGGATAAAATCTTGCTGTGACAGTATTTACTTTTCTAATACTTCTTGGGTAAAAGAACTTTCTACTTATTGGATAAAGGCAAAATAAGACTGCACTTGCGTTTTCTTAAATTAACCACAAAGCTGTTTTGTTTTCCCGATGTTATGTGTTATAAAACCAACATGAAATGAATTAGTTTGATAATTTTGAATCTCAGCTTCTAATTATGCTAGAGCTTAGGTTTACAAAATATACTTTCTAGTGTGAGGCAAAATAAGACCGTGTATCTAGAGTGCATGCACCACGCGTGCTTATTTAAATTTACATTACGGCCACAAAATGAGTTATTTTTTGTTGTAAGCGGGCTTCTAATAGCTTTGTTCAGGTTTTCTAGAATTCGCTGCATGAACCGGTGTAATTTTATTCAGAGGTTTGAATCTTAAATCCTAGTTAACGGCGAATACATTATATATAGTTAAGTAAAAACAAATTAGGTGTTCGACAAAATTGAAGTATAATGTACTGTAGAGTTTACGACAGAACAAAATGCAAAATTGAGTAAATTTATGGATACGAGCCATTTAGTAACTTCTGCATTGAAAGTAATTTTCCTTATATAAATTTCCTTGTACTTTAAATTACAATTTAAAGTAGTTAGCCTTTTTTCAAATATTTTTTTCATGCTTTGTTACTTTTTATAAAATATTTCCCTCGGAGTTTTGGTCTTTCTCGAAATATAGTTTTAGTCTTTTCATAAACTGATAAAATAAATATACCTGAATTTGCAGAAAATACATGCGGTTTATGTTACATTTTATTTTTTGGTCTTTTTGTTTTACAATCAATTTCAGAAGATACACTGGGAATGTGTTATAACGCAGTTTCAGAATAAATTTTTACAAAATAAATTATGCATTTAATCGAAAGTAATCAATTTAAATTCCATTTTGTGATTAAACATCAACAAGTCATTTTTAACTAAGCAGATGCTGCACATTGCGAAATAATATATTACTGAAATACAGGTACGGACATAACGCATCTTGCAATCGCGCTCTCATTGCAAGTAACATGCATATTTCCAAAAGACATAACTACTGCAATTATTTCGTGAATTATCAGGATATGTATATTTGTAAGAAATCGTGTTATGAAAATTTAAAATTGACATTTAAATGATGCTTAAATTACTATATAGTTTTAGCTTTAACGCATCAATATCGATATATAAAATTCAATGCCTGGAATTAATAATTAAAGTGATTACACGTCAGCTTCAATAATGCATTAAATCAAACACAACGAATCGTAGATTAAAAGGTCATTTAATAAAAACCGTCCATTATTATTATTATTATTATTAGAACCCAGACCACGCAACTCCTCTATTAAGTATTGAGTAATTATAAGTATGATTTCGGAAAAGCATATCTTCAGACTAAAGTTACCCAGTCATAATACAATAGCAAATGCAAATTTTATCTCCCGATTTGGTCTGTATATAAGTTTGTTTGCACGGTAATTTCTATCTAGCCATTGATGAAGGGTATGGTAGTACTCGAAAGCGCTGGCCTTTTTTAATATTTATACGTTTAAAAGGATGGTTTTTAACACTTTACAACAAAGTTGAAAATTGTTTATGATTTTGTTCATTCATTTTGTCTGTCTGTCTGTCGGTTAGCACGATAACTGCCGTAAAAATGACTTTATCAAAATGAAATTTTCGTATGTTGTTCAGACGGTCTGTGGGATCTACGGGAATAGAAATGAATAATATCACCCAATTAGTTTTGGATAGAACCCGGGTTGAAAAAATGAAATACATTGAACCCTATGGGACCTAATTTTACAAGCATTTTTTAAGCGGATTTAAAATTCACCAATTGCTTTGGAAGTTTTAGGAAATATTTAAATTATCCCATAAAATATAAGAAAAAAATTTCAGCAAAATGTATTCAGTAGTTTTTAAATAAAAATTAAAATAATAATTACACCTTTTATATGAAGTGATCAAGTGACCATTATATGAGGAGATCACGTGACCCACTTCAAAATAAAATATGGCATCCATCTTGCGTCAAAATCGTGATTTTTAAAGTTATTTTTAATTCATATTTAGTGTTGTATCTCACCTTAAACCGCTTTATTTTTGCTTAAATTCTGTGCATCTACATGCTGAAACAACGCAATTACAATATATGAAAATTAAATGATCATACAAATTTGATTATTTCTACAACGAAGCCTAGTTTCCAGTTATGGAAAGCGTAATCAGCAAAATATGTAGAATGAGTTTTATAAGAATTGCTGCATTTCTTTAACGCAAAATTATTTAGCTCATGGAGAATGCAATATAGCTGATATGAATGAAATATTCATTGATTTTACTGAGAGAAGGCTGATTATTTGGATGAAGTTTTAAGTATAGAGTTTAATTACTCGTACCTCCATGGTCTTAAGCTTTTAATTAAAATAAATTATTATAGTATTGTGATGAAAGAAATGAATGGAAAATTATTTATGAATAAAATGCTGCTTTTATAGAGAGAGCCAGGCGTGTTATATTTCGATGACGTCATTTGAATAAATTTCAGTTGTTTTCGATGAAGTTTTCAAATATAATAAATTATTGAAGTATTATGATAATTTAAAATTTTTTTACCGAGGAATGTATCGAATTTTAGAGATGTTTAAACCAGGCAATTTATATGTCAATGCCATCATTTGAATGAATTTCATTTTTTTCGATGAAGTTTTAAGATTTCAAAAGTAATAAATGTAGTATTGTGATAATTTTTAAAATATTACCGAGGAATGTATCGTATTTTAGAGATGTTTAAATAAAATTGCATTAACGTTGGAAAGTGTTTCATAATCAATGCTTTTTACATGATTGATCTTTCTTGTTATTAAATGGCCTTTTTTATCTACGATTTGTTGTCTTTGATTTATTGCATTCAATACGTGTATTCGTTATTCAGTTATCGTATCAAGATTGTTACTGGGCTTTTAAATTCTGGTTGTATTTATCTGGATAAAAGAACGAATCTGAATTTCTATATAACTAACAATTTTTTTAAACACCTATAAGTATAATCAAGAGCATTATACAGCTAATAACTTTCTAGCTATCCGTCTAGGTCATAAAAGAAAACTGCCAGGTACAATGAAATAACCATTAAATGCCTAACTTATTCACAAAAATGACATGTTCATAATTTACGCCTTTTACGTCAATTTCTTCTAACTGAATGATGATCAACTTATATAACTTACGTGGAAATCCCTAGAATAAACAATGAAACTTGGTGAGATTATAACAACACTAAAACCTTCGATAAGTTTCTAGAACTCGCCAAAATTCGCCATCTTGGCGATATTTCACCGAATAAAATCAATGGTTGCCTGTAAATGTCGTTTTTTCCTCGGGGACAGGCAATAAGCCGTAGAGACATTTTACAAATTCTAACAAGCACACACTGTGTGTGGCTTTTTTATACACATATTAAATCATCCATATATGCACACAACCACATTCCTTAAAGCAGTATTTTCCAAACTTTTAAAATTAAGAGTCCCTTAGAAATTTAAAAAGTTTGGACCTCTTGACATTATAAATTGAAATATGTCATATATATTCTAAAGTCGCGCAACCCACATTTCGTTTGATATTTCTCAATACAAAAAAGACAAACATATAAAATATTCACAGTAAATAGTTCAATGTCTGCATAATATTGTGAGTTACAACAAATGCTGAAAATGACAACCATTTGCTGCCAAACACAACTCTACTCGACGACAGGTATTTGTAGCCACACGATGCAGGATATCGGTGGAAATGGATGCAGTGATGTTGCGGATGTTGTACTTTAAGGCTTCGATTGTCTTTGGATTGTTTGCGTATACACGTTCTTTGAGATAATACCATAGAAAGAAATCAGGGGATCTGGGTGGCCATAGTCCACGTGAAATGACCCTATCACCAAACACTGATTCAACGACTGCAAGGGATTTTCTTGAGGTGTGTGCGGTGGCACCGTCTTGCTGAAAATATCCAAACTGGCATTCTTCGCCCGTTAACTGCTCAAAAAATTCCTCAAAAATGGTAATGTAAACATCAGAGTTCACAGTGTTCTCAAAGAAAATGGGACTGATTATTCTGCTCCGTGTAATCGCACACCAAACACAGTGTTTCAAAATGTTTGCGAAACACTGAACGAACAGTTTTGTAAGAATTAGTCTTCAAATAATGCTCCACAATAAATACACGCTCCGGTAAACTGAGTGCCTTTTTAGAACTATGTGAACTGACTCTGTACTAACAACGCCATCTATTGTGCATTATATGATGTATAAATAGCGCGAAATTCAAACATTTGTCTTTATATTTATGAGAGACATCAACCGAAATGTGGGTTGCGCGAATTTAGAAACACCCTGTATATATATATATATATATATATATATATATATATAAATTCCAAACAGACATATCAATACTTATAAGCAAGAAAAGGAGTTTGAAAATGAAAAGTATCACAAACTGGTCGGGGGGAGTTGTGACCCCCACTCTCCAGTTAAGCAATGCTTTGAGCCATGGCAACACTCAAAGGATACATTTCAAAAGATGGCCTATATGCCTACAATTTCCATAAAACAAGACACAGGAGAGGACTCAAAGAGCGAAAGGCTGCAAAAGACGTAAATTCAAAGTTCAAAATAACCTCATACAAAATATAAAAAAAACCTCATACGAAATATCAAAAACCCACACAAATACATCTTGCAACACCAATTATCAAACCCCTTGTCTTAAATCCAACCAAATCCTTCCTTAACAACTATTATATATATATATATATATATATAAGAATGAAAGTAGAAAAGAACGGGAGTGACCATATGAATTACATAAGAATGGTAGGGGTGGATTGCGACACCCCTTTCCACTTTATCGTAATAGTATATATATATATATATATATATATATATATATATATATATATATAATCCAAGAAAAAGAAGATTTAAAGGAATATGGGATAACCAAATGCTTTGCATTTAATGGTTGGGAAGGATTGCGACTTCCTCTCCCGTTTAAAGCTGCTTTTCTAGCCTAGGCAAACGCTCACGGTACCAATGCAAAGCAAAGGTTGGTCCCCAATGCGTGCTAATACGAAGGCACCCGGATACGGAAGAACAAGACAAACCAACAGAAGGAAACTGGACCAAAAGTGAATCCCGCCCAACTCGCTATCTTATATATGTTCATCTTACGCATGCGTGCAATCCTAGCAGGTACGCATAAAATTTATTTACTTGCAGTGCGATGAAATAAACTGTCAAAATCCACATGATCCCTGAAAATCGATTTATAACAATCCTTTATGAAATATAAAGGATAATGTTTATATAAAGCGCCTCAGTTATGATTTTAATGTTGCTATTATTGCAATCCTTTTCAGGGATCATGTGGATTTTGACAGTTTACTTCATCACACTGCAAGTAAATAAAGTTTATGCGTACCTGCTAGGATTGCACGCATGCGTAAGATGAACATATATAAGATAGCGAGTTGGGCAGGATTCACTTTTGGTCCAGTTTCCTTCTGCTGGTTGGTCTTGTTCTTTCGTATCCGGGTGCCTTCATATTAGCACGCATTGGGGACCAACCTTTGCTTTGCATTGGTACCGTGAGCGTTTGCCTAGGCTAGAAAAGCAGCTTTAAACGGGAGGGGGAGTCGCAATCCTCCCCAACCATTAAATGGAAAGCATTTGGTTATCCCATATTCCTTTAAATCTTCTTTTTCTTGGATTATTATCTGTTTCGGAGTATAGAGCGGCTTGGCGTCTTTTCCTGAGTAGTGCCTTTGCTTTTTGTGGATATGCTTAGGAATTCTATTTGAATTTGATTACTGGTTTTTATATAATATATATATATATATATATATATATATCCAAATGTACGAAACCAAATAGTTGTTTGGAAAATAAATACACGAAATAAGATATAATAGTCTTCGCAGTAATAGTAAGTATAGTATGGAATATTAAAACTGTTTACATACACTGATACTTTTAAGATATGGTTATTCTTGAATGTAAAATGTATAAAGTAAATTCTTGAATGCAAATGTGTCCTTTCCCTGTGACATGTTGAAGGATTTGGATACATGTATCTGAAAATTTATTTCCAAAACTGTTTGAAATTCGTGACAGTGGAAAATGGAAATATATGGTGCTACATCAAAGATATATATGGGCAGCTTTTCTGTAATGATAGAAATGCCTACGACTATTTTATTTTTTCATTCCCTACATGCATAGTAAAATGCATAGGGAATGTATTGTGACGAGGTTGTGAAATTCCAAATTCCAGTTGTCGACGAAAGAGCGCGTTTCAAGCCTGCTGGAACTCGAATTGATGTGACTCGTTTTGATGTGATGTCTGTATGCGAGTTATGTATGTTTGTGTGTGTATATTATTGTTTACTTGTGTATGTTAGTGTGCATGTGTGTGTGGTTCGAAATGAAATGTTTGCTTGATTATTGCAGTTAATGAAAATGCGATGTGTAAGAACCACTGCTGCTTTATCAAATAATATATTAAAATGTCCATCGTCATTTTGGTTGAACATTTTATTAATCAGATTTGTTGAGTTTTACAGTAAAAAAGATGGGATTGTTTTATTTCATCTAAGTCCTTCATGTAAGTCCTTCTGATAGGCTTAAATGGTCCAAGCTTGAAAGCCCGAACTGATTGATGTGTGAAGGTCGGTTTACAAGTAAACCTTATGGAGTGTTGGACTGTGGAAATTCCAGAGATTCTGCTCAGAGGTGCCAACATGACTGTCAGACAGTGGCGGCTCGTGAGCGAGGGGTAGAGGGAGGCGCTCATATATGTATTTATGTATAGATGGGGATATTTAAGTATAGAGGTATACTATAATATGCATTTATGTATATTATAGTATCCCTCCTCAGTTTGTGCCAACTACGTCTTTTAGACTTCGAGTTCGTCGTTTGTCCGGCACTGATAAATTAGTTCCGGCGTTACCTCGAAATAACTGTATACCAAATTATTATTTTACTTGCGCTGATATGCATTTGCAAGTATCCTTAAAATGAATAAGAGCCTATTGTAACCATGGAAATTATTTGAATGTATTTCTAAATAAATTTATATCAAATTTGTAAAAATTAAATACTCTCAGTCGTATGCATGTGCAGTATTTTATTATGATTAGCGCAATTGTTTGTACACCCAAAATGCACACAATTTCTCTCAGGTACACAATATGGCTAATAGTTTTGTACCTGATCATCCTTGTAACCCAAACAGTAACATAATTAGAGAGCGAAAATCAACTAAATCTACGGCCGTTTATATGTAGAAACGGAATAACTATTTTCATACAAGTTTAAGAATGAATTTGGAATTTACAGAAAGTTCTTATGCATTATGGTTTTCTCTATTCGTCTTTAAAATGATATGAGCGAGTTCTGCCTGCTAGTAATCACTATATATAGCAATCGGTTTCTATAGCAATAAGTAGTTAGCTCGCTGCACGGGTTCAACAAAAATGGATCAAAGTTTAGAGTGAGCAGATCGAGTGGGTCCATTGTAGAGTAGAAAATACAGTGTGAAAATTGCATCAAAAGCGGAGCAAGTGGCACTAAGATAGATAAAAATGTAAATATAAAAAAGAGGAGGGTCTCCCCTCTTCCACCACGGTTGTTTCATATTACATAATAACAGACGATGTTTGTGTGTCGACGTGTATGTGTAAGGTCTGTAGCGGAAAATGTAAACATCGTACGGTCTTGAAATATCGTGCACGGATATTTCAGGAACCAAGGCGATGCATTTTTGTAAAACCGAAATATGAAATTGAGGCTACTTAAAGTAAAAGTTACGCCCAGAGGGTTGACATAATAAGATTGTATATCTAAGTGATTGCCACCAGCAAACTCTAAATCGCTCAATTAGAAGGTGAAATAAGATATTTGGTGAAATAAGAAATTGGTCTAACCGAACTGAAAGTTGCGCCCAGGGAGCTGACACAATAAATATGTATATCCAGTTCACATGTACAAATGGTGCCGGGACTATAGCCACCAACGGAATCAAAATGGCTCAATTAAGAGCCGAGATGTGAAATTAGAAGGGAACTACTTAAAGTAAAAATTGCGCCCAGGGGATTGATATGAAAGATATGTATATTCAAATGGTACAAAGACTGTAGCTACCAGAAGATTCAAAATCGCTCAATTTAGGAACCGAGAAGTAAAACCGTGCGGGCTAGTTAAACTAAAAGTGACGCTCAGAGGGGTTTGAATAAAACAATATGCATGTCCAGACGATACGCGTATAGATAGTGCAGAGACTATAGCTGCCAGTAGATTCAAAATCGCTTAATTAGGAAACGAGATGAGAAATTTTAGGACTACCTCAAGTGAAATTTACGCCTAGGGAGTATCGGATCAATATTGGACTTCAATGAAATTAGAAGCAAAACCAGGGGGATTGAATAGTCGCCGGTGAAGAGGGGGGGGTGGGAGATTTTAAGGAAAACAACGTCAGATCAAAGAATCAAGTATCAGGTTGAAAATTAATTTTTAACATTCTTTAACAACTATTTATATTTTTTTTCAATCTTTAATGTTAAATAGCTGAAAAAGTAAGACAGCTGAGTAAATCAAGAGACCCACCCCCTCAGACAACACATTTCTGAAAGTGTCACTAAAAATATCCACGGGCATGCCACAAATACAATTCTCGTGACTTTTAAGCAATTAAGAAGTCAAACGCATTGAAATTCATCACAAACAAAGCTCGTAACTACCCCAAATCAGAAATAATCCCCTTTCCGAAGGACAGACAGAACCACCCGACATCAGAAATGCCCCCCCCCCCCCCACGTCCGGGCGCTTACGCAGCGAAATTAAACTGAGTGCTCCAAACAATGCATTTTTCTACCAAAAACGAAGAACGGAACCCCCAAAATACCATCAATAACCCCCACTTATTCAATTAAGTAAAAAGCACAAAATATATATCGAAACTTTTTTGAATTTCTATTTTCTATATCTATTACTACTAAACTATTTCTTCATGAACCAAAACTGAAAAAGCTAGGGGTCAATAGGATCAATAAAATAAATCAGAATTAGATAAATACAGTAATTTATTTTCAAATATTTATTTAAACATCCAAATTTATTATTTTAAAAAGAAGCGAGAGCGAGAACACTCATTTATCAAGAAAAATTCGAGGCCAAATTAGCGAAACTCAGCCAATTCGAGTCAGTCGTTCACGGTATTCGTGTCTTGTTGGCTTCTTTAGATGAGAGCCGCGATAATCCGCGCGGCTCAGATCAGATTGGAATATTGCAATGCCTGTTTTTTTAACTGAAATTTCTATTGCCGTTGTATTCACATACCATTCTTTCTATCATCAGAGAGTCGATAACGGGACGCGGCTCTTCTTAAAATCCCTCGTCTTTCCCTATAATGCAGTATTTTTCCCTATAAATTTAATATAGTATGAAAAGGGGATAAGAGATTTTTTTGAAAGTCAAAGCTTTAGTGCTGCCATCTAGTGACAATTTTATCATTTATTCTCAATAATTAGACTTTTAGTTGAAATAAATTTCAGATAATTTCCTTAAAAATTGTAATTAACCTATATAACTAAAGGAATTTGAAGTGCTTGATCAAGGGGATCCGCGCGGCTCCGCGGCGCCTCTGAATAACCGCCCCTGCTGTCAGACTAATATCTAAGGTGAGGCCCAATCGTCAGTCCAGAGATTTGCATGAGTTGCTCAACATCGTCTATGTTTGCAATATTTACTCGCAGCAAGATTCAGTGGCAAACTGAAGATGTTGAAACAACAATTAGATGTGTGTGGGGGCGGATTTAGAACAAAAGACACATGCATGTCACGGTTTGGCCTGCCAGTTCGAATAAAAGTCAACCTGTACGTATAAGGCGGGCCTGGATTATTTTATTTATTCGAACTTTTACTCAACGGGACAAACGTAAAACATTAGATTTTGATTTTTTTCTGAAAAAAAGACCTACATAATTTATGTTGTTTGCATAAAAACTGCACCTTATTTTAAGTACAAGTATGTGTCTAAAATAAATATGTAAGAAATAAAACACTTTACCGGAGAAATAAAACACTTTTTCCAAGGATTCTGTATAGTTCAGTTCACAGTGTTTACGTATGCATGCAAAACATATACAGGGTGTCCCAAAAAGATTGAAACCAGCATTAAATCTTTACCTGTTGGTGATAAGTGGGCAATGTAAATTGCAAAAATGTTGAAAGTAAGGCAGGAAATAAGACTACGGTAATGAAATGGTCCTCCTATGAATTTTCAAAAAGTTACACGTTTTAAATTTTTATACGACCCCCTTAGACAAATTGGGTCAATCAGAAAATTTTTATTTTTAATGTAACACGGTATATAAAAAAACCGCATATCTGTATCTTTAAAATTGAGCGAGTTATATTTAATTGAAAATTGAACATTGTGAATGGGGTCCATATATCAAATTAGAAATGTAAATTTGTGACAAATCACAAAAAAGATAAATCTGGATGATAATGCATACGAAACATTTTTGCGAATTTCGCGTGGGCTCACGATGCAATCACAGATTTTTAAATACGTTTCACATTGAGACATGCCATTTTGTATTTGAAACAATTAAAATAAATAAACAATATTCAACGTCAATTTGTTTATGATCCCTATTTTCACTGATGAACCAGCATTTCATATATTACGGAAAAATGGCATGGGTCAGATTTTTCCTTTATCATAATTCAGTTGATTTTAAAGATACAGATATGCGTTTTTACTTTCCCTGCAATACATGGTAATGTATAGGGAAAGTATTGGAATCATGCCGAAAATCACAACTCGAGTTTTCGACGGATCTACACGTTTCGAGACCCCTAGAATACGAAAAAACCATTTTTAGCGTGACGTCTGTGCGTGTGTCTGTGTGTCTGTCTGTCTGTCTGTCTGTCTGTCTGTCTGTCTGTGTGTCTGTCTGTGTGTCTGTCTGTCTGTCTGTGCAGATTTTGTATCCACTGTAACTAAAAAACTAATCGACCGAATTTCACAAAATTTGGTAGGTAAGTCACTTGTGGGCGGGGCTAGTGCTGATTAGTTTTGGGTACGATTCGGAATAAAAGAACCCGCCTTTTTTTGCAAAATGGCCCGCAAAAGCTTGTATCCACTCTAGCTGAAAAACTAATGAACCGAATTTCACAAAATTCGGTAGATGAGTCACGTATAGGTCACTCTGGTGCTGATTACATTTTGGTACGATTCGGAAAAAAATAACCTGCCTTTTTTTGCAAAACGGCCCGCAAAAATCTTCAAAATCTAAACTAAAGAACTTGGTATACTCAGATATATCCATTAAATGCCCGTTTAATACGTAATGTTTAACGACGAAAAGAATAAGACCAACCCCATTACACTAGGACTAGCCGTTCTCGAGATATTTTAGTTTTTCGTACTTTCCCTCCGCCACCTTTGATAATAAGCCCGGTTACCGCATGAGAACGAAAATTGAATTAAAAGTGAATTACATTTAATTGAAATAAATAGAACGTGGATATAAGTCTGCAGGGAAAGTCATGTGCTGCCCACATCAGATTTTTACTTTCCCTGCAATACATGGTAATGTATAGGGAAAGTATTGGAATCACGTCGAAAATCGCAACTCGAGTTTTCGATGGATCTACACGTTTCAAGACCTCTAGAATACGAAAAAACCATTTTTAGCTTGACATCTGTGTGTGTGTCTGTCTGTCTGTGTGTCTGTCTGTCTGTCTGTGCAGATTTTGTATCCACTATAACTAAAAACTAAGAGACCGAATTTCACAAAATTTGATACGTAAGTCACTTGTGGGCGAGTCTGGTACTGATTAGTTTTGGGTACGATTCGGTATAAAAGAACCCGCATATTTTTGCGAAATGGCCCGCAAAAGCTTGTATCCACTCTAACTAAAAAACTGATAGACCGAATTTCACAAAATTAGGCAGATGAGTCATTTGTTGGTCACCCTGGTGCTGATTAGATTTTGGTACGATTCGGAAAAAAATAACCTGCATTTTTTTGCAAAATGACCCGCAAAAATCGTCCAAATCTAAACTAAAGAACTACGTATGCTCAAATATATCCATTAAATGCTTGTTTAATACGTAATTTTTAGCGAAGAAAATAATAAGACCAACCCCATTACATTAGGACTAGCCGTTCTCGAGATATTTTAGTTTTTCGTATTTTCTCTACCCACCTTTGAAAATAAGTCCGGTTACCGAATGAGAACGAAAATTGAATTAAAAGTGAAACAAATTTAATTAAAATAAAAAGAACGTGGATATAAGTCTGCAGGGAAAGTCATGTGCTGCCCACATCAGATTTTTTTAATGATCTTATTGCATTAAAAATAAAAAAATCTGATTGACCAAATTTATCTAAAGGGGTCGTATAAAAATTTAAAAAGTGTAACTTTTTGAAAATGATTGGGACGGCTATTTCATTAACGTAGTCTTATTTCCTACCTTACTTTCAACATTTTTGCAAATCATATTGCCCACTTATCTCCAACAAGTAAGGAATTAAAACGCGTTTCAAACCTTTTGGGATACCCTGTATCCCAAAATTCTTTTTACTTTTTTCTTAAAAAAAAAAAATCGCTGCTTTCAAGAAATTGAAAAATTTTCCATGTTTTATGAATAAATGGAATTCATGAAACATGCACTGCTCTTTTTCTTCGCTTAGTATACTTCTTGAAATGTTTTGAATCCATATTTGAAAAAAAAAGTTTATCTCCCGAGTATCGGAAATACCTGAGAATGGGAAATGGGAATTTATCCTTCCGTTGAAATATATATGCACAATTTCACTGAAAGAAAAGAAAAATATTTAAATACGTCATACTGTTTTCCGGTTTCTTTTCAACTAATATAAATAAAAATCTTGATGCGTGCAGCACATGAATTTCCCTGCAGACTCTAATTCATTTGCTCATTCTTTGCTTCATAATGCACGGAATTGAGTTTAAATCCCCAGGAAATAGAACGGAGGCTTATTTAAAATGACATCGAATTCCCAGTTTTAAATATATTTTCATTTCAAATTGGCGATTTGGCGTATTTTACAATGACGACGTGACAGTAGTTCCTAATAACTCGAATTTCTCGAGAAAGATTAATCCTAGAGTAATAGGGTTGGTTTTATTTGTTTAGTCGTTGAACATAATGCAAAAAACAAGCTCTTGATGGATACATTTCATCATTTTCATTTTTACTTTCCCTGCAATACATGGTAATGTATAGGGAAAGTATTGGAATCATGTCGAAAATCGCAACTCGAGTTTTCGACGGATCTACACGTTTCGAGACCTCTAGAATACGAAAAAACCATTTTTAGCGTGACGTCTGTGTGTGTGTGTCTGTGTGTCTGTCTGTCTGTGCAGATTTTGTATCCACTCTAACTAATAAACCAATGGACCGAATTTCACAAAATTTGGTAGGTAAGTCACTTGTGGGCGAGTCTGGTGCTGATTAGTTTTGGGTACAATTTGGAATAAATGAACCCGCCTTTTTTTGCGAAATGGCCCACCAAAGCTTGTATCCACTCTAACTGAAAAACTACTGCACCGAATTTCACAAAATTCAGTAGATGAGTCACTTGTGAGTTACCCTGGTGCTGATTAGATTTTGGTACGATTCGGAAAAAAATAACCTGCTTTTTTTTTGCAAAATGGCCCGCAAAAATTGTCAAAATCTAAACTAAAGAACTATGTATACTCAAATATATCCATTAAATGCTCGTTTAATACGTAATTTTTGACGACGAAAATAATAAGACCAACCCCATTACACTAGGACTAACCGTTCTCGAGATATTTTTGTTTTCCGTATTTTCTCTACGCCACCTTTGAAAATAAGTCCGGTTACCGAATGAGAACGAAAATTGAATTAAAAGTGAAATAAATGTAATTAAAATATGCAGAACGTTAATATAAGTCTGCAGGGAAAGTCATGTGCTGCCCACATCAGATTTTTACTTTCTCGTACGAATTATTGGAAAGTATTGTTTTCACGAAAATTTGTTGCTCGAGATTTTGTTGCTAATATATATTGCAAGACTCCTGCACACGTTTTGACTATTTTTGGAGTGATGTTCATCTGTCTATCTGTCTGATGGCTGTAGTCGATTTCTTTTGTACCCAATAGAAGCTACAGATATTAATGGATTTTCATGAAACTTTATATCCGGCTTCGCTATCAAAAAATCTAGAACTAGATATAATTTTTTAAATATCGAGCAAACGCTTTGTGTTTTATTCGAAATTTCACATTTTTTAATGGCAGCTTAGGACAAAATGTAACATAATCATGTATAAAAGAGTTTATTTGGGGTTCAATGATCACTTGACTTAGTAGTTTCAATTATTGTTGCGAAAAATAGCCGCAATACATTTTTTGTATTCTTGATTTCATTAACATCCCCTTGGGAAGCAAGTTATTCCCCCAGGAGTACATTGTCAAGTACAGTATCAATCGAAAGATAGTTTCAAGCCCTTTAAAGTGGAGGATAACGCGCTATTAATTGTAATAAATTTGGGCCCAAGATATCGATTCGAATATAACTCGAATTCGAATTTTCGACCCCTCCACAATACTTTCCTTATACATTATACTATGCATATAAGAAAAGTAATAGTTAATTCGTGTTTCCAAGTGCCAAAGATACGCCGAAAACTTCAATTCCACAATCTTTTTCCACAATTTGCATGTTAATGACGGCAAAAAATGCTCTCCATAAAGAAGTTGTTGATATTAGATAGAAAAAAAAACATTTGAGGAAGTACTAATAAATAAATGCAACGTGCAAAAACACATGTTCTTCAGTAGATTTCATGGAGAATTAGGATGGTTGTTTGTGAAGTTCCCATACATGTTCAAAATTCGTGAGAGTTGAAAATGGAAACATATGATCACGTCGAAATTTATATGAACGCTTTTCAACCGAAAAATAAATCGCTGAGTGCTATGTACATTTCCATTTCATCCAATATGAGTAAAGAAGAAGCATAAAATATTGATTGTCAGAGGTTTTAATAATTTGCGTTTCATTTTTGTCTCGCTGAAGTAGGAGAAATCTGGGGTTAGGGAATGTAATTTATAGCAATTTTATTGATAGATATAAGTGGTATATAAATTTAACTTATTTAAAATGTACTTTTATCGGTAGATTAAAAGGAAACCATTTTAGTTTAATCTATTCAGGCCAAGAAATGTATAGGGATAGAGTTTTAGTTTTAGTTATACGTTGAGTTTTCGTCGTAAATAATGAGTACTAAATGGGTTTCCATCGTAGTAATAAATTGTAATAAATGAGTTTCCATCGTCGATGCGGAACCTAAACATCAGAAATGAATTTTGTCAGTCTATGGGCGGGGGTCAAACAATTGTTCCTTCGTAATATCAAAAATCTCTGAAGCGGTTTCGACCAAATTTTGGGGGCACGTTTAAAATATTATATCGATGTAGATGCAGAACGTAAATCCTTGTAATGGATATGGATTAGTTTTAAAACATTTTTTATTACAATCGTTGGATTTTCGTAATCTCGAAAACCGCTGAACCATTTGAAATAAATTAAATTTCTAAATAAATTAAATTTAGGTAGTATATATACTGTTTAAATATAATTTAGGTAGTATACTATTTAAATATAATTTAGGTAGTATATACTGTTTAAATATAATTTAGGTAGTATATACTGTTTAAATATAATTTAGGTAGTACACTGTTTAAATATAATTTAGGTAGTATATTTGGGTAGATAAACCACATAAGTTAGACCACAATAAGCAATCAAATACATACAAACTCTTGACGTTGTTGTTGAGACCCAGACCATCCGACCTACCAGAAAAGTGTAAGGTAACTGTTTGGACGACCGAGAAGTGCCACCCAATTTAGAACGGAACCCAGTGGGGGAGGCATCCACAGGGACCATAACCTCCTTCCCCTACTACCAACCTCTCGGAAGGACTTACGGACCCACATGTTTAACGTGATCGTACCCCGCATGAACACGGCGCCAGTTGTGGCGGCGTGCAATTCTAGAGCGCAAACCACCGGGCTACCGCGCCCGAAATGTGCCAACAGCACGCGGTGTTCCCAGGTGGTCACCCACCCAAATACTAACCGCGCCCGATGCTGCTTGACTTCGGTGGTCTAACGAGAACAGGTGTTTTCAGCACGGTACGGCAGTTGGCTCAACCTCTTGACGTGAATTTCTTTCTCCGGTATAAATTAGTAATCCGGAGGATCAAAGAAATGAGGGAACAATTGCTGGCGAAAAGCAAACACTAGGAAATTCATCATGGGAATGCATTTGTGCGTATATAACTAATTTTGTTCTGATAAATTAAAAAATATATAATCCTATATATTTGTTATGACATTGTACATTTGTTATGTTGAAATCCTTGTTATGACATTGGTTGTACTTTGGATTCATTCGAAAATATATTGGAACTCACTGTCAACACTAGAATGGCTAATTGCTTGGCAGAAAAGTCTGAAGTAAATGTGTTTTTGAAATGCTCTGTAGTGTTACTCTTTGTCTGAATCTAGACCATTTCGTTAACGACAATAATCTGCATTATCACGTGATATTATTATTTTTGATAATTTGTTAATTCATCTGTTGTCCAGAAACCAACTGAAATGACTGTCTGTAAGATTTGGTGCATCTGTGATTGCTATAAATGTTGCATGTAAATACAGTATACAGGGTGTCCCTAAAACATTGATCTCGGCTTTTATTCCGTAAATATTGATCTTAGACATATATAATAAATTACAAAGTGGCGTAATAAAAGGTACAGAATTTTATGAAATCGATTAAAATTTTCAAGGGAATTTAATTTTAAGAAATACAAAATTTAAATTTTTATACGGTCCCCGTACAAAAACATTTCCAATGAGTAAAATGTGCCCCATACACTAATAAGATGATGTACAAAGTTTCAGCATTTTATCATAGAAAGTCCCAGAGATATGAAAAGATAAATATACTGATTTAAACCACTCTTTGATGTATCGACATGGGTTCTCAGAGGGGAAAAGTCATGTCTGCAGATCGCGTTTCAGGAGTCACACAAATTAGGAACGAAAACAATGATTACTTAAATAAATGATAATTTTGATATTTATTGGTACAAAAGTATCTACACTGTGTAGAAATAATAACTTTACACAAAGATTACAAAGCTTGTTCAAAATGTTTTCCATCCATGTCAAAGGTTCATTAAAGATAAGAGGCAGATATTATTTGCCCATGATGCATTTCTGTGTTGCGTCATTTGCACTCTTGCTGTAAACATTTACATTTTAATTTGCGATTAATCCCTCACCCACTTTGTTTAAACATATCTCTGTGCCTTTTTACGATAAAATTCTGAAATTTTGTACATCACCTTATTAGTGTATGGGGCACATTTTACTGATTGGAAATGTTTTCGTACGGGGGCCGTATAAAAATTTAAATTTTGTATTTCTTCAAATTTAATCCCCTGAAAAGTTTTATCGATTTCTTAAAATTCTGTACCCTTTTTTACGCAACTTTGTAATTTATTATATATGTCTAAGAACAATATTTAAGGAATAAAAGACGAGATCAATGTTTTTGGGACACCCTGTATATTGACGGCTGGACTTGTGCAATTCGAATTGTTATAAGAGAAATATTTTGAAATTTGATAGTAAGCTTTACATCCCATGAAGAATGATAATAGTATTATCAATTAATAAAACATGTAATGATAGTAAGCTTTACTTCCCATGAAGAACAATGATAATAGTATTATTTCAAATTTAATCCCCTGAAATTACTGGAATTACTCTTCAAATTTAATCCTCTGAAATGTTTTATCGATTTCTTAAAATTCTGTACCCTTTTTTACGAAACTTTGTAATTTATTATATATGTCTAAGAACAATATTTAAGGAATAAAAGACGAGATCAATGTTTTTGGGACACCCTGTATATTGACGGCTGGACTTGTGCAATTCGAATTGTTATAAGAGAAATATTTTGAAATTTGATAGTAAGCTTTACTTTCCATGAAGAAGAATGATAATAGTATTATCAATTAATAAAACACGTAATGATAGTAAACTTTACTTCCCATGAAGAACAATGATAATAGTATTATAAATTAATAAAACATGTAATGTTAAATTTGCTATGCATATAAACGTATTAAAAATGAAGCTATGTGTATGCAATATTACAGTTTAAATTGGAAACAATAAATTGTATTCCGCTGCAACTAGCACATTATGTTCAACAACATCAGTAAAATACAGGAAAGACAATAAAAAGGGCGTAGAGTTTATTGTACGCAGTTTCAACTATAATATTGCAAGGTCTGGCCTTATTACTTTCCTTATATACATAATGTATAAGGGAAGTATTGTGACGGGGTCGAAAATTCGAATTCGAGTTTTCGACGGGAGAGCACGTTTCAAGCATCCCTGATCACGAATCAAACATTTTTGAAGTGATGTCTGTGTGTGTGTGTGTGTGTGTGTGTGTGTGTGTGTGTGTGTGTGTGAAAGTATGTGTGTATGTGTGTGTGTGTGTCAGTGAGTCTGTGGAGACGATAACTGACGAACGAATGGACCGATTCGAACCAAATTTGGTACAAAAATCACAATCCGTAAACACTGGAAGTCTATTGTTTTTATACGCAATCGAATGTTCAGAACCCCCCTAAATTTTCGAATGAAATTTTGAAAAAATCGTCAAAAAATTAAAACCACTAATAAAGTTACGCAAATAGACATTGCTTATGTAATTTTTCATTAGAAAACGATTGACATAAATTTTAGAACGCTAACGTGAACCGTTCTCAGGTTTTGTACATTTTTTAAAAAAATTATCAAAAAGTCATATAAAATAAAAAGAAAAATACTTCCTATTGAGAAACATGTTTACTTTTCATATGTAATACCATGCGATAAATTGAGTGACATCCTTCTCGTGGATCTAGCTCGTTCCATTCTTGAAAAAAGATACTTTGAATAATACTTTTGTATTTGAACGCCAATAGTCATTTATCTGCTTTAAGAAAAACTTATTTCTTAGTGCATAACGCTTGGCGAGATTTTGGCGACGAATTTGGCGGAATGTCGCCAACTTGGCGACTTTTTTGAAATGTTGCCAAATTAACGAAAATCTCGCCAAATGGATAAAAATGACGCTAAATCAATGAAAATGACGACTCATTGTCGAAAATTCAATATCTTGGAAAGAATATTAGTATCTACTACAAGAAAATCCTATTTTTTTACTGTAAAAGTAGTAAATTCATTACATTATATAAGGAAAGTCATGTGTTGCCCACATCAGATTTTATTATTAATGTTGTGCTGTTATCTCGAAAAATATGGCCTTACAGTCTAAATACAAATCAGTTCAAAAGATCAAAATCATTAGCTTGAATGACTTAAT
The DNA here is from genome assembly GCA_951213105.1 of Amaurobius ferox. NCBI lineage: Eukaryota > Metazoa > Arthropoda > Arachnida > Araneae > Amaurobiidae > Amaurobius > Amaurobius ferox. The sequence continues at coordinate 43,231,360 of OX578147.1, read as the reverse complement.
GCCAACTTACTTTTTCACAGAATGAAAATAATATTAAAATTACAATTTGCGAAAGAAAGGTTATAAAAATTTACATTTTGTAGCTCTCTAATACTGTGACACATATGTCGGAAAAAAATATGCAGTACTTTCAAATATGTTCATACTAAACATTTGGGTATGATTCAAGATTCTAGCTCCAAATGTATTGGTTATCATTTTGAACAATTTGATTTGAAAAATAAATATCAGAAACGATAGAATATACTGTTTAACAGGTAGGATACCAGAAGGAATACTATATTTATGATTACTTATGAAAATGCGCAATTCATATTACAAGGAATTTTGCAGCTCCAACCTGGAATCGAACAACAGCTTTTCATACTGGCCAGCCGACGCTCTAACTAGCTACTATAACGAATTGCATCCTCTTATCGTTGAAGTGGATTCTGCATTATCTACTCTATAATGTCAGATATACGTGCAACTCATAATGTGGGTGACCAACTCCTGCTATTTATACATCAGGTTAGCCTCCTGCTACTATATTTATCCTCCATGTTAGCCTGTGTATACCTTGTGTGGTCTCCTCTATGTGTGGTCTTCTTCTCCTGTGTGGTCTTTGACATCCGATTTAAAATCGGCTCTTAATATACCAGAGTCCACTGAATCTGTGCTAGTCGTTCTATGTTCAATTTCAGACTTCCGACATCTTTGCACTAACCTACATAGTTGGTTAGTCCGGGAGCAATTTTAAAGACCATTGCTGCCCTAACCTTGAATGGAACCACGGATATCCGTATTGGCCAGCTCTTACCACCGAGCGACTGGAACGAAGTGCAAGCTCTTACCGTTGAAGTGAACTTCACAAGATACGTCTATTGTTGATCGCCATGAAAATAATCTCGCAGACCACAAAATTTCAGAAATAAATCTGTGTGTTAAAAACGGGAGTACAAATGGAAGCGCGTTTTATTATTTACTTTGAAGGTACACTAGAATTCCGATTATTCTTATGAACCGAAAATAGTTCGGATACGGCCACACTTGATTAACAAGGGAAAGCTGCATATACTACACTATACACTCAAGCACTGACATTTGAGTCAATATTCCCTTCCTCTCTACCATCTCCCCCATCCATGCCATTTAGTAAATATGTACTGTAAGAAAAAGAATGTATGCAATAAATACATATATAATTATATATTTATTTGTTTAGTGCATACTGTTCATATTCGATATACTATCTTCTTGCTGTCCGATGCATAGCAGTGTGGTCTTAATCGCATGTAGGTCTTTGTATGTGAAAATTTTGAGCCTTCTCTTATCATTCTGCTCTTTACTATCGTGTTTTTCCTCACTCACTATATTCGTAATTATGTCATCTGTCACCACCTGTTGAACGTTTTATTTATCATAGCTAATAAAGAAGATATAGTAAATAGCTAGTAAAAATTACTAGCTCAATAAGCGAAAGATTGCCTTTATCATCAACTTCTTCCTCAGTTTGAAGGACAATTTTAAGGACTTCATGAGAGCTAATGTTTCCATTCATCAAAAAAATGTCAGTGAAAATAAGAGATAGATAGTAACCAGGTCTCGAATAATTGTTACTTTACAGTATTGGCTTTTCCATAATGACGAGAGTTTAATGAGCATGATACAGGTCCATGCATGCTGTTTTCTGTGGTAGCGCGATCTTATCTATATAAAATATTTTTTTTTTCATCCCTATGATGCGAAACCTAAATCGTTTAAAAAGTAATTAGTAAAGTAAAGTCCCAAATTGTATAAAAGCTCTTCAGATAATTCTTCAGCTTGTATCTCTTTAATACAGTATCAAATTTTCAATAAAAGATTGTTTTCTAGTTTTGTACTCAAAATTTTGCAACCGAAATCTGTTTCTGAGAACACAATCAAGCGGCAAACAAGATATTTTCGGAACTTCAGAATGGTGGTAATTAGTATCAAAATATTCTGACTGGTGTTGCAGCAGACAGTCTAATTCTGTATTTTGATTGGTTGAATTACTGAAAGCGAGGTTTCATCGGCACTTTAATTTCAGTTCAGTGGGATTTGATTGTCAATGTTACATGCTCTGGTGTTAAAATGCAAATCGAGTTTCAGAACATTGCTCTAAATTCCGAATTCCTTGTAAGGTATTCATTTAATGCAAAGTTTATACATTAAATTTGGAGATTCTTGCAAGTTTTCGCTTCTTTTACAAACAATGTGTTCTAAAATGTAACAACGAGATAGATATATGTCCTTAAATCTTAATACCAGATGTATCTGCAATTAGAAATAAACTTTTTCACAACGACTTCAACAAGGCCAACGGCCGTACCGTGCTGAAAACACCGGTTCTCGTTAGATCACCGAAGTCAAGCAGCATCGGGCGCGGTTAGTACTTGGTGGGTGACCACCTCGGAACACCGCGTGCTGTTGGCCATCTCGGGTGCGGCATCCCCGTGGTTTGCGCGCTAGATTTGCACGCTACCACAAATGCCGCCGTGTTCATGCGGAGTACGATCACGTTAAACATGTGGGTCCGTAAGTCCTTCCGAGAGGTTGGTGGTAGGGGAAGGAGGGTACGGTCCCTGTGGATGCCTCCCCCACTGGGTTCCGGTCTAAATTGGGTGGCACTTCCCGGCCGTCCATACAGTTACCTTACACCTTTCTGGTAGGTCGGACGGTCTGGGTCTCAACAACAACAACGACTTCAACGGGCGCGGTAGCCCATTGGTTAGTGCGCTGGAGTTGCACTCGGTAGGCCCGGGTTCGATTCCAGCCACTGCCAAAACTGCCGCCGTGTTCATGCGGAGTACGATCACGTTAAACATGTGGGTCCGAAAGTCCTTCCGAGAGGTTGGTGGTAGGGGAAGGAGGGTACGGTCCCTGTGGATGCCTCCCCCACTGGGTTCCGGTCTAAATTGGGTGGCACTTCCCGACCGTCCAAACAGTTACCTTACACCTTTCTGGTAGGTCGGACGGTCTGGGTTTCAACAACAACAACGACTTCAACGAGGCCAACGACCGTACCGTGCTGAAAACACCGGTTCTCGTTAGATCACCGAAGTCAGGCAGCATCGGGCGCGGTTAGTACTTGGGTGGGTGACCACCTGGGAACACCGCGTGTTGTTGGCTCTTTTCGGGCGCGGCAGCCCAGTGGTTAGCGCGCGATTCTCGCCGCTGCCAGAACTGCCGCCGTGTTCATGCAGAGTACGATCACGTGAAACATGTGGGTCCGTAAGTCCTTCCGAGAGGTTGGTGGTAGGGGAAGGAGGGTACGGTCCCTGTGGATGCCTCCCCCACTGGGTTCCGGTCTAAATTGGGTGGCACTTCCCGGCCGTCCAAACAGTTACCTTACACCTTTCTGGTAGGTCGGACGGTCTGGGTCTCAACAACAACAACGACTTCAACAACAACGACAAATGCAGTAGAAATAAACAGAAGTAAGCATATATACTTATTGGAAATAATTGTTTTTCTTCATCACTGCAACACGCTTGGACCAGAACGTTTCCTTTCAAATAGCAACTGTAAATGCGTTTACAACAACGAAATGTTAAATTTTGGAAATGAATGAAGGGAAAATGTCTGCAAAAAATACCATTTTCACTTCAAAATTGTATAAAATATAGAAATTTAGAAAATTTAATCTAATTGTAACCAAAATAGGTGTGGAAACATGGCATAGTATTCTAAACCATCATGCAAAATTGCAAATCGATTTATGTCATAGATTCGCCGTTAGTCTTGACAGAAAATTAAAGACTTTGGTCAGCAGCAGCGGCTAGTTTTACGTAGAGAGAAACAAAGGTCCGTAAGTAGGCAACTTTGTTCAGTACAGAAAAGTTTTCTCTCTCGACGTCACCGTCATTATTAACGTTTCATTAATGTCGGAAAGAAACGGATGTATTGTTAAAGCGTTCGTTAATTTTCGAGAATTAGCTCTGAGTTCTGATGCAATTTAAATCATCTGCTCACATCTTGAATTCCGTCCAAAATCGGGTAGACGTTCTAGTACAAAATAAAAGCAACAAATGTTCATATACATTACTTTTATCAATAATCCAAATATCGAAAGATAGCGTAATCAGAATTATTTTCTTTAGTTAACATCTATGTAGACACTTTAATCCGAGTTTTTTGTCTAAACTATTGTCTCTAATATTTTCCCGAAGAACTTTATTTTTTTTTCTGTTTGATCTTATTATTTTGCGATTTTATTATTACTTTATTTTTTCATAAAATTATCTGCACCCGTCTTATTGGTTATATTGTATGGTTGAAAATTTTGAAATTGCTGACACTTCCATTGCAGTCCTCCCTATAGACTGAAATATTTAAAACAATATTTTAATCCCATCATATGGCGAGGTCCTTAAAATTATATAAAATATTTACCCAACCACCTATCTGCAGGCCTTGTGTGTCTAAAATCCCCGATAACACACAGATCCCGTATTTACCCCGATAATATTAGTCATAATTGTACGACCTCGTTAGGAAAAGTAATTATCAGATCCTCCTATAAAATGTGCATATCCCTCGAAACACTTGCCATATTTTGAATCAGGAATACTAAATTATAAATTTCCATAAAATTGAGACTTTGTGATATTTCACCGAATGTGTCGTAACAATTTGCCGCCAGATACACAAAGTTAGAAACTGTAGATAGACACACAAAGTTTACTTAAATGTATTTATTGCTCTACATTCTATGAATGGGCGAAACCCAATTTTTTTCTCTAAAAATGGTTGGGGGAAAAAAAGATAAAATAAAAACTAAAAACTGAGATAAATTCTACATCGTATGAGACGCTTTAAAAATAAGAGTAAACCTAACATCATGGGCACCTATAGGGGAGGGCAAAAAGGGGGCACTTGCGCCCCTAGGCATTCAATGTCACAAAGGTGCGTATCAAGCTGGTTGATGTTGTAGGTCTTATCCTCGAGTTTGCAACAATCGCGTTAGTGGTCACTCTCTGGAAGATATGTAAATTCTATGAAAGAGTGCATAACTTGAAATGTTCCTTCCAAATATAAAAATCTGATGTGGGCAGCACATGACTTTCTCTCCAGGCATATTTTCATATCTTCTTTATTCATATTTCTTTATTTCTTTAATAATTCATTAGATTGAGTTTAATTGCACCAAATCACACTAAATTTGCATTTTTAATTCAATTTTTGTTTTTATTTGGTAATTGGGCATTTTTCTGATAGCGGCGTAACAAAAATGCAAGAAATCTCAAATATCTTGAGAACGGTTAGTCCTAAAGTATAATGGAGTGTGTTACATCCTTTTCCTCGTCAAAAATTGCGTATAAAACAAGAATTTAATTGGTACATTTCAGCATACGTAGTCTTTTTTTTTTTTTAGATTTTAGCGATTTTTGCGGGCCATTTCGTAAAAAAAGGCAGGTTGTTATTTTCCGAATCGTCGTACCAAAATCGAATCAGCATCAGAGTGTCCCACAAGTAACTTATCTACCAAATATTGTGAAATTTGGTCAAATAGTATTTTAGCTACAGCGGATACATGGAATTTTTGCGGGCCATTTCGGAAAAAGGAGAGTTCTGTTTTTACGAATCGTACCAAAAACTAATCAGCAACAGAGTCACATCCAAGTGACTTACCTACCAAATTTTATGAAATTAGGTCTATTAGTTTTTGAGTTAGAGTGGACAGACACACAGACAGACAGACAGACAATCACACGGACACACAGACAGACACACACAGACGTCACGCTCAAAATAGTTTTTTCGTATTCTAGAGGTCTCGAAACGTGCAGATTCGTCGAAAACTCGAGTTCCGATTTTCGACATGATTCCAATACTTTCCCTATACATTACCATGTATTGCAGGGAAAGTAGAAACGATAAAATCTAACAGTCTGAGTATTTCAATCAATAGAGAATTGTCTGACCAACGGGAGATAGGTTGCTCTAATACATTTGAGACAGCAGTATTCCACAAACTTATTACGAATTCTATAAATTCCCGTCGGTGTTTTAAATTATATGAAATTAAAATTCCAGTTAGTTAAAAGCATCAACTAATTTCGGCGGTGAAATATAGCCTCATTTAATAGGCTAAAATATAGAAAAAACACACGAGCAAAGGCTAGATTCGCTTTTACTTTCCTTATACACATAATGTATAAGGAACGTATTGTGACGGGGTCGAAAATTCGAATTTGAGTTTTCGACGGGAAAGCACGTTTCAAGCATCCCTGATCACGAATCAAACATTTTTGAAGTGATGTCTGTCTCTGTGTGTGTGTGTGTGTGTGAAATTATGTGCGTGTGTGTGAAAGTATGTGTGTGTGTATGTCAGTGAGTCTGTGGAGACGATAACTGACTAACGAATAGACCGATTCGAACGAAATTTGATACAAAAATCACAATCCGTAAACACTGGAAGCCTATTGTTTTCATACGTAATCGGATGTTCAGACCCCCCCCCCGCCTAAATTTTCGAGTGAAAATTTAAAAAATTCATCAACAAATTAAAACCGCTAATAAAGTTACGCAAATAGCCATTTCTTTAACCATAGCTTGTAATTTTTCATTAGAAAACGATTGACATAAATTGTAGAACGCTAACATGAACCGTTCTCGAGATACTGCACACTTTTCAAAAAAATGATCAAAAAGTCATATAAATTAAAAAAAATATTTCCTATTGAGAAACATGTTAACTTTTCATATGTAATACCATGTGTGAGAGCAGAAACAGTTCTCACATTTGATGAGACACTTTTATGTGTGGAATTTATGGTGGCCAGAACAGCGAACGAAGCTTGTAGCCTGGCTGGCACCAAGGTTTATGACGACGTGAACCGAAAGGTCAAAAGACTATAAATTTAGGGGTGCCATACCAGACGGTCTGAGCTGGGCCTTGCTAATTGTGGAATGATGCCATTGGGTAAAGAACCAATGAGCGCCAAAAAGAAGTAAAGGCGGAGTTACCCCCCCAAAAAAACACACACACACACACCACCGAGGGAACCACAGCCTGTGGCCTGAGAATCAGAGAAGAAAAGATGATTGAATTTTGACTTAGAAGCATGCCAGAGAAGCTATCACGATTTTGACTTAACAGCACGAGTAGAGAAGAATAAAAAACCTAACAGATGTGTAGAGTGTCCCGTAGAAGTTCCAAATTAATGGAGATAGATCAATGTGCGAGTGCATTCAGAATACGAGGAGGAGCCACACACCAAAGAGTTGGGCAGTACTAAGACTAATGCAAGCCTTTGAGATATGATAAAGCCCAAGACTAATTGGAAGGTATGTGCTCAGCAATTATCACAGGTCCTAGACATAATAGTAATTTTAATAATTCTGGTCTCATATGTCCCCTCCGCTAAAATAATTAATGAAAATTGATGTTGTTAATAAATGGTATTGTTTAAGTTTAAATGGTGTGATCAATTTAGCATTTTATTAATTAATTATTCCTTTACAGGACTCGCACGAAAGGTAAAATAATTGGAGGGTTTATAGCGACATAACATAGCAATGTACATTAAATTAATTCCACTATATGAGAAATAACGGCCATGACAAATTGATGAATTTAATATTAAACAATAAATCCTTAAATGAATTTAAGATTTAAAAGTGTAACTTTAACTTTTATTATTTTGTGTCCCACACCATGCGATAAATTTGGTGACATCATTCTTGTGGATCTCTCTCTAGCTCGTTCGATTCATGAAAAAGATATTTTGAGTAATACTTTTGTATTTGAACGCCAATAGTCATTTATCTGCTGTAAGAATAACTTCTTTCTTCGTCCATGTTTGGCGAGATTTTGGCGATGAATTAGGTGTAATGTTGCCAAATTGGCGACTTTTTTAAATGTTGCTAAATTAACGAAAAACTCGCCAAATGGATAAAAATGGCGCTAAATCAATGACGACTCATTGATGATGACGACATGGAAAATGGCGACTCATTGACGGAAATTCAATATCTTGGAAAGAATATAAATAACTACTGTAAAAATAATCTATTTTTTTCCTGAAAAGTAGTAAATTCATTGCATTATATAAGGAAAGTCATGTGCTGAACACATCAGATTTTTTTGATTTACCAATATAGTGTCATTTGGTGAATTTATTGAATTTGAGGATTTCTAAAAATGTGACCATTTTGTGCGGATAAAAATATAGCATTATGTGGAGTAATAATTAGTCACATTTAAGATTTATTTAGATACTATGCTGTGTCTGCAATAACCCGCCACTTTTCTGCTGCATCAATATACTTAAGTGAGCCGTTGTAAACATTAATTTAATTTGTAGGGAGAGCGTTTGATTAATCAAAATTTTAACTTAATTATTTTATTATTTATAATAATATTAACTACTACGTAACTTGAATGTATAATATATAGGGGTCGTTAATTTGGCAACATTTTAAATTGTCGCCAAGTTGGCGACATTTCGCTAAATTCGTCGCCAAAATCTCGCCAAGCGTTATGGACGGAGAAATAAGTTATTCTCACAGCAGATAAATGAGTATTGGAGTTCAAATACAAAAGTATTACTCAAAGTATCTTTTCTCGTGAATGGAATGAGTTAGATCCACGAGAACGATGTCACCAAATTTATCGCATGATATTACATATGAAAAGTGAACATGTTTCTTAAGAGTTAATATTTTTTTTTTAATTTATGGGGTTTTTGATAAATTTGTTTGAAAAATATGTAATTTCTCAAGAACGGTTTATGCTAGCGTTCTAAAGTTAATGTCAATCGTTTTCTAATGAAAAATTACATACTAAATGTTTATTTTCGTAACTTTAGTAAATGCTTTGATTTTTTGATGATTTGTTTCAAAATTTTACTCAATAATTTAGGGGGGTTCTGAACATTCGATTGTGTTCTAAAACAATAGGCTTCCAGTATTCACGGATTGTGATTTTTGTACCAAATTTCATTCAAATCGCTCCATTCGTTCGTGAGATATCGTCTCCACAGACGCACTGAAACATACACACACACACACACACACAGATATCACCTCAAAAATGTTCGATTCGTGATCAGGGATGCTTGAAACGTGCTCTCCCGTCGAAAAATCGAATTCGAATTTTCGATCCCCTCACAATACTTTCCTTATACATTATGTATGTAAGGGAAGTAATGATGTTGAATACGCAGAAATATTCTTTATATTTCAGTTCTAATTTGCATTGCGCTAATAACTTATTTTTACAAATTTGGCAATTTAAATAAATATTTAACGTATTTCGCCATAGAAATACATACACTGCAGGGCTACTTATCGTACCAGAGCATCACCTGAATTATTGTCTCAAACGATATTGGGGTTTTCTTAATATGAAGTTTAAACGCCTTACTTTCACCTCCATGGTTGTAAGCTATCAAAGTTATTTCCATTATTTGTAATTTATGAGTGTTCACCGGCAACGCGGCCTTTGAACGGAACATACTTTACTGTGAGACATTTCCATATTTGCAATATTGGAAATATGCCATCACAGCTTCTTTTATTTTGTAAAAAATAAATCTCAGACTATTCTTATTTTTTCCCTATTCTGTTTACAAAATGGATATATCCCGACTTAAATATTGAAATAATATTTAAATTTGTTTAATAAACGTACATAATGTAATATATAATCATATTTATCTCATAATATTTCTACTATATCGGGAGTTCTTAGTTAAAAAGTTTTAACTCCGATATGTGTCAGATATTTGTAATTTGGAATTTATTTATGTAGAGAAGAATTTGAAAATAAAATGCATATTTTAATATTTAATGACTCATTAATAAAATATTACTGGAACATAACTATTTTCTAGATAAAAACTACAGGTTGCACTTTTCTGTAGTTAAGCACTGACATTAAACGCCAACTCCAGCTTTCCTGTCTGCGCACAGAATTTTGCCTACTGGAGATGCAACACAGCTTATGTATCTATATATCTATAAATCTCAAGATATACGTGTTTCTACTTTGATGTACTAAAAAAGCACTAAATTCAGAGACTTAATTTTTAACACTTTACAACAAAGTTGAAAAGTGTTTATGACTTTGTTCATTCTGTCTGTCTGTCTGTCTGTCTGTCTGTCTGTCTGTATGTGCGTTAGCACGATAACTGCCGCAAAAATGAGTTTATCAAAATGAAATTTTAGTATGTTGTTCAGACGGTCTGTAGGACCTATGGGAATATAAATAAATAATATCACCCAATTAGTTTTTTATTGAACCCGGGTTGAAAAAATGAAATACATTGAACCCTATGGGACCTAATTTTTCAAACATTTTTTAAGTAAATTTAAAATTCACGAATTGCTTCGAAATTTTTAGGAAATATTCACATTATCCCATAGAATATATAAAAAAAAATTCAGTAAAATATGTTAAGTAGTTTTTTAATTAAAAAAATTATTTAATATAGGGAAAAAAACAAATTCAATTAAATTCTGACTTTGGGATATCTTCCAGAAAGAAAAGAGAGAGATATTATATAATAAATATCTCTCCCTTTGTTTAAACGTTTTGCATATGGGAGTGGCTTCATATTTTAAAATAAATTTGGTAGATAACAATTTTTCATTTTTTTTAAATTTTATATAACTCTTCTTGATAAATTTAATTGATGGCATTTTAAATGCACTTTCCTACGTCCTAGAGAGTTAAAATTTGGTACACAGCTTAAATTTGTTGAACATTTTATTCGACAAAAATTTGATGGATCTTTAAATATAGATCATACATTTTTTTCGAAATGGCCTGAAAATAATCCCCGTTCACTTCTATAAATCATTGGTGTAACATTGTTAAAAATTCTGATGTGGACAGCACATGTCTTTCTCTGCAGACTCATATTCGTTCTCTTTATTTATTTAATGATAATTTGAGTTTATCTGCACAACATAAGTATTTTAAATGACATTGAATTTACACGTTAAACTTAAATTTGGTTCTCATTTGATAGTTGGACTTATTGTCAAAGGTGGCGTAGCGAAAACGCGAAAAAACTAGAATATCTCAAGAACGGCTAGTCCTAGAGTAATGGGGTTAGTCTTATTCTTTTTGTTGTCAAAAATCACATATAAAATAGGAATTTAATTGATGTAATTGAGCACACGTAGTCTTTTATTTTTATATATAACGATTTTTGCTGGCCATTTCGCAAAAATAGCCCGTTCCTTTTTCCCGAATCGTAGTAGAATAACCTACAAATGATTTATATACAAAATTTTGTTAAATTTGGTATATAAATCACTTGTAGGTTATTGAAATATTATACTCCAAATTTTGTTAAATTTGGTTCATTAGTTTTTAGCTAGAGTGGATAAAGGAAATTTCTGCGGCCATTTCGCAAAGAAGGCAGATTCTTTTATTACGAATCGTACTATAATCTAATGAACATCAGGATTTCCCATAAAAAACATGCCTACCAAATTGTATGAAATTCGGTCCATTAGTTTTTCAATTAGAGTGGATGTAATATCCACACAGACACACAGAAACATACACAGATACACCCTTACACACACAGACGTCTTCCTAAAAGTAGTTTTTTCGGTTCTAGAAGTCCCAAAACGTGTAGATCCTTTGAAAATTCGAGTTCCGATCTTCGGCACGATTCCAATACTTTGAGTATATACACATACACATATATATTATCTGTGTATCTAAATTCCGTGCCTATGCAATTACAATAGTTGTGATTTTAAATTATCCCTAAACTTTTATTATTTCTTCAAGGAAGCCTAATTTTAACATATGCAGAATGCAAATATCTCAAGCGATTGTAAGATGAATTACATAAGAATTGCTGAATTTTTTTCACACAAAATTATTTAGCTCTGGAGTCTGGAATACAAGTTATATGAATGAAATATTCATTGATTTTGCATAAAGAATCAGATGATTTATATTTCGATACAGTTTTAAATATTTAAGTATAATAAATTACTGTAGTACTGTGATAATGTAAAAGATATTACCACTGAATGAATCACATTTTAGAAATTTTTAAATGAAATTACATTTCAGTTGGAAAGTGTTTCATAATCAATGCTTATGCATGATTGATCTTTCTTGTTAATTTTAAACGTAGAAATGGTTATGACTTATATTTTACGAAATTTGTCAATTATATTTTATCAAATTGACTGGTGTTCCCCTGGTCATAAAAAACGCCTGTTACTTACTCAATTAACCAATCACGCTATCCTCAAAGCAGAAAAATACGCTTTCCGTAAATCAGAAAAACCTCTCTCCGGAAGTTTCTAACTGAATGCCAAGAAATCGCCCATTATGTCTATTACCTCCCCCCCCCCCATCTTTGGATTTGATTTAGAGAGGAGGAACACGAAATATACCTTGGACTGCAAGACAGTCGTGACTGAATGCGATCACTTAAAAATTACAAAAAATAAAATTACTTATGAAATCATATAACACATTTCTTGTTAGAATGGAGTTGTATGAAGCAGTTTTTATCTAAGTTATAGAATTGTGGTAATCGTAGTTTTTCGGATGCGACGATATACATATCAGATCATGTGAAAATGCAAATTTTGATGCATTTAAAAAAATAAATATGAGGGAATTGCCCCACAGATTCGGTTCAAACTTTATGGGAAAGAACGTTTTTCGATCTTTACAATGATGTCAAGATGGAATCTTTGTAACAATATTTTAGGTCGCTAAGGAATAGATTTGTGAGAATATTGACCAAAATCGTTGCAAATTTGCCTAAAAAATAAAATATCTGAAAACTAATTAAAAAAACAACGCCAAGGTGCACCTATTCGAGTCATGAGGTCCTGTGTACCAATGTTTATGGCCTTACGACACTTACAGTCTGCACATACTTCCCGGCCGTCCAAACAGTTACGTTACACCTTTCTGGTAGGTCGGACGGACTGGGTAACAACAACTTACAATCTGCACACACACACACACACACACAAACCTGCTGCGCGTACAAACAAACAATACAGACATTTTCCTTTATTATGTAAAACACAGAACAATAAACTTCTAATTCACACTATTTTAAACTACGTTTTGGAATTTTGTTTCAATGAATTTACATCGATGAAACTTATTCAACAAGACGTTTTAAAAGAAAAACTTATAGTTTCCGTCTAGTTTTTAATTCCCGCAGCATTTTACGCTGAGATCTATTTATTTGTTAAATAAATAGTTTATTTATAATAAGCAGTAAGTAAATAAATAGTTTATTTATTAAATAAAGTTCATTTATAATAAGTAGTAAGTAAGTAAATAGTTTATTAAATAAATAGTTTATTTATAATAAGTAGTAAGTAAATAAATAGTTTATTTATTTATTTGCCTTTTTATAACCATATGCATATTTTATAATTCATTAAATTGAGTTAATAGCACAAAAAACACGGATAATTACTTGAAATTTCTTGAATTTGCTATTTTATTTCAATTTTCGTTTTAGTTTAGAGACTGGACGTATTTTTATAGTTAACGTGGTTCTGTTTTCTGGAATAATGCCAAAATCTAATCAGCCCCAAGGTAATCAATCCACAAGTAACTTATCTACCAAATTTTATGAAATTTGGTAGAATAGTTTTTAGCTAGAGTGAATGTATACATTGCACAGACACAGAGATACACACACATACGTGACACTAAAAATATTTTTTTCGGTTTCTAGAACCTTCGAAACGTGTAAATCAGCCGATAACATGAGTTGCGATTTACCACACGATCCCAATACTGTCCCTATACCTTACCATGCATTGTAGGGAAAGTAATACATGACCCAATATAGATATGACCTTCGGAATTTTTATAAATTTATTTTTATGAAACAGAAAATAATTTATTTTCTGCATCTTCTTCCGTTAAGTTCGTAATTTAAATTTTTCTTATTTTGCCTTCTCTAAACACCATAAATATTTTGTTTTGTGAAGTGCTCATATGAATCATTGTGAAGTGCTCATGGGGCTTAATCCTAATGCATCTGAACGTTTTGTTCCGAATCCAACCGCATGCTTTGCTCCGAATGCAACTGAACACTTTGTTCCGAATACAACAGGACTCTTTGTTCCCAATGCAACAGGACTCTTTGTTCCCAATGCAACTGGATCTCCTTGTTCTGATTACTATCCAATTCCTACCGTTTTTTAAAAAAGACCATATTAATATTTTACCATAGATTTTGCCAGAAATACATCTGATAGAAAAACAAAATCGCAATTATCAGGATTTCAACATATGTAATCATCATATGTTTGTTTTTAATACTTTCAAAAACAAACTGTTGAAAAAAGATTGCTTAAAAACCCTACTAAAGGAATTCTGTGAATCCTATTAATTTATGAAGGCGCCTGAATTCATGAAATCATGCGATTATAAACGCATCGATAAGCCACTATAAAATGGTGCAAGTCAGGAAGTTTAACAATTTATTTCGTCTTAAATTTCCCCTTATGAAATCCAAGCACTCCTTTTTTTAGTTTAACTAAATGAATTATGGGTAATATTTTATAATTTTAACTTTTCTCGCCGGAGGGGCTGTATAAAAATTTAAATTTAAAAATATTTTACAAAAATACTGCCCATTATTTAAATTGTCATTTCATAATATCCTACCTTATTTGAAGTATTCATGCTATTGGAATTATTGTCTATTACCAACAGTTAATAAAAAACGTTCCACTGTTTCCTTTTTTTAAAAATACCCTGTATATTAAGTTATTTTGCATACGGAGTTTCCCTTAAAATAACATGTGAACCATGTTGTCAGGAATGACTAATATTTTTCATAATAAAGAAAAGTAAGGGATTACAGAAGGAGAAGCAGGTGTATGAAAAGAAAGCTATTAACATTGACGAATCTTTGTATTATTGTGCGTTGCTTAAGGTTAAATTTAATTTAAACAAGAAAGATCAATCATGCTTAAAGCATTGATTATGAAACACTTTCCAACTTCAATGTAATTTTATTTAAAAAAGTTGAAAATGCAATACATTCCTCGGTAATATTTTAAAACTTATCACAATACTACATTGATTTATTATATTTGAAAACTTAAACCTCCATTGAAAAAAATGAACTTCATTCAAATGACGGCATTGAAATATAAATTGCCTGGTTTAAATATCTCTAAAATGCAATACATTCCACGGTAATATTTTTAAAACTATCATAATACTACGATAATTTATTATATTTGAAAACTTCATCGAAAACAACTGAAATAAATTCAAATGACGTCATAGGAAAAATAACATGCCTGGATATCTCTATAAAAGCAGGATTTCATTCATTTCATTCATCACAATACTATAATAATTTATTTTATTTAAAAATTAAGACCATGAAGCTACAATTCATAAACTCTATGCTTAAAACTTCATCGAAAAAAATCGTCCTTCTGTTTATAAAATCAATTAATATTTCATTCATATCAGCCATGCAGACTCCATGGACTGAATTATTTTGTGTTAAAGAAATACAGTAATTCTAATACAACTCATTCTACATATTTTGCTGTTTACATTTTACATAGGTGAAAAATAGGCTTAGTTGTAGAAATAATCAAATTTGAATGAGAATTTAAAGTCAAATATATTGTCATTGTGTTGTTTTAGTATGTAGATGCACAGAATTTAAGCAAAAATAATGTAGTTTTAGGACGGATACAACACTCAATATGAATTAAAAAGAACTTTAAAAAATCACGATTTTGAAACAAGATGGATGCCATATATCATTTTGAAGTGGGTCATGTGATCGTTTCATATCATGGTCACGTGATCGTTTCGTATAAGATGTGTAATTTTTATTATTTATTTTTATTTAAAAAACTACTGAATATATTTCGCTGAATTTTTTTTTCTATATTTTATGGAACAATTTGACTATTACCTAAAATTTTCGAAGTAATTTGTGAATTTTATATCCGCTTAAAAAATGTTTGAAAAATTAGGTGCCATAGGGCTCAATGTATTTCATTTTTTCAACCCGGGTTCAATCCAAAACTAATTGGGTAATATTATTCATTTATATTCCCATAGGTCCTACAGACCGTCTGAACAACATACTAAAATTTCATTTTGATTAAGTCATTTTTACGGCAGTTATCGTGCTGACAGATAGACAGACAGACAGAATGAACAAAGTCATAAAGACTTTTCAACTTTGTTGTAAAGTGTTAAAAAAGGCAATTCATGAACTTCATGTATAGATGCCAATTCTGACTAGAATAGCGCATATGGAAGTTGTGCTCGCCGATACAAACAGCTGATTTTGGGTGATTGAATTTCCTGTATCAAAGTCACCCAGGTCTCCGAATTACCGCGGGTAATGTCAATGATGAATGCAAGACTGGCGGTTCGGTGGAGTGCAGTCAAAATTAGCTTCTTACCGGAGTTTGTCAATGGAAGTGGGAGGGGGCGATTTATATATTAAATTTATGGAAATGTTTATGTATTAAATGTTTGCTCTGTACAGATATTAACACTATTGTTTGCATAACACATTTTCTTGCTGCTATTCCAGTATAGGCGCCACGTTATTAAAACCATCTGATGTGGGCAGCACGTGACTTTCCTTATAGTATAATGTAATGAATTTATAACTTTTACAGCAAAAAAAAAAAATCTGATGTAGGCAACACATGAGTTCCTTATATATATATAATGCAATGAATTTACTACTTTACAGTAAAAAATATAGGTTTTCCTTACTCATATTCTTAGGATACCTGTCTTCTTTCCAAGATATTGAATTTTCGACAATTAGTCGTAATTTTCATTGATTTAGCGTCATTTCTATCCATTTGGCGAGATTTTCGTTAATTTGGCAACATTTCAAAAAGTCACCAAGTTGGCGACATTCCGCTAAATTCATCGTCAATATTTCTCCAAGCGTTATGGACGGAGAAATAAGTTATTCTTATAGCAGATAAATGACTATAGGCGTTCAAATACAAAAGTATTACTCAAGTTATATTTTCTCATGAATGGAACGAGCTAGATCCACGTAAATGATGTGACCAAATTTATTGCATGATATTATATATAAAAAGGGAACATGTTTCTCAACAGTTAATTTTTTTTTTTAATTTATGGGATTTTTTGATAAATTTATTTGAAAAATATGCAATATCTCAAGAACGGTTCGTTCTAGCGTTCTAAAGTTTATGTCAATCGTTTTCTAAGGATAAAGTACATAAGAAATGTCTGTTTGCGTAACTTTATTAAATGTTTAGTTTTATTGATGATTTTTTCAAAATTTTACTCGAAAATTTAGGGGGATTCTGAACATTCGATTACGTTTAAAACCAATAGGCTCCCAGTATTCACGGATTGTGATTTTTTTAACAAATTTTATTCGAATCGCTTCACTTGTTCGTGAGATATAGTCTCCACAGACTCACTGACACGCACACACACAAACATCACTTCAGAAATGATTGATTCGTGATCAGGGATGCTTGAAACGTGCTCTCCCGTCAAAAACTCGAATTCGAATTATCGACCCCGTCACAATACTTTCCTTATACATTATGCAAATAAGGAAATTAATAATTGATTTAATAATATTGATTCACAATAGAATGAGTTCAATATTTGATGGAGCATTTATAATTTGTATTGATTAAAAGTATAATGAATTTAATATTTGATGTGACAGCTAGCCATTTCACTCATGCAAATCGAGGTCGATTTGCGTAATTATTAAATGTAATTTAAATTAAACATATTATTTATCGATATATACCCACACAGCAAACTCTTCGAATTTATCACTGAACAGTCTTTTAGATTTGGAGCCGAATAATTTTCCGCACTTCAAAATCGGAATGACTGCTGTCAAAAATACACTATCTTTGAAATCCAGCTCCAGATTATGATTGGTAGAATAATTTTATCCAGCAATAACTTACCACGATTTGAGGATAGCAGTGAAGTGTTCATCTGTATAAATACAAATACAGTATTTAAACATTATTATCACAATCTAGTAATGCTGTATTGAATGGAGTTTATCGTAGTGTATTAGTTTAATGAAAATTTTGCATCTTAAAGTTTCAAAGTTTCGGACGCTTGAAATTTGACACGTCGCAGTGAATGGAAAATTCAATTGACAAATGTTAGATATACATAATTTAATATGCTCTACTAACAAAATTAAGAAATTAACGGAATATGTGAAGTTGGATAGCGCAAGATTTCGTTACACATGCTGCCACAATTTATATTCATTCAAGAATGTAAACTGAACTTTAACAAATCACGTTCATATTTTCATTATAGATAATGGCATGTCACTGTAAATGAACTTGAGTATGGCTTAACTCGACTTTCCCATACCAGTATCCATTTTTAATAGCTTTAATTGTTAGCTTTTTACTTTCCTTATATACATATATGACTCGTATAATATGACATATATATGACACGTATAATGTATAAGGAAAGTATTGTGACGGGGTCGAAAATTCGAATTCGAGTTTTCGACGGGAGAGCACGTTTCAAGCATCCCTGAACACGAACCAGGCGCTTTTTAGATAATGCCTGTTTGCGTGTGTGTGTGTGAGGAGACGATAACTGACGAACGAATGGACTGATGCGAACAAAAATTGGTACAAAAAGTACAATCCAGGAATACTGGAAGCCTATTGTTTATATACGCGACCGGATGTTCAAAACCGCCCTAAATTTTCGAGTGAAATTTTGAAAAAACATAAAAAAATTAAAACCTTTAATAAAGTTACGTAAGTAGTCATTTCTTATGTATTTTTTCATTAGAAAACAATTGACATAAATTTTAGAACGCTAGCATGAACCGTTCTCGAGAGATTGCACATTTTTCAAATAAATTGTATAATCCCTTAAATTAAAAAAAATATTAACTGTTGAGAAACATGTTCACTTTTCATGTGTAATATCATGCGATAAATTGGGTGACACCACTCTCGTGGATCTAGCTCTTTCCATTCATGAATAATGATATTTCGAGTAATACTTTTGTATTTGAAGGGCAATAGTCATTTTTCTGGTATAAGAATAACTTATTTCTCCGTCCATAACGCGTGGCGAGATTCTAGCGGCAAATTTGGTGGAATGCCGCCATCTTGGCGACTTTTTAAATGTTCCCGAATTAACGAAAATCTTGCCAAATGGATAAAACTGACGCTAAATCAATGAAAATGACGACTCATTGACGAAAATCCAATGTCTTGGAAAGAATATATGTATCTACTGTAAGAATAACTAATTTTTTGTTTACTGTAACCGTAGTAAATTCATTGAATAAGGAAAGTCATGTGCTGTCCACATCAGATTTTTTATAATAAAGTCGGATATAAAATTCAAAGTGTTCGCTCGATATTTAAAAAGTTCTGGACTTTTTGATAGCGAAGTCGGATATAAAGTTTCGACAAAATCCATTTATTTTTGTCCGCTATCGTGTACACTATAAATCAATCACAGACATAAAGACAGACGGACATCACTACAAAAATAGTCAAAAATGTGTTTCTGAGGTCTTAAAACATAAATGGCATAAAAATATCGTAATCGAAAATTTTCGTGAAAAAAAAGGCAAGTCTTTCTTAATACTACGTATGAGAAAGTATAAATAAGCGGGGTAACTTTACTTTGTGATATAGAAACAAAAAATATTTTTACTTGCTGACCTCATTGTATTTCTGGATCGTTTAAAGTATCTTATTTTGCGTTTATTGTTTTGTGAGAATTATGCAATAAAGTAATTTGAAGTGACTAAGAATTGCGTCCCATTCGGTTTTTGCTTCCTTAATCAAAATGACATATTGCTACTAATTCCAACAATTTAAGTGTAACAATAAAAATTCCTCTAAATACACTGATGTTCTGCAACAGTAAAGTGTAATAATAAAGTAACATTGAGTTAAATCGCAAATAAGATTAAGTTTGAGAAACAAAGTAACAATGAATTGCAAAATCAAAGTACGAATAATATTTAATAACACAACTAATCGAGTAAGACAGAACTTGCTTGTTGGCAGCTGAAAAGAACATTGCTTTTTATTTTAAAGCACTATTTTATGGCACTTCTTTTTATTTTATCGCATTTTTTTATTTTATCGTACATAATTTTTACCACCAACTCCCGTAACTTGCTTCGCGAATTAGGAGGCTTCACCTCTTACACTTTGGTGCTCGCAGAGCTCGATTCGCGAGCCACTTCCGCGAGCGCCTCCTTCTGCTACGCGAATGCAAATCTCTTATTCGCCAGTTCGCAGCTTACATTTTGCAGCTTGTTCTTTGGACAGTTTCAGAAAATGACGTTTCGTTTGATTAAATCAAATTATTTAATAATTACTTATTTTGAAATGACAATAGCGTTATGCTCGCAAACTCCTGGAACTCTGCGTTGTACTCGCAAACTCCTGGAACTCGTGGGTTCCGCCTCCTGTCCGCTCGTTAAGCGAAATCAGGCGCCTACTAACCATGATGATCCGCCATGAGCGGATCATCATGGCAATTAATGATCCGCTCATTAATAGCCTGATTTCGCTTAACAATCGCTTTCTTCACGTCAGTTACAAAAGTGTAATAGTCTAGAAATCCCTCCCCCCTGCTGGCTGATGCTGACCAACCCCCCTAACTCGCTTCGCGTGTCATGAGGCTTTGCCTCCTAATCGCTGGTTGTCGATGAGCTCGCCTCAAGGGCTCATCGACAGCTTTGGCGGCATTCGGATAGCATGATCCATGTCATTCGACAGCATCGGCTGCATTTTCTGTCGCCAAAGTAAAAATCGCCAAAAGGGATTATACTACATCTGTTCTGAATTATCATAGAACTACTCAACGGATTAATATGCTTGTAAGAAAATACAGAAAAATCCCAATTTTAATATTTGCAATGGGATCAAATAAAAATCGTAGTCTACAGATATTATTATTACTTTCTTTATATACAATAATGTATAAGGAGGATATTGTGACGGGGTCGAAAATTCGAATTCTAGTTTTCAACGGGAGAGCACGTTTCCAGTATCCCTGATCACGAATCGAATGTTTTTCAGTTGATGTCTGTGTGTGTGTGTGTGTGCCAGTGAGTCTATGGAGACGATATCTCACGAACGAATGGAGCTGTTGTAATAAGGGCTGTAAAGAGAAATTTATAAAGTGATATAAATTTAATTTACAACCCCCATTAACTTCTAGTTGGGTCGGACACTCACATGCAATTAAAAGAAGGGGAACTTAATTAAATTTTAATAACTTTAAGGAATGGGACCGTATAGTGAGGTATAGAATTTTAAATAGTTCAATGAGTTGCGTATTTTAAATTATATTGAGTTGTGTATTTTAAATTATATTAAAGTCCATCTTTGCATGTGAGCGCCTAAAATTAAATTACTGAATTATAAGTGCAATATACATAAGATGCTTAAAGTACATGTAAAATCAATTTTTACCAAATCCTTACCTGGATCTTGATCTAAAATATAAAAATAACTCAATAATTATCGTGTTGAACCTCTTATTGAATAGTGTAATTTATTTTTGTTGTCACTGAAAATGAAAAAAATATAGTTCTTGAATCAAGAGTCAGAATGTTTATTAAATTTGATGTTCTTTATAATTGAATCAATATTAAAGACTCCATTAATCCATAATGTTCTTTATTCACACCCAATCAAAGAGCATATATGAAAGATTAGTAGCATCATGAACCAAGGAATTCAATACTGGTGTAAAAATACTGTTGATCAAATATATATGTTATCTTCACTATGAATCATATTAGCAACAGTGAATATTTTGTTTCACATGCAGATACCCTTCTGAAAGATTTTGAATATTCACTTCAGGAGTCACCAATTCTAATACAATGAAATATAGACATTTCCTCAATATGCATGCTTTAACACATCATCAAAATGAATTCACATTCATTTTAGAACTTGTTTTCTCTATACCAATGTCAAGATGTGAAGCAAGAACATTAATAAGAATCACTGTATCTATTCAGTAGTGTAATAACTGAAGTCTTAATTCTCATTAATATAGATGTATGAATAATGTAGAACCAATTTTTGATGACAGAGATTACTTTTTGAATAATTAATTTATCATAAAACAATGAATAACATCAGATTTGAATGTTTATCAATGTAACACTCACAGACATTCCTAAATTTTACGCACATATTCACAAACAAGCTGGTTTTACAATGCATCATCATCTATCTTCCTCTAAGTCATTCACTTCCTTATTATCTTTTAATCAATCAATTAACATTACTAATAACTCACTATCACATATATAGCATAAAAAAATGCCTGGGGTTTGCCATGCCTTTTCAAGACAAAGACGAACCCACCAACAGCTTTTCAACACACACCAAACTTACTGTCCAGAATATTCGAGAAAACTGTTCTTTCTTTCTTTCTTTTCTTCTCAGTTAGAGAAGTAAACTGGAGTTTAATCATTAATTACATACTCCAAAGAACCCTTTTTTCCCCAAATGAGGGGATTTTACTTCCTGCACTTGGAATCAAGCTGCTCTGTAGAAAAACTAAACCATTTGAATTCGTAAATAAACCATTTTAAGCAAACCTTGCTTATAACGTACATTGCTTCATTGGGATTAGGATAATTGTAGAAATCCAAAAGACTGTTAAGAGAAACCGTACTGTTCTTTTGCTGCGCTTCTAGATATTGAAAGCATTTTTTCCTTTCCCCTCCATACAGTTTGCAGCTCATCATAACATGCTCTATGTCATTGATTTTTTTACATCTTGAACATTCCTTACTTATGCTATTGTCCCATTTACTAAGGATATTCCCTGTCAGTATCGATTTAGTTCTAAGTCGGTTACAGAACACTTCTTGTATTCTGTTTAGGGTAATTTTTATTTTACCGTTCTTGTTTTTGATATATGGATATCTCCCGTTGTATTTGGATTCTTCCCATTTTTTTTGGGAGCTATCCTTTATCCTTCGTTTGGTTAAGGTTTTGATGTCGTCATCTGTCACAATTCCGTATATCGGAGTATGTTTTTGAATAACTGCTCTCTTCGCGAGTTTATCCGCTACCTCATTTATAGATATACCCGCATGACCAGGTACCCATACAAATTGGGTTTTGATTTTGTCTTTTCTAATTTTATTTCTTAAACTGTTAATAATTATATCTTTTCTATTATTTTCATTTTTTATTGCTTCTAATGCAGATTTGCTGTCGGTTATAATTACATTTTCCCGATTTTTATCCGCTATGTACTCTACGGCATAATGGATTGCACAACTTTCTGCTGTGTATATAGAGCAGCAATTGGTGATTTTTAGACATCTCTGGCTATTTCCATCCGTATAGATTCCAAATCCCGTTCCGTTTTCCATTTTAGATCCATCCGTAGCTATCCAACTTGCTTGCTTATCTTTTTCGTTTTTAAATTCCTCGAACATAAAGGGAACTTCTTTTGGATGTGCGTTTTGGAAATTCAGATCTTTTATTTTGATATCTATGGTGAATTTTTCCCACGGGGGGATGCCTACGTCTGTCAAATTCCTATTTGGAATTAGATTTTCCTTTCTTATAAGATCTTTGGTGTTTTCCAATTTTTTAGTAGCCCAAGTGTTCTTTTTCTTGTCTTTCAAGCTTTTAATATTCCTATTTATATATCCTTCTTTTCTTTTTATTATTTCCTTTTTTATCATATTTTTTTCAATTCTGTGGGTTTTACGAATGTCATACTCAGGCATGTTAAATTCTGCTCTCATAACATCATTTATAGACCATTTTGGTAAACCCGTGGCAATTCTGATTGCGGTATTTTCTAACCTGTCATATTTCAGTCTGATGAATTTTGGTTCTTCATACCTGATCTCTGCAGCATAGTCGATTTGTGCTTTTATGACTTGCTTTATAATTTTCATTAATATCTCTGTGTTTAGACCCCAGTTTTTGCTTGTTAGCCATTTCAACGTTCCTATCGACTTTATTACTTTGGTCTCCGTAATATTTTGATGTTCTTCCCAATTCCATTTCTTATTCAAAGTTAGGCCTAGAATAGATATGTTTTTTTCCCATTTTATTTCTATGTTATTCGTAGTAATTGGATGGTTTAATACTTTTCTTTTCGAGGAGAGATTTATAATTTTCGTTTTCCCGGTGGGCAATTTCATGTTGTTCTCTTTGGTCCAATTTGTCATTTCCCCTAGGTTATTCTGGATTTTCCTATAAGTTTCTTGCTCATCTTTATGGCTGATTATTACTGTAATATCATCCGCATATATAAACATTTCCTTTTCCTTCATATTTCCTTTCAGATCGTTCATGTATATGTTAAAAAGGAAGGGGGAGATAATGCATCCCTGTGGTACTCCAAGGTTGCTATCAGCCTGATTGGTGTAAATACCCTTCCATTTAATTTGGATTTTCCTATTAGATAAAAAGTTTTGTATCCACTTACATAAGTACATAGGGCACTTGAGGTCAAGGAGCTTCTTAATAAGTCTTCTTCTGTCCACATTGTCATAAGCACTTTTAATGTCATAAGCAATGGCTACAACAAATTTCTTTTCCCGTCTATGCTTTCTGATAGCAAAACATATATCATCGAGGCATTGTACAGCATCCATTCCTCTTCGAAAACCATAAATACTTTCATTAAACACTTTATTTTTGATATCCCACCATTCGAGACGATTTAAAATTACTCTCTCTGCAATTTTAGCGATCATACTGGTTACTGCGATAGGACGGTAATTTTCAATAAGGTGTTTGTTTTTACCGGGTTTATTGACCGGGTATACCGTTGTAACTTTCCAATCTATCGGTATTTCACCTTTTTGGATAGAATTTGAAATGATACTGTACACATTTGATTGTACATTTTCCGGAAGGTTACGAATTTCATTTTTACAGATTTGATCCGGTCCTGGCGTTTTATCTTTTGTCAGGTTAAAAGCAAGATCAATTTCCTGGGTATTGACTATTGGGATCTCCTCCTTATATTTGGCTTCTGAGTTGAGTTCCTGATATTCTATGTTTCTATTATCACTATACTTTTTTAAGAATGCTTCTGCTTGTTCTTTTTCCTCAATTATTTTGGTTCCTTCCACATTTAACACATTGCTTTTTTCTTCTGTCCTGTTCTTCCATATTTTAAGATTATTAAATAGCTTATAATATTCTTTCGGAGACTTTATTTCTTCTAATTTCTTGTACCAATAATTTCTCTTTTCTTCTTTCATAGTTTTCCTGTACATTGCATTTTGTTTCTTATATTCTATCCAAGTTCTATCATTTATTTCTCTATTCGCTATTTTATTGGCTCTTTTCGCTATAGCTCTATGTTTTGCACATTTAGTATTCCACCAAGGGGCAGTTTGTCTATAATTTGTTATTTTCATTATGTTCGTGCTTTTCTCTCTCGCGTCTTTAATACTATTTTTCAACTTATTATTTGTTTCTTCAATAGCATTACTACTTACGTAGGTACTGTCTTTTCCAATGATGTTTTTGTATTTTCTCCAATTTGTAAATTTTTTATATGTTATCTTTTCCCCTTTTCCCAAGTTAACGAGTATATCCGTGAAAATCGGGTAGTGATCACTCCCATAGCTGTCCTCCAATATATCCCATTCACTTAGATGTAGAATATCAGAGGAAATTACCGTGACGTCAAGTCCCGATTTGATTTTGTTATTTCTTGTAAAAGTTGGAATATCTTTGTTCAAAAAATGGCAATTTTTATCCATTACCCATTCTAGTAATTTAGCTCCTGCTTGGTTTAGATTCTTATTACCCAATCCTATGATTTTGGCATTTAGATCACCGCATAATATAGTTGTTTCTTTCCACATGGAATTTATCGTTTTTATTTCTTCTTTAGTTAGTTGTCCCGGTCTTTTGTAAACATTTATAAGATATATTTTCCTTTTCCCAAAGTAGATTTTTTTTTGTTGTAATTCCATATTAGGGAGGTCATTTTGAGTATTTATATCCTCGCAAGTAATATTTTTTTTGGTAGCTATTAAAAGTCCGCCAGCTTTCTCTATCCTATTTTTTTGGGAGATATCATAATTTGGAATAGAGCAATTTCTCTTGAGCCAGGTTTCTTGCAAGGCGATGACCTCCGGATGGAAGTCATCAATTAGTTTGAGGAGACATAGATGATTCGCCATGAACCCCCTGATGTTCCATTGTAGGATCCTCATCTTTAAGCCACGGGAAAGAGCTAGAATTATCTAACGAAAATGAATTGCTAGCCAAGGGAATAGAGACCTTTATTTCAGGCTTAAACGATTGATTCTCAATAAGATTACTGTTTTGCCCCGAAGGGGGAGAATGTGATCGACGTTTGTGGCAACGTTTTTGATAAGTAGGTAACTTCCCCGTATTAGGAGGTCTCACAGTTATAACTTTTTTTCCTGGAATAGGAAATTTCTTTTTTCCCTTACTAGACTGCGCAAGAAGTTCTTGGATAGTGCTTTCTAAAGAACTGATTTTCTTTTTATAATGTTCTTTTTCGGTGTTTTCCTGTTTTCCTTTTTCTTCTAGTTTAAACTCTAATTGCTTTATTCTTTCCTTTAATTGTTCATTTTCAACTTTCTGAATTTCTAACTTTTCCTCCACTCTTTTTACTATTTCTAATATTATGCTGGTGGTGTTGGATTCCTTATTTTCTATTTCTGTATTTCTCCTTTGGGGGGGGGGGGGTTAGTTACATTAGCGTATGTTCTGTTTGGGTTTACTTCTTCTATTTGTAATTTATTTTGTATTTGAGTTTTTTGTTTTAACTTTTCTTTTTCTTGCTGGTATATCGGGCATGTTTTATTTAGGGCATCGTGTTCTTCCCCGCATCTTCGGCATTTACTTATTTCTTCATGGCATTCGTCTCTTGTGTGTGTCCCTCCACAGTTACTGCAGTGTTGTTTTGCCCGGCAATTTGTCGCGAAATGTCCAATTTTGAAACACTTTTTACATACTTTGGGGTTTTCCCAGTATGTAGTAGGTCTGAATCTACTGAAAAGGATGTCTAATTGTTTCCTTACTTTTTGGCCATACTCTTTTACAAGTATCACAGGAAGTTTAATTTTTCCCTTCTCTTTTGTAAATCTTGTTACTTGGTACCAGGGGATATTTTTATAGTCAAGTTCCTCCGCAATTTCTTGGATTGAGAACTCTTTTGCCACTCCTTTTAGAACGTACTTGCTAACAAAACCCTGTTCCGCTATGCGAGTAGTACAGTTAAGTCCTGCAAAATTTTTGATTTCTGCAATTTTTATTGCGTCTTCTAATTTGTTTATTTTGATGTATAATTCTCCTACTCTAGAAATATTGGCCTCATATTTTTCTAAATTTAAGTTCTTTAGGCTATTTCTTATTTCAGTCGTTTTTATACTGTTTATATTTTTTCCAATTCCTCTTATTATTATAGTAATTTGGTTAGTTCCATTGGCATAAGCTATTTCTATTTGTTGTCTACTGTCGAGAAGTTTAGTAATACTATCCTCAAGACTATCAAAGTTTCCGTCTATAGCCATAGACACCTCCCCCATTTGGGAAGGAAAAAGAAAAAAAAGGGCTCCTGGTCCCGCAAAATATAACAATCTTACCTTACTTAAGATAGACAGAGGAAACGAGAAAAAAAAAATCTTTAGAATAATCCACACCGCCACAAAACAAAATGCAAACGTCTTCGATAAAGTTCCGAGACACTTCCAACCACGCACCTCTCGAGAAAACTGGATCAGCATAAATTTTTCCCGCTCTCTCAAGCAAATCACAAGTTCGAGAGGGAAGATCCAAAAAGGGATTGATTCAACCCAAGCAATCCATATTACTGTATCCTCAACAAACGAAAACCCTACCAACAGTTAGAAAAGGGATACTGCTATTCAGCCATAGTAAAAAGAGGCGTTCCCAGTGAATGAAATAAACATGGATGAATAGCAGCGTGTTTTACAATTTAATATAGAAAATGAGACAATTGCCCTATTAATGAATATAAAAAATAAAAGCAATTTTGAATAAGATAATTTTGAATAATAAATTGAAATTTAAATAAAATAATTAAAATTAAAATAATAAAAATATTTAATGAATTATAAAACAAATGTCAATTTTGAATAATAAATAATAACGTGTTGTGACGTGTCACAACAGGAGCGATTCAAAGAAAATTTGGTACAAAAATTACGATCCGTGAAAACTGGAAGCCTATTGTTTTTAAACAGAATCGAATGTTCAGAAACCTCCAAATTTTCGAGTGAAATTTTGAAAAAATTATCAAAAATCAAAACCTTTAATAAAGTGACGCAAGTAGACATTTCTTATGTAATTTTCCCTTAGAAAACGATTGACATAAACTTTTGAACGCTAGCATGAACCATTCTCGAGATATTACACCTTTTTCAAATAAATTCATCAAAAAGTCACATAAATTAAAAAAATATTAACTGTTGAAAAATATGTTTACTTTTCATATGTAATATCATGCCATAAATTTGGTGGCATCATTCTCGTGGATCTAACTCGTTGCATTCATGAGGTACTTTGAGTAATACTTTTGCATTTAAACGCCAATAGTCATTTATCTGCTATAAGAATAACTTATTTCTCCATCCCAAACGCTTGGCGAGGTTTTGGTGGTGAATTTGGCGGAATATCGCCAACTTGGCGACTTTTTCAAATGTTGCCAAATTAACGAAAATCACTCGAAATGGATAAAAATGACTCTACATCAATGAAATTGAAGACTATTTGACGGAAATTCAATATCTTGGAAAGAATATAAGTATCTACTATAAGAATAACATTTTTTTACTCTAAAAGAAGTAAATTCATTGTATTATATAAGAAAGTTATGTGCTGCCCACATCAGATTTTTTTTTCAATATTATACCATATTTTATTTGACCATTCATGAATGTCTATTGACAGAAATAGTGGTCTCATTGAGAAAACACTAGAGAAAATATGCACACAATCTGTGCACACAACATGCCATTTTTCCTTGGTATAGGCCACTACAATTTCGCAAACTCAAACCATAGACAGAAAACATAATCTTTACCAATTAAGTATCATTAGTTTTCGAGTATTTCAATTCCTAAATTTCCCTTCTTTATTTAACTTTAAGGTCCGTTATCTCAAGTATTAAAAGGAGCTTTACTAGTACAGAAAAAACTGATGTGGGCAGCACATGACTTTCCCTGCAGACTTATATCCACGTACTCTTTATTTTAATTAAATTTAATTAACTTTTAATACAATTTTCGTTCACATTTGATAACTGGACTTATTTTCAAAGGTGGCGTAGAGAAAATACGAAGAAACTAAAATAACTCGAGAACGGCTGTTTCTAGTGTCATGGGGTTGGTCTTATTCTTTTCTTCGTTAAAAATTACGTGTTAAACAAGCACTTAATGGATATATTCTGAATCATACCAAAATCTAATCAGCACCAGAGTATTCCCCACGTGACTTATCTACCGAATTTTGTGAAATTAGGTCCATTAGTTTCTCAGTTGGCGGGGATACAAGCTTTTGCGGGCCATTTCGCAAAAATAAGCGGGTTCTTTTATCCCGAATAGTATCCAAAACTAATCAGCACCAAATTCGCCCTCAAACGACTTACCTACCAAATTTTATGAAACTCGGTCCATTAGTTTTATAGTTAGAGTGGATACAATATCTGCACAGACAGACACACAGACAGACACACAGACACACACACAGATGTCAATCTAAAAATAGTTTTTTCGTATTCTAGAGGTCTCGGAACCGTGTAGATCCGTCGAAAACTCGAGTTGCGATTTTCGACATGATTCCAATACTTTCCCTGTACATTACCCTGTATTGCAGGGAAAGTAATAAACGCCTTCATATAGTCACATAAATGCATATTATACAGTTTTGTGACTGAAATATGTCAGTCAGTAAGTTTGAGATTGTAGTTATTTTCTGCGTTTTAGAATCCGTAATTACTGTCAAAGTATTCCTAAGATTGCAGTGAAGTTATGTCTTGCATTTTGAATAGTTGGATAACTTTAACATTTCAGCTATATTTTTAGCAATTTCATCTTGCAGCAAAATGGGATTCCAAGGTAGTTGACGTAAGTTATAGAGTGGATTGAAATTTCGTTTACAACTTTCTGTCTACTTCGCATTATTTAGAATGTAGTCAAATGTATATTTTCTGTTCTAAACATTAGAGATTTAACAAACTTTGTACAACGATGCTTTGTACATCGTTGCACAATGATTTGTGCAACGATGTACTTGTTTGAGCGTCTAAAATATAACTTTCGTGTGGTATACAAATGCTGCCAAAGTCTAAAACATATAGTATACAAAATACCTAATATATTTCAGTGGTCTTGTGTAGAACGTGGATGACCTACAGGTGTACAGGGGAATTTCAAATGTGTGTTTGGGCAAGAATAAAATAATAATATTGGTAGATAAGACATCTCCTAATCCATTTGGGCAAATTCTGAATTTATTCATTGCTTCAACACCACTATCAGCTGTGTCCTTCACATGCCACAGTAAACACAAAAAATCTGACGTGGGCAGCACATGACTTTCCCTGCAAACTTATATCCACGTTCTCTTTATTTTAATTAAATTTATTTCACTTTTAATTCAATTTTCGTTCTCATTCGGCAAGCGGACTTATTTTCAAAGGGGGCGTAGAGAAAATACGAAAAAACTAAAATATCTCGAGAACTGCTAGTCCTAGTGCAATGGGGTTTGTCTTATTCTTTTCTTCGTAAAAAAATACGTATTAAACAAACATTTAATGGATATATTTGAGCATACGTAGCTTTTTAGTTTAGATTTTGACAATTTTTACGGGCCATTTTGCAAAAAAAGGCAGGTTATTTTTTTCCGAAACGTACCAAAATCTAATCAGCACTAGTGTGACCTATAAGTGACTCATCTACCGAATTTTGTGAAATTCGGTCAATTAATTTTTCAGCTAGAATGGATACAAACTTTTGCGGGCCATTTCGCAAAAAAAGGCGGGTTCTTTTATTTCGAATCGTACCCAGAACTAATCAGCACCAGACTCGCCCACAAGTGACTTATCTACCAAATTTTGTGAAATTCGGGCTATTAATTTTTTAGTTAGAGGGGATACAAAATCTGCACAGACATACACACAGACAGACAGACACACAGACACACAGACAAACACACAGACGTCACGCAAAAAATGGTTTTTTCGTATTCTAGAGGTCTTGACTACTGGATCATCCTACAAGTAACTTATCTACCAAATTTTGTGAAAGTTGGTCAATTAGTATTTTAGCTAGAGTGGATACATGAAATTTTTACGGGCCATTTCGCAGAAAAAGGCGGGTTCTGTTTTTGCAAATCCTACCAAAAACTAATCAGCACCAGAGTCTCAAGCAAGTGACTTACATACCAAATTTTGTGAAATTCGGTAAATTAGTTTTTTAGTTAGAGTGGATACATACATTGCACAGACAGACACACAGACAGACACACACACAGACAGACACACACACAGACGTCACGCTAAAAATAGGTTTTTCGTATTCTAGAGGTCTCGAAACGTGTAGATCCGTCGAAAACTCGACTTGCGATTTTCGCTATGATTCCAATACTTTGCCTATACATTACCTTGTATTGCAGAGAAAGTAAAATTGACCTAAAACATACATGACTTGCACATACCTTTGTATTTCGGGTCTGTAATTCAGCATGACTGTGACCTTTTCAGATTCTTTTTCTGACATTTGGAGTCAAACTTCGTCTTTTTCTATAACATTCTCAATACTCCAATGAATAATGACTCTCTCAAAATCTGCCTATAGTGCCTATAGGTTTCACAGTTAGCAACATAAAATTTCATATTTAAAGAGACTAACTAATTTAGGAGAAATATCTAATTTGTACAACTTTCACTCTGCAGTATCCACACAAGTTAAACTGTAGGAAAAGTCAGGAGCTTGCCGACATATTAAATGATTGTAATTAGCAGTCATTAAATAAAACAGAATATATTTAATTTTATTTAATCAACACGACTTCGCGGTTTTCAAAAAATTGTTAAAAGAACTCTTTAAACTTTTCAAATTAAAAAATTCGAACGCAAGAATTCATTTTCAAGAAAAATATTTGCTCAAAGTTCTGGTTTCGTTAACATTATTTTTCTGTTTTCTCCATTGTGATGTATTTCATGCATAAACTAGAGAATTGAAAAGAATTGTAAAATACAGGTGTCGGGAGAACGGAGTCTTCAATTTGCATAATCGATCAAAACAAAATTTTTAACTTGGAAGTTCAGACTTGTATCGATATTTCTTTTTTTACGCAGAGTGCAATTCAATATCTGTACATCTCTTTACGTACCTAATTGAATTAGACTGTTGATATAATGTAATTCATTTAATTATTCATTGCAAATTTCATTTATTAATATTTTATTATTAATGCCTGCAATTATTTAGGCATTAAAAAAACTAGCCGCAAGGCCGCAGCTAGTGGCCAATAAATATAAAAAACAGTTTTTATAGCAATAAGATTTTAGCAAGAAGTGCATTAAGCAAATGAAATATAGCAAATAAACGTGACCGTTACAGAAGTCTCTAAACGGAAAAAGAGAGTAGAACATCTGAGAAGGATCGGTGGATGTAGGACTGGCTTCTTACGTTTGATGAAATGTAATAGTCAATGTTCATACCCATAAAAGGATTCATCTCATAAAACTATCATATTATTTTATTACAGCAAGCAATCGCAGGATTTCACTTTCAATACGTCGAGTGGATCCATTGCAGTCAACAAGATAGAACATCTTTTCAGAAATCAGGAAGCACACAACAAAATCACGTAGTTTCCAGCGGAATGATAAACGACTAATAAATAGCCAAACTATCAATAAAAATGTGGGGGCTACTTAAGTGCTGTTTAAGCTCAGTTAGTTCTGCGCAAGTGAGAGTTTTTCTGAAAAAAGAATTAATTTTGACGGGAAAACCATAAAAAATATTGCAAGCAAGTAATTTTAAGATCAGTGTGAGCAAATCGAGTGTGTCTATTGCAAAGATATTTTAAAGGCCTAACATTTGATTATCTACTCATTCGCCTATTTTTAGCGTTTGGATCGTGAACTATTTTCCCGTGATGTGACCTTCCTAGTGCACCAGATTAACAGATTAACTACAAATAGGCACCGACACGAAGGTTTACGCCCTGGTTCACCAAAGTTATCGGAAAACACTACGCTCGGATTCTAAAACATCCATCTCCGCAGGTGGGACTCGAGCATCCTACCTAGTCGCTTGACCGGCCACAGGTATTGCATCTGCCTGCAAGAAACCATGTTGGAACTTCTCACCGATGTTCCTCCGTCTGTTCGAAGAAGCTGGTTCCAGCATGATGATGCGGCAGCACACTTTAGCACTGATGTGAGGAATTACCTGGACGCTACTTATGGACACCACTGGATTGGTCGGGGTGGACCTGTTCTTTAGCCACCACGATCATCAGATTTGTCATATATGGATTTCTTCCTCTTGGGGCACATGAAGAACACAATGTGTGATACATTTATTGATTCCGAGTAAGATCACATCGCCAGACTGCTGTTGCTACTGGAAATGTTCGGAAAATTCCTGGAATCTTTTCAAATGTATGGCAATCCATGAGCCGACGATCTGAAGCTTGTATCTCTGTCGGTGGTAACTCTTTTGAGCATCTCCTGCAAAACGATGACTCATTGAAACGTTTATTGCACTTGATTTAAAATGCTCAAGCGCGGCATTTCCGGGCGAACATTCTTTGACAAAAAATGTTTATTTTGGGCTCTTCTGTCAACCCTTCAAATTTTCGCCAGATATTTTCAAAATGCCCTGCATTTCATAATGTTTATTTCCACTTTAATCATTTCCAAACCGATAAAACCTTCTACCGCTTAATCAGCTTTTAGCAGCTTACCGATATTTTATAATCTTTCGGATATCAGAATAACAAAACGTAAATAAAAATTTTTCCACTACATAATTTACTTCTTTCACAGCGAAACTACACTGTACATGATCCACGGTACAATGTTTTTAACTTTTATTATATATTTATATCTTGCGCTTTCTTTTGACAACATGCAAAACTACAGAATTATATTATTTGTCACTTAAACCTAACTTGACAATTAGGAAAATTACTAGCTAAGCAACAGAGTCTATACATTTAACTATTTTAATGAACAAAAGTTAATATTTTATTAAATTAAATATAGTTTTAAAATTCAATATATAAATCATAGTTAAATTTTTTGTTTGTTAATAATGTATTTAACTTTTCATTATTTAATTTAGAATGGCGAATTTTGTTATTAAGATAACCGTCTAATCATCGTACGTAAAGTCGCCAAATGTGCAATAAATAAAGCTGTGATTTCATTTTTTCAAGCAAGCTTGCTGATTTCATTGGTCCAAAGAAATTATTATTTTCACGTGCAAAATTCACAACAAATTGCAACACTTAATTAATATCCTGTGACATATATAACAATTGGCGATTTGCCTGGAGTAAAATTATAAAACTATCTTCTCCGTGGAATGAACTACATCCATGAGGTTAATATATTTGCAACATAGTATTGCATTTAAAAAATGACTGTATTTAACAGTACTTGCCGCTTTTTGAATTTTATGCAATTTTTCATACATTTATTAGAAAAACGTGCAATATATCGATAACGATTCACACCAACATTTTACAGTTTTTGTCATTCGTTTTCAAAATAAAAAAAAAAAACGTATAAAATTGTTAGTTATTGAAGGTCTTGATTTCTTTCAAGAATTTTTTTTAGTTCATTCAAAATATTGAGGGGATTTCAAACGCTTGATCACGCTTAAAATCAATAAAATTTCAATATTCACTGATTGTAATAATACCATTTTTTTCGAAACTCTCTAATTCGTTCATGAGAAATCATTTCCATAGACTCACGGACATAGATACATGCACTCAAGCAGTTCAAAACGTTTCCAAGTTGCCGATAAATTGCCAAATCTGGCAACTCCGTCCATACATTAAAGATATGGCAACCCTAAATCCACATAATAGAAATGGTTGCTAATAAAGGTGTTTTCTCGTTAAATATAGCAAAAGGCTTGAATAGAAGCCAAGGTCCGCTACGTATTATTTGAATAAGCAAAGCACCGAGAAAATTTTACGTATTCTTTACAATATGTTGTGTGTATGTCTGTGCTTCTTTGTATGATTGCGCGTGTGTGTGTGACTGTGAGATGTAAATGCGTTATCAAAACAAATTCATGCATCAGCATGGAATTGTGTTGGTATATTATATTTAATTTTATGCGAATTTTTATAAGAAATTAAGCTATAGCCGGGAATGTATCGTTTAAGGTGAAATGTAAATGATTAGAATTTAGGGCAAAAACAATCATTTTATTAAGAAATGGTGGCAACAAGAAGAAGACATATTAGGAAGTGATAAATCCTCCCCTGATAGCTATACAAGCCAATATTCCGTGCGATATAGAGTCACTTAGGTGGTATATGTCACTTTGCAAAATATTCAGCCACAAATGTTACAGCTGGTCAGATAATTCAGTGGTATTCTGGGAAGGCTGCAACTTCCGTAACAGCATGTCCCAGACGTCTTCCATTACTGATAACTCTGAGTACCTAGATAACCATGGGAAGATATTATATCCTCGAAGACATTGTTGAGAAGGGTGGTGTAGTATGTGGTCGAGCGTTGTGTTGTTGTTCATAATTGCTGCTTTTTCTTTTTTATGTAATTTTCATACCTTTCTGCTCAAATTATGTCATGAGTGCATACATTGATCACATTCCGGAGGTTAAAGTCGTCCTGACTAGGGACTCCGTAAAAGCTGCACATTGGTTTCAACCATTGGTTTCATTTGATTATTTTGTTCGTCATCGACTTTGAAAAAATCAACCAAGAAATATGCTTCAAAATGTGATGCACCAGCAATTTGAAAAAAATACTGGTGCATGCCTACCTTAATATATACCATAAATATTTCACGTGCGACCAAACACATATATTCAGCATACTAAAATTTGTCGTTAACCTTTTAAATTTGAGATCACAGAAAAAGGTGTTTTTTCGCAGTCTAATTTTATTAGAAATGTTCTGCCTTATCATCTATTGGACAGCAAATTCCTGACGAGTAATTTTAGTATAGTATGATATACGGAACATTTAGTTTTAAATATGCTATTCTTGTAAAAGGTATAGAATGCAAATATAGGTACTCTCGTCAAAAGTGAAATTGCAACCCCATGAAGGAATACACATAACCATATGCAAATCACAGTATCGGTAGAAGAGAGAGTAATATGCAAATGAATAAAGGAAGAAACAAAGATAGGCAAAAGAAACCTGATTATTCAGTAAATAATATGACCCCCACGGGCAGCTATACAGGCCCTTAAACGGTGAGGCATACTATCGATGAGGCTATTAATGGTTGCCTGAGGTAATCATTGACAAGCACAGGGGCGTGCTGGCCCACCGGGACACCGGGACATGTCCCGGTGCGCCCTCTTCTCACGGTGCCTCTCTCCTTCCTGGATGTAAAATTTTACTAGTGGGACACTCTGGTGCTGATTAGATTTTGGTACGATTCGGAAAAGAACAACATGCCTTTTTTTACGAAATGGTCCACAAAAATAGCTAAAAAAAAGAAAGACTGCGTATGCTGAAATGTATCAATTAAATTCTTGTTTCATACGCAACTTTTTGACAAGGAAAAGAATATAACACACTCAATTATACTTTAGGACTAACCGTTCTTCAGATGTTTGAGATTTCTTGCATTTTTGTTACGCCGCTATCGAAAAATGTCCAATTGCCAAATAAAAACAAAAATTTAATTAAAAATGCAAATTTAGTGTTATTTGGCGCAATTAAACTCAATCTAATGAATTATTAAAGAAATAAAGAAAATATGAATTTAAGTCTGCAGGAAAAGTCATGTGCTGCCCACATCATTTTTTTATTTAAAGCTACTTTTTTTTAAATACATAATTTTAGGTTCTATTACTTAAGGTTAAGTAAGACAAAATCATGTTTTAAGCCCCCCCAGAATCCCCGTCCGGTAGTTGCCGCCCTCGTACCGGTCTATCCATCGCCCTCTTGGGGAGCCCAGCACGCCCCTGGACAAGCAGCCTCCACTTCAGCACGCAGTTCGTCTACGATACGTACCAGTGTTCCCTGATACACTTGACGTCCGATGGGGTTCCACACGTGTTCAGTAGGAGAGAGATCCGGCGAGGCTGCTGGCCATGAAAGGATGTAAATTCCGTTCAGGCTGTTGAGAGGTCGTCGTGAAATGTGCGGTGTGGCATTGTCTTGCTGGAACACCGTGCAAGGGACGGCCTGCACCATTGGGCGCATCACAGGCATTCCAACATGTGTGACATACCGGTCCGCTGTCAGATTAAATGCAATGTGGAGTGCTGTCTGCTGATCGAGCATGATACCGCCCCAAATTGTGATGACCGGTGTAGCGCTCGGTGACATGGACTGGCAAGTAGCTTTCCCCGGAAAGCCGTCCACGGCTGTCATTCCTCCACAGGAAGAAAGGAGATTCATACGTAAACAATACCCGATACCATTCATTGGTCCACTTGCGATGATGACGACACCTCGTCAGACGTGTATCCCAGTGTCGAGCGCTTATTGCCATCCTGATTGCTGCCCGCCGTGCACGTAGCTGTGCTTCATGTAATCTTTTGTGAATAGTTTGGGTGTACGCAGGTGCAACCGTTGAAGGTGGCAGGCTATTTCGGATGTCACTTATCGTTGTGAACGGCTCTCGACGAGCCATTAGGCTAATCTGCCGGTCTGTGCGCTCTGTCGGGCGCCTGTACAATCCACTCCATCTTCGACATGTTCTGTGATATTCCTGCGTCTATCGTGTCATACCGCTGGTTGGTACTCAGGTCGTCGTGCCCAACACGCGTGGCGATTGCACACATCGACAAACCCACGTGTCACGCAGCTCCAGGAGATCTGGTTCCCCAGCCGTTAACTCCTAGTATACAGCTCGCTAGCGTCTTCGAGGCAAATCGTCGCTGGTAGCAGTTGCGGGGTGATTCGTCTGTTTGTCTTTATCACCCGAAACTGGGTGTCACCTGACCCGATACGAAGACTTAATTGCATATGGCTCTCTCTTCTACCGATACTGTGATTTGCATATGGCTACATTCGTTCTTTCATCGTGTTGCAATTTCACTTTTGACGAGTGTATAATAATTGTGTAAAATTCAACATCTTTGACGAAACGTCGCCAAATTGAAACTATACATTTAAAAAGAAAATTAAAGCATTTTTACGGAATAATTTTCAGGCTCATAAAATGTTACTTTTTTAACTCTGCAAATGACCGTGGTAATCAATTTATCGGCTTTGACTGACACCAGATAAAAATTAACACACTCGCCGCTAAATGCTCCAAAAAGTATACTTTAAATAGCTAATATTCAAATGTGTACAAAGAAACCTTTGAAACTTCAAGCTTGGGAAAATGTTTTTATTTTGTTTTTTTTCTTTTGATACACAATTCGAGTTTAGTTTAAAATCTCTATTGTCCTGGGATCCAGTTTAGGATTTGCATAATTGATTGAAAATAAATTTTTTATATTGATATTCTAGCCCTGTGTAGATTTATCTCACCCCATGAGGGTTAATACTCATCAATGAAGCAAAATTTGTGATTTGGGCTGTTGGTTTAGAATTATGCAGGTATTTACATAAAGCAGTTATTTCCAAAAATTCTAGTTTCTACAAATCTGAATAATGAGACATTATTGAGTTATTTAAAAAAAAATCATTGCAACAAAAGTTTGTAGAATAAGCAGTAAAATAATTTTTTACTTAGTAATGGAATTTCTCTATTTGATTTCGTAATTTAATTAACCATATGCATGTAAAATGTTTTTATAAAATATTTCAATTAGAATGTTATATTTGGATGTGGTATTATAATTTATTTAGCAATAACTACCGTTTTATTACTTTCTGAAAGTCTGCTAATTACATAACTGGATAATATATATATATATATATATATATATATATATATGTATGTGTGTGTGTGTATTCTTTGTATTTTGCTTTTAATCTTTACATAAATCTAAAATATAGAAGGCTAAATTTCAATACTCGATTCTAACTTAAATGGATGAACAATTTCTTACAACTGATGGATTTTTACTAATAAATTCAGGGTGATATACCGATGTAAATTTAGTCATCCTATAGTGCTGAATAACAAATTTCGAAAACATGTTCCCATCTAAAAGTAAGAAAGTACTCAATTTGTTGTGCATTAACACCCTTAGACTATGGCATCCTAGTCATTACAGCTCATCAGCAGGAAGCAGCCGATTGGATTATCACTAATTATAAATCAATTTTTTTTTAAAGAGATAGGGAGAATTTAAGATTTAGAATGTTTACTAGTACAAGTATTGTAACTTCGAATCCAGTAAAGAATAGGGCCCTTTCAGCCCCGCCTATGGTTAATAGAAGTCTAAATTACTTTTGTTTTCGCATCTCTGTCTATCTGTCACAACCGCTTGTAACTTGAGAAAAAGTCTACGGATTTACATGTGATACTATATTGGTCTGTAAAGATTAATGTGGAACAGATTTATGGTTAAAAATATTTCAAAGTCTGCATGGTGTTAGTATATAAAAATGAAAATTCAAAGAAAATGCTTCAGCGCTTAATATCTCCTAAAATATTTGTAGGATTTTTTAAGGAATTTTTTCCAGAAAATTCTTTTGACTTAAGTTTCATGCACCTATACCTACTGTTAAAATAAAGGTAAAAATATCCTTTAATTTTACCATAATGACTGCTTATTATTCGAAAAGGTTTTAAAGGATTTATATATATATATATATATTTCACTGATTAAACATATCTAGTACTATCAATATTTGACCACATAATTTAGACTGGAACCCAGTGGGGGAGGCTTAAACAGTAACCGCATCCTCCTTCATTACCAACAACCTTTCGAAAGGAGTCACGGGCCCACCTGTTTAAAGTGATCGTACTCCGCGTGAACACGATAACAGTTTGGGCAGTGGCGGGAATCGAACTCGGCTCCTCCGAATGTAATCCCCGCACGCTAACCACTGGGCTGTCACGCTCACACTTTCCCATCAGCAAAATTAGTCTGATCCTTTCGCCCATGGAGGTAAAAGTAAAAAGTTAAAACTTCATATGAAGAAGACACTATGGTTTGAGACAATAATTCAGGTGGCGCTGGGATCAGTTAAGTAGCCCTGCATTGTATGCTTTTCTATGATGAAAGACTTAAAATATTTATTTAAACTCCCAATTTTGTAAAAATAAATTATCGCAATGCAAAATTGAACTGAAGCAATAAGGAATATTCCTACGTATCCAAAGTTATTTTATCTTCCATTTATATTTATCTCCATATATTCTGTATTCTATCTCACAACTATGGAAAAATACTGGTTAATTATACTCATAATAAGGGAACCTTTAATTAAAAAATAATCAAAATTACATATACTAAATACTGCTCCTATATGTTGTGTCAACTAACAAAAACGACTACTTTACTGACACTAAAAACACCTAATTAAAATTCTCAAAGCATTATGGAATTTTCAAACGTTTCATCCATAGGAATTTGGTGATGGACGATTTCCGCACACCTCAAATTTTGTGTGATTTTGTACGATTTCCGTACATATAGAGTTACATTTAACAATACTGCGAATTCCGTACAATAATTAATATTAATTATTAATAATCAATCATTATTAATAATCAATCATTATTAATATATTATTTATTATATATTTAATTATAGCAAAATGTTCCCCTAAAATGGCGACCCACGGGGTCTGCTGGGGGCAATAGTTACGGCTTTGTATCAAAGTTGTAATTATATGAATGTGATGATGGTTTCTTTCAACATATTATACTTTCCCTTGACACTTTATCCAGGTTCAGGACTGGCAGCGTAATTCTGGCGTGTTTAAAATGTTTTTGCAATTTTAACTTACATTTTTTTTTATTTTAAACATTTTTTCGTGCTTTTTTTTCATTTTTATATTTTTATTTATTTATTTTTAATTTTTCATTCTCACCTCTTCTTTATACTGGGAACTGCTCAAATTTTTCAACGAAGACCAGAGTTTTTAAACATTTTTGTATGGTCTCAAAATCACGGTAATCATCTAAGATTATGTTGATTCGTTTGTCGAGGTTTATGTACTATATGCTGCACATGCATGTTGATTGGGGATAATTCGACTATAACACCGATAACTTTTTTTGTGTGTGGTTGTTGACCACAGAAATGTTGTAATGCCATTGTTTTCATATTTTTTTTTTTGAAATATCAATTTCTCAGGATCTATTATAGATGAAGCTTAGGTACGGAGTGATATGAATCGAGCATTAAATTCTGGAGGAGATAGGAATGTTCACTAAAGATTTCCATATCTGGTTCTTTTTGCATTTCTATTTCAAAGTTTCCTATTTTCTTTAAAGCATCCATTTTCTAAGATTGGTTGTAAATAGAGCTTTGGTGGTGGAAAGTAGAGGGACTGAAGAAGAATTTTTAATACGGATTATTTTCTACTACCGGTTCAAAAAGCAGTCTCTATTTCTGGGAATTTGCCACTGATAAAGCTTAGGCGAGGATTGAAGCAGTCACATTTTGAAGAGGTTAGAGGAAATCACTAAGAATTTCAACTTCCGATTGTGGAAATGTCCCTTTCATTTAAAAAATTTACATCTTCCGATATGGAATCAGCATCAAATTTAATTTTCTAAGTATTTCTGCGGTTTTGCATCTTATGGTTCAAAATATTTCCTTGAAATGTATATTTAGATTGACTATAGATAGAGCTTAGGTGATGACTGATATGAATTTAGCATCGAATTTCAGGGGGGTTGGGGATTAACTAAGGAATTCTTCTTCCAGCTCTTTTTCCAATTCCGGATAAAAATATTTCATTTTCCTTCAAACATTTATTTCTCAGAATCGGTTATGGATAGAGATTATTATGATGACTGATATATTATAGATTCAGTATCAAATATTTTAGAGGTTAAAAAATTCATTAAGAATTTTTAATTCTGATTCTATAGAAGTCACTTTCAATTAAAAAAATACAGTTTTTTACAATACTTATTTCTCAGGGTTGGCAATAGGAATGGCTTATATAATGACTGATTCAGCATCGAACTTTGGAAGGGTCAATAATGATTTACACTTCTAGTTCTGGAGATGTCATGAAATAAATGTACACACCACTTGCCATCCGGCCGTCCAAATAGTCGCTCTTAGTCCTCTGGACGAGTCGGACGGTCTGGGTCTTCAACACCACTTGCCATCATATGAAATATCTTTCACGAATTTCTTATTTTTCAATGTTATATTGTTGTTTTCGAGACCCAGATCGTGCGACCTACCAGAAAGGTGTAAGGTAAGGTGTCCGACCTACCAGAAAGGTTTGGACGGCCGGGAAGAGCCACCCAATTTAGACCGGAACTCAGTGGGGGAGGCATCCACAAGAACCATACCTTCCTTCCCCTACCACCAACCTCTCGGAAGGACTTACAGACAAACATGTTTAACGTGATTGTACGCCGAGTGAACACGGCGGCAATTTTGGCAGCGGAGGGAATCGAACCCGGGCCTACCGAGTGCAATTCCCGCGCGCTAACCACTGGGCTACCGCGCTCCCAGTGTTATATTGTTGTTATTGTTGAAACCCAGACCGTCCGACTTACCAGAAAGGTGTAAAGTTACAATTTGGACGGTCGGGAAGTGCCACCCAATTTAGACCGGAACCCAGTGGGAGAGGCATCCACAGGGACCGTACCCTCCTTCCCCTACCACCAACCTCTCGGAAGGACTTTCGGACCCACATGTTTAACGTGATCGTACTCCGCATGAACACGGCGGCAGTTTTGGCAGTGGC
The DNA here is from genome assembly GCA_951213105.1 of Amaurobius ferox. Taxonomy (NCBI): domain Eukaryota; kingdom Metazoa; phylum Arthropoda; class Arachnida; order Araneae; family Amaurobiidae; genus Amaurobius; species Amaurobius ferox. The sequence continues at coordinate 43,188,339 of OX578147.1, read as the reverse complement.
TGGAATCGAACGTAAAACCTTCTACTTGATACATTTTATAAAATTCAGCTCTTCTCCTAAATAATACAGAAACAAGAAAGATCAATCATGCATAAGCATTGATTATGAAACACTTTCCAACTGAAATGTAATTTCATTTAAAAATTTCTAAAATGTGATTCATTCAGTGGTAATATCTTTTACATTATCACAGTACTACAGTAATTTATTATACTTAAATATTTAAAACTGTATCGAAATATAAATCATCTGATTCTTTATGCAAAATCAATGAATATTTCATTCATATAACTTGTATTCCAGACTCCAGAGCTAAATAATTTTGTGTGAAAAAAATTCAGCAATTCTTATGTAATTCATCTTACAATCGCTTGAGATATTTGCATTCTGCATATGTTAAAATTAGGCTTCCTTGAAGAAATAATAAAAGTTTAGGGATCATTTAAAATCACAACTATTGTAATCGCATAGGCACGGAATTTAGATACACAGATAATACACAGATAATATATATGTGTATGTGTATGTACTCAAAGTATTGGAATCGTGCCGAAGATCGGAACTCGAATTTTCAAAGGATCTACACGTTTTGGGACTTCTAGAACACGAAAAAACTACTTTTAGGAAGACGTCTGTGTGTGTAAGGGTGTATCTGTGTATGTTTCTGTGTGTCTGTGTGGATATTACATCCACTCTAATTGAAAAACTAATGGACCGAATTTCATACAATTTGGTAGGTATGTTTTTTGTGGGAAATCCTGATGTTCATTAGATTATAGTACGATTCGTAATAAAAGAATCTGCCTTCTTTGCGAAATGGCCGCAGAAATTGCCTTTATCCACTCTAGCTAAAAACTAATGAACCAAATTTAACAAAATTTGGAGTATAATATTTCAATAACCTACAAGTGATTTATATACCAAATTTAACAAAATTTTGTATATAAATCATTTGTAGGTTATTCTACTACGATTCGGGAAAAAGGAACGGGCTATTTTTGCGAAATGGCCAGCAAAAATCGTTATATATAAAAATAAAAGACTACGTGTGCTCAATTATATCAATTAAATTCCTATTTTATATGTGATTTTTGACAACAAAAAGAATAAGACTAACCCCATTACTCTAGGACTAGCCGTTCTTGAGATATTCTAGTTTTTTCGCGTTTTCGCTACGCCACCTTTCACAATAAGTCCAGCTATCAAATGAGAACCAAATTTAAGTTTAACGTGTAAATTCAATGTCATTTAAAATACTTATGTTGTGCAGATAAACTCAAATTATCATTGAATAAATAAAGAGAACGAATATGAGTCTGCAGAGAAAGACATGTGCTGTCCACATCAGAATTTTTAACAATATTACACCAATGATTTATAGAAGTGAACGGGGATTATTTTCAGGCCATTTCGAAAAAAATGTATGATCTATATTTAAAGATCCATCAAATTTTTGTCGAATAAAATGTTCAACAAATTTAAGCTGTGTACCAAATTTTAACTCTCTAGGACGTAGGAAAGTGCATTTAAAATGCCATCAATTAAATTTATCAAGAAGAGTTATATAAAATTTAAAAAAAATGAAAAATTGTTATCTACCAAATTATTTTAAAATATGAAGCCACTCCCATATGCAAAACGTTTAAACAAATGGGGAGATATTTATTATATAATATCTCTCTCTTTTCTTTCTGGAAGATATCCCAAAGTCAGAATTTAATTGAATTTGTTTTTTCCCTATATTAAATAATTTTTTTAATTAAAAAACTACTTAACATATTTTACTGAATTTTTTTTTATATATTCTATGGGATAATGTGAATATTTCCTAAAAATTTCGAAGCAATTCGTGAATTTTAAATTTACTTAAAAAATGTTTGAAAAATTAGGTCCCATAGGGTTCAATGTATTTCATTTTTTCAACCCGGGTTCAATAAAAAACTAATTGGGTGATATTATTTATTTATATTCCCATAGGTCCTACAGACCGTCTGAACAACATACTAAAATTTCATTTTGATAAACTCATTTTTACGGCAGTTATCGTGCTAACGGACAGACAGACAGACAGACAGACAGACAGACAGACAGACAGACAGACAGAATGAACAAAGTCATAAACACTTTTCAACTTTGTTGTAAAGTGTTAATAAAAAGGGGTATCCTCCCCCTTTGTTTTTTTAGCTAAGGCCTGCCGCTCGTCATGGTCCCCGGGCCCAAAGTTGGATGTGGGGCCCTGCTAGGTTCACTAAAAAATCTAAGGTATGGCTGGGTAAGAACATGTATAAAATTGTATGGAGACATGTCGAAATAGAGGCCAACGACTCTACCGTGCTTAAAACACCGGTTCTCGTTAAATCACCGAAGTTAAGCAGCATCGGACGCGGTTAGTACTTGGATGGGTGACCACCTGGGAACACCGAGTACTGTTGGCTTATTTCAGTCGACGTGGTGGCCGAATGGTCAAGGCGAGCGTTTCCAGCGATTGATCGGACGCCACGTTGTGGGTTCGAGTCCCACGTAAGACACGGATGTTTGTGTTGTTGGGCGCAATGTGTCCCCACCCCCACTGGTGCGCTGGGGCAACGTCATTTGACGGCTAAGAGTTTCACTGTTCTGGCCGATGTATAGGCGAAGATGAAAGAGTCAATGCCTGGCCATTGGAAAAAAAAATGTCGAAATAGATTCACGGTAAAGATGATTATCTTTAGCGTGAATTTATTTGCAATTTTGATCACGTTCAGACGCTTAGTTATGCTTGGCGTCTCGTTCTTCACTCACTCCGTGATAAACGTTTATATGATTTTCTGAATATTTAGTAGATGCTTTAGTATTTGGTTTTGACGACATTTCCTTTGGTTACCATTTAATTTATGAGCCTTTTTTATTATATTGTGATTTTATATTTTATAATTAAATTATATTTTAAATGCCTCGTATTTAAAAATGGAAAATGATTCATGTGTAAATTTGTCTGGCGGTTATGGCTTGCATTTAAGCACATTTTCGCCACTTATTTTCACTTCACCAATGATGAAGGACATTGTTATGCTCGAAAGCTCTATGGCTGTGTAATTTTAGTAAGTCGTAGAATGAGATTATTATAAAATACTTTTCATTATCGCCAATTTTCTGGTTGTTTTTGTTATTAAAGTAAGAAAATGTATATTTATTCAATGGATGGGTTTATGAAATTATATTTTTTTCTGAAGTAGCCGGTATATTTAGGAGCCACTGTTAAAAGTGAACATTGGATGGCACGTCAATATTAATATAAATATTGGAGAGGTTTAAAACACACGAAAAGTATATATATACATATAACTTTTAAAATTCATTAAAATTTGACTATTAATTGTTTGGATTCTGTTTAAAGTTTGTTTGAAAGGTACTTTTTCGATTTCTCCGATGGTGCCGAGATGGAAACTTTGTGATAATAATTTTGGTCGCTAAGGTATTGATCTGTGTAAATATCGGCCTAGATAGGGGTAACACAAAATATAACCAAAAACTTATTCGACTTGAAAAAAATCTGATGTGGTCAGCACATGACTTCTTATATAATTCAATGCATTTACTTCTTTTACAATCAGAAATTATTTATAAGATCCACGGTACTGTGTTTTTATCGATGAATTGTACATTTGACGATTTTCCAGATAACAACATGTAAAACTATTTCAAAGTACCCAATAAACTATTATCAATAATAATAATATCAATATTGATAATAATTAAATAAACAATTATCAATATTGATAGCATCCCCAATAAGCAATATAGTTCATATATTAAAATATTTTAATAATTAATTCATCAATTAGGCGTCATTTCCATTAATTTAGCATAATTTTTGCATTTTTGACGATATTTTTGTCAATCTGGGACAAATATCGCCAAATTCGTCAAATGCATCCAAAGGTGTTACAAACAAACGGAGAGAAGACAATTTCTTATGTACTAGAAGATATGCCCGCCATATCAATTTGGCGAAGTTTTTATCACTTTAGAAAACATTTGAAATAGTCGCCAAGTTGGCGACGTTCCGCTAAATTTCTCGCCAAGCATTACGGACCGCCGGACGAAGAAATGGATTATTCTTATAGTCTACTATGTTCTTTCCAAGATATTGAACTTTCATGAATTAGTCGTCATTTTCATTGATTTAGTGTCATTTTTATCAATTTGGCAACATTTAAAAAATAGCCAAATTGGCGGTATTCCGCCAAATTCGTCGCCAAAATCTCGCCAAGCGTCATGGACGGAGAAACAAGTTATTCTTATAGCAGATAAATGGCTATTGTGGTCCAAATACAAAAGTCTTACCCAAAGTGTATTCTCTCATGAATGGAACGAGATAGATCCACGAGAATGGTGTCACCAAATTCATCGCATGATATTACATATAAAAAGTGAACATATTTCAGAATAGTTAATATTTTCTTATTTTATGTGATTGTTTTATACATATATTTGAAAAATGTACAATATCTCGAGAACGGTTCATGCTAGCGTTCTAAAGTTTGTTTCAATCGTTTTCTAATAAAAAATTACATAAGACATGACTATTTACGTAACTTTATTAAGGGTTTTGACTTTTTGGTGATTTTTTCAAAATTTTACTCGAAAATTTATGGGGGGGGGGGTTCTTAACATTCGATTGCGTTTAAATACAATAATTAGGCTTCCAGTATTCACTTATTTCTTGTTGCATTTGTTGAAACTAGATATTATATGCTGAAATACGCAAAAGTTAAAAACCTGCCCATGATAATGGACGTAATTATGGTGAGGGTTAGGGGAATGCTTTGGCACTCCCCAAGAAAATTGTTAATTTAATTAAAAGTCAATATGAGAGAAAAAAAATAAGAAAAATGCTTTTGGGAATTAGAGCATTCAACCACAGCTGTGTTTTTTCCCACGTGTATATTTATAAAATCAATTTAAATTTTTACCTAAATGGAAAACTTAGGATTGCTCCATTTGATATGTTTATGAATGTCCAATTTGTTAGTTTAGATTTTTTGTCTCCATGAAGCTTAGAATTCTGTTACGAAAAGGGGAATATTTTTTAAAGGTGGTACACAATAATTTTTAAAAATCTGATGTGGCCAGCACATGACTTTCCCTGCAGACTTATATTTATGTTCTCTTTATTTTAATTCAATTTAATTCACTTTTTATTCAATTTTCGTTCTCATTTGGTAACGGAACTTATTTTCAACGGCGGCATAGAGAAAATACGAAAAACCCTAAACTATCTCGAAAACGGTTAGTCCTAATTTAATGGGGTTGGTCATCGTTGGTCTTTTCATCGTCAAAAATTACGTATAAAACAAGCATTTAATGGATATATTTGAGCAAAGTAGTTTTTATTGTAGATTTTGAAGATTTTTGCTGCCATTTCGCAAAAAAAGGCATGTTATTTTTTTCCGAATTATACCAAAATCAAATCAGCACCAGGGTAATCTACAAAAGCGACTTATCTACCGAATTTTGTGAAATTCGGTTCAGTTAATTTTTCTGCTAGAGGGGATGCAGGCAATTTTTGAGAGCCATTTCGCAAAAAAGGCGGGTTCTTTTATCCCAAATCGTACCAAAAACAAATCAGCACTAGAGTCACACCCAAGTGACATACCAAATTTTATGAAACTCGGTCCTTTAGTCTTTGCTTTAGAGTGTATACGTACATGGCACAGACAGGCAGACAGACACACACACATAGACACACACACTGACGTCACGCTAAAAATAGCTTTTTCGCATTCTAGAGGTCTTGAAAAGTGTAGATCCTCTCGAGTTAAGATTTTCGTCATGATTCCAATACTTCCCCTATACATTACCATGTCTTTCAGGGAAAGTAAAAATCTGATGTGGGCAGCACTTGACTGTCCCTGCAGACTTATATCCACGTTCTCTTTATTTTAATTAGATTTAATTCACTTTTAATTCAAGTTTCGTTCTCATTTGGTAACTGGACTCATTTTCAAAGGTGGCGTAGAAAAAATACGAAAAAATTAAAATATCTCGAGAACGGCCAATCCTAGTGTAATGGGGTTGGCCTTATTCTTTCATTCGTTAAAATTTAAGTATACAACAAGCATTTAATGGATATATTCTGAATCGTACCAAAATCTAATAAGCACAAGGGTAACCCACAAGCGACTTATCAACCGAATTTTCCGAAATTCGGTCCGTTAGTTTTTCAACTAGAGTGGATTCAGGCAAATTTTGCGGAACATGTCGCAAAATAAAGGCGGGTTCTGTCTTTACGAATCACACCAAAAACTAATCAGCGCCAGGGTCTCACCCAAGTAATTTACCTACCAAATTTTATGAAATTCGGTCCATTAGTTTTTGAGTTAGAGTGGATACATACATTTCACAGACAGGCAGACACACAACCAGACAGACGCCACGTTATAAATGGTTTTTTCGTATTCTAGAGGTCTCGAATTGTGTAGATCCGTCGAAAACTCGAGTTGTGATTTTGGTTCTGATTCCAATACTTTCCCTATACTTTACCATGTATTCCAGGGAAAGTAAAAATTTGATGAGGACAGCACATGACTTTCCCTGCAGACCCAAATTCACATATTTTTTATTTTTTCAATAATTCATTAGATTGAGTTTAATTGCACCAAATAACGTTATATGTGCATTTTCAATTCAATTTTTGTTTTTATTTGGTAATTGGACATTTTTCCGAAAGCGGCGCAACAAAAATGCAAGAAATCTCAAATATCTTGAGCACGGTTAGTTCTAAAATATAATGAAGGGTGTTATATTCTTTTCCTCGTCAAAAATTGCGTATAAACAAGAATATAATTGATACATTTTAGCATATGTAGTCTTTTTTTTTTTATATTTTGGCGATTTTTAAGGGTCATTTCATAAAATGAAGCAGGTTCCTCTTTTCCGAATTGTACCAAAATCTAATCAGCACCAGATGTAACCCACAAGTAACTTATCTACCAAATTTTTTGAAATTTGTTTAATTAGTATTTTAACTAATGTGGATACATGAAATTTTGTGGGCCGTTTCGTAAAAAAAGCCAGGTTGTTATTTTGCGAATCGTAACAAAATCTAATCAGCACCAGAGTATCCTGCAAGTAACTTATCTACCAAATTTTGTGAAATTCGGTTAATTAGTATTTTAGATAGAGTGGATACATGAAATTTTTACGAGCGATTTCGCAAAAAAAGGCGGGTTCTGTTTTTACAAATCCTACCAAAAACTAATCAGCACCAGGGTCTCACCCAAATGACTTACCCACCAAATTTTATGTATATGTATCACCAATATGTCTTTAATAATTCATTAAATTGAGCTTCATTGTACAAAATAACACTAAATTTGCATTTTTAATTCATTTTTTGTATTTATTTGGTAATTGGGTATTTTTCATTTAGATATTTTTCATTTTTTTAGATTTTGCCAAATTTTGCGGGTCATTTTGTAAAAATGGCAGGTTGTTCTTTTCCGAATCGTAACAAAATCAGCACCAGGGTACCCTATAAGCCATTTATCTACCAAATTTTGTGAAATTTGGTCAATTATTATTTCAGCTAGAGTGGCTACCTGAGATTTTTTTTAACCATTACGCAAAAAAGGCGGGTTCTTTTGCCCGAATTGTTCCAAAAACTAATCAGCACCAGGCTTACACCCAAGTGACTTACCTACCAAATTTTATGAAATTCGGTCCATTAGTTCTTTAGTTAAAGTGGATACATACATTGCACAGACAGACAGACAGACACACAGACACATACACAGACGTCACGTTAAAATAGTTTTTTCGAATTCTAGAGGTCTCGAAACGGGTAGATCCATTGAAAACTCGAGTTGTGATTTTCGGTATGATTCCAATACTTCCCTATACATTACCATGTATTGAGGGGAAAGTAAAATTTGGTGTATACTAATTTTTAAAAGTACTATACACACGAATTCTTGTGATGATCATACCATCTATTTAAATCTACCTTGTAACAACACATACCGGGTGATTCAAACGTTCGGAGCAAAAGTAAAACGCTATAAAAATATCTATGGGTCGGAGAAGCATGCGGTTTGCAGATTACTATTCACCGTGGTGGGGGATTTTGTGTGGCATGAAAAAAAAAATAGTTCAAATCTCGACACTCAGGATCTGCGGCAGATAAACCCATGGAGATGACTTATGGAGGTGATTGCACACATGACTGGCCTGCAAGATCCCCAGATCTCACACCCTGTGATTTCTCGTTGTGGGGGATACCTAAAATCACAGATGTGAGATCTGGGGATCTCGCAGACCAGTCATGTGTGCAATCACCTCCATGCATAAGCCATCTCCATGGCTCTATCTGCCGCAGCCCTCCGAGTGTCGAGAGTTTAAACTATTGTTTTTTCATGCCACACAAAATCCCCCACCACGGTGAATATTAATTTGCAAACCGCATGTCTCTCCGACCCATAGATATTTTTTATAGCGTTTTACTTTTGCTCCGAACTTTTGAATCACCCAGTACTTCAAGGTTGATAGTTATCTTTACATTTTTTATGCAATCAATTTTAGCACCCCCTGGAAAAAATCCTGCATACGCCCATGCCCATGAATACTATTATCTGTAATAAGAGTGTAGTATAAACTTTGAGAAAGCTTCTTACAGGCGGGTTCTATAACTATATATTCAAATGCTCAGTGAGTCGCTTAATAAAAATGACTAATCTACAATATGTTATTACTGCTGAAGCATACTAACGTTAAGTATATTCTTATAATTATATGTCAAAAACTTATTTTTGTGAAACGAACAGCCGTATTTGCGACCTTGGGTCAAGATAAAAATTTATGTTATGCCAACTCAGAATAAAAGATTTCGCATAGTTATTTTTTTATATACCAGAAAGATTTTTTAAGTATTTTTTATATAAAATATAATTTCAGCCAGTTGCTAAGATTTTTGCAGAATGGAACAATCAAGAAAGCTTCGCCAAATAATGAAGAAGCAATTTGTAGTGAAGGGTAATTTTTGTAGAGGGCGCTTGCCCTGCAGTATGACTTAATTTTTTTTACCTCGCTCTGCGCATATGACGAAATGGGAATTAAGAGCGCTCTCTCGGGCTCTCAAGAGGGATACAGTACGTTATCTGTTGCTGTCATCTTACTCTCTCTCTCTCTACAAGACGTCACTAAATATCCTAGAACGTTACTAGATTCTGTGCGCACAGCACAATTTAAAATCTTTGCGAAAGTTATTTACGCCTGGATATTGCCAATTCAAAATCAACAAACTGTATTTTTAACTGTAATAATGCTTGTGTTTTAGCAACTCCTGTCAAAGTTTACTCTGGACCACGAATGACGAATCTTAATTTCCATTTGGTCAAGCTTACAACTTTTCATTGGTTTCCGGCCTAACCCTATATTAAAGAACCTTGAATTTTCGTACTTTAAACACGGCGTGTTTACGAACGCCTACAGATATGTATTCCACATGCTAAATTTAGTTAAAATAATCCTTAAATTTTAGACCACTTAAAATGGTATTTATCTCGCAATCTAATGTTATTAAAAGAGTAATGTATGCCGAAAACAAACATTCTCTGAAGTATAATTACGTAGTATAACGCCATATTGAAAAGTTCAGTTTTACCTAAGCTATCCTTTTAAAACATGTTTAAAAAAATGTAAAAATAAATCTACCAATTGCTTAAAATTCATCACCTTAAACGAAATGCTGCCAATTCGAAGATATACATTTAATAAAATATGTAAAAACAATTTAACAGAAAACTTTTCAGACACATAAAATGATACTTTTTTTCAATTCCGCAAAGGATCATGATAATCACTTTATTAGCTTTGATTGGCGTGAAATAAAATTTTACAAATTCGCCGGTAATTGCACCGGAAAGAGTAATTTAAATAACTAGTATTCAAAGGTATAAAAAAGCACGTTTACATATAATAAATATAAATCTTTGAAAATACTATGTAGATTGCATATAATTGGATAATTTATAATCATACTTTTTTCGTAAGGGTTTTAGTTTAACTTTACTTTTATGTATTTTTTTATGGTATGCAATTCGAGTTCAAAATATATCTTGCCATGACACCCTGTTTAGGATTTGCATAATTGATTGAAAATACATTTTTCATCTTGAATTTTTAGATTTGGTATGATTTTTCTGATTGTATGCGGGTTAAAACTCACTACTGCAGCAACATTTTATATAAGATTTCATCGGAAAGTTTAAAACTAATGCAATTATTTGATTTAATTAGTCCCCGAAAATTCTAGTTTCATCAAAATTAAATCATGCTATTTAAAGAAAAGCTATTTGCAACAAAAGTTTGTAGAATAAGTAATCAAATTATTTTTTTTATTCAATAATTAAATTTTCTCATTTGATTTGGTAATATAGACCGTCGTAGGTATGCAAGATATTTTCGTAAAATATTTAAATTATAATATTATATTTGGACATTGTATTTTAAATTATGTCGGTTAGTTGAATAGCTGGATGAAATGTAGAAAAAAAAATGATATTCTTTGTGTTCTGTATGTAAATAATTGATGTTTAATTTTTACACAAATTGAAATATAAAATGGAAATTTCAGTATGCGATTCTAATTTAAATGGATTATAGAATTCCATCAACTGATTCATGCATTGTTATCAGACAGTTGGGTAGATTTCAGGAAAATTCCGAAGTGAGTTTATGCACCCTGTAGTGAGGAATAACAAAAATTAAAAACATGCCTCTGTCTGAAAACAAGAAAGTGCGCAATTTTAGTCATCTAACACTACCCATAGACAGTCATTTTACGGTCATTGTTGCTTATCAGTATGGAGCACTCAACCCCAGATCGAAAATAGCAAATGCGTTCTCCTTTTAATGAGTATAGCATATTTATGGGATTGACGATGGTTCCAAGGCTTTTTCCTTTCGAGGCACCTGTGAGAAAACTCACGTATCCCCACATCGGAAATTCGACACTCTCCAAGTACTGACTTCTTTAAGGCAATAATTTTAGAAATTTTCTGGTAGAAATATTGTAACTTCGAATTCATTGAAGATTGGGGCGTTTTTGACCCCGCCCATCGGTTATAAATGTCTGCAATACTTATGTTTCTGTATGTGTTGTATAGTTGTCCTAATCGCTTAGAACTAGAGAACGACCCTACTGATATACATACTTTCTTCGTTGCTCTGTTAAGCTCAATGTGGAGGAAGTTTATGGCTAAAGCATTGTATTAATTTAGAATCAAAAAATGGATATTCGAAATAAATTTTTCGGTACGTAGTATCTCCTGCAATGCTTGACGGAAGTCAATCATTTTTTTTTAAAGAAATGTTTCTGACTTAAGTTTCATACACATGCACATACTGTTAGAATAAAGGTAATAAAACAATTTTTTGTTTAACAGTAATGGCCGCTTATTGCTCCGAAAAGGGCTTAAAGATTTCTTTTCACTGATTAGCTAAGCTTATTTTAAGTGGGTATATGGTTATTTTTTTTTTACATTTTGTACTTCGTTAATTTTAATTCATTATTATCCAGGATAGCAGTGCAGCGTTAATTTTAATTCATTATTATCCAGAAATCAAGAACAACATTTTATACCGCGTTAATTTTAATACATTTATTATACGGATAACGTCAGTTATATCCAAGGTTAGGTTGTCTCGTTCGCTATTTCCCCTCATGGTAACATTTCTGGGCGAGCTGTGACGTCACTACTAGACCTTCCGTTCTGTTGACCAGCGGCGCTTCGTTGAAAAACGTTGGAAAACAGCACGGTTTTATTTAAAAATGTCTTCAACGAGATACATGAAATGCTTCCTAAAATAATGTGCTAACACTGAAATATGACAAATGAACTCAAATTTGAATTCAAAACGAACTAAATTGCTGTAATTAACGGATGAAGAAGTCAAAAACAGCGGTTTGACAAATTATATACTAAGGCAAGGGTATGATTTTCCGGGTGATTTCGTATAACAAATACATTCATCTTCTTTTTTACACAAAATTTACATATTCTATGTGTAAACTGATAATCTTTATTAATGTTTTTACTCACACATATATTGCATGGATATGGATTTTAATATAGTACTTTTTAACAATTACTTTTACAACACATTAAAGATTTTAAGCCAAATATCCCGTTCAAATTCATTAAATAGAGACTGTGCACTTTACTGTCTGTATTGTCTATTAAAGGTTTGAAATAGGGTATAACTAATGGGAAATATGTAACAATAGAATTAAATAAGATTTATTTCTATAAAACTCTCCTTATGATCTTTATCAATTTGCAATTAAATTTTTATTTCTTTAAAAATTGGATGATTTAAAATTTCCTGCATATAAATGCTATGGTACTTATTCTGTCGAGTAAAAGTAAGCGTACCATTCCGTTCCTAATAGTTCCTATACAAAAAATATTTGAACTTTATAATTTTCTGAAAAATGTCATCGATTTGATTTTAAAATATTTAGATTGTATCATTGCATGCTCAATGCATGTAATTAATATTTTCATTTTATGTACTTAAAAAAAACCCCGTTTCTATAAATTTAATGATATACATCTGCTGCTTAATTTTGTTTATTTGAAGTCTTCATTTAATTTCTTTCATGGTACATATATTACCGTAGAATTCAGTCAATCGGCACTTTAAAATGCGACAGAAAATCGTGGAAAATAAAGGGGGGGGGTATGGGGGTATTATCCAGAATTTTATGCTAAAAGAAACAAAGACTATTTTTATCATTTTATTCGAAGACGAATATTTTTTTCCGAAATTTGCCCAATATTTATGGGGAAGGAGCTTCAAACTAAAAATATTCCATTCACCGTTTGCTTTAAAATAAACAGGGGTAAATGTATCATTTTAATGCGACTATAAATTTATTTTGTTTTTACAAAATTATCCATAAAATTACACTAGTTTCTTTTAACTTATGAATATCCCTTTCTTGAACAAAAACCATTCTTATTGAATCGAAACTACTCCGTCTTATTCATGATGAAGCCCTTCAATTTAACGAATCAAGATATAAATGCCTTAGCAAAAACTTTATTAACAAATTGACTAACAAAAAAAATTCTCAACAAACTACATTTGGCGTGACTAATAATTATTATTGCAATGATTTCATAAAATATGTGTTTTCAAATTTAAATCAATTACTGTTTTTTCTTTAGATGATTTTGAAAGTTTCCTGACCTTCTCTCAAATCCAGACAATATATTTTTTCTAAAACATGTAAAATTTTTGAACTCGACAAAAGCTATGCATTGCATTGCCTGGAAATAATATTTATTCTAATTTATAGTGCGTTATTCATGCCTGTAAACTTCGGAATACAGTCAATATTTAAATGATGACTGATTTGCCACATTTAGATTAGAAATATATATTTTTATCCTTCTCAAACAGATTCACATAACACACCTAACAATTGGCTCTTCTCTGATCATTCACTATTTTTTCATACATAACCTTTGCTCATTCAATTATCTTTCAACATAGCATTCAGTAATCTTTGTATAAACTTCCCTTATGTTAAAATTTTAATAGCTTTCCTCTCATAAAAAATTTGCTATTTCTTTTCATATGTACGGAATTTATTTTCGTAAACTTCACATTACTATGCATGTACTGTTTTATTTTATTATATTATATTGCTTGCACACAGTTACTATTAGATAAATATTTAAATAGTTTCCGATCAACATTTCTCAATAGTTTTTCTCCCCTCTGTCAGAGAATGGGTCTAGCTAAGGCTCCTCTATATACGAGCTGACTCATCAATATTGATGCCCACTATAGCTGGATGCGCAATCTATTAGCATTAGCTTTATTCGTATTCTTACTTTAGGAAGTATAATTGAAATAATTAAGATGGTTGTTCTGCACCAAACTGCTTTAATCATTTTAGAATTAGTTTCAGGCTACTTCGCTTTCCTAGAAACGAAGAAAGAAGAAAACAATGGTTAATAAATAATTGGATACCCGGTACTGGAGCACACTTTTGCGAGTTAAGTCCTACAATATTCTTCATTCAAAAAACTTCTTTTTTATATAAAGTATTTATTTTAAACACGTATTTTATAATTTCTGTAACTGTAGTATGGAGCCGTATGGGCTTCAATATGGTTGATAAGTCAGCCCGTAGTAGAGGAGCTCTAGGTCTAGCTAAGGCTCCTCTATATACGAGGTGACTCATCAAGCATATTGAAGCCCACCATAGCTGGAAGCGCAATCCATTAACATTAGCTCTATTCGTATTTTCACTTTAAAAAGTATAATTGAAATAATTATGGGTGGTTGTTCTGCACCAAACTGCTCTAATCATTTTACAAAGGGTTTTGGTCTATTTCGCTTTCCCAGAAACAGAGAAAGAAGAAAACAATAAAACAATGGCTAATAAATAATTGGATACTCAGTACTGGAGCATGCTTGTGCGAGCTAAGTTCTACAATATTCTAGTTGAAACTTCCTTTTTTATATAAAATACTTATTTTGAACGCTTATTTTATAATTACTGCAACTGTAGTACGGAACTCTATGGGCTTCAATATGCTTGATAAGTCAGCCTGTAGTAGAGGAGCTCTAGGTCTAGCTAGAGCTCCTCTACTACAGGCTGACTTATAAAGCATATTGAAGCCCATAGAGTTCCATACTACAGTTACAGAAATTATAAAATAAGTGTTTGAAATGAATACTTTATATAAAAAAATAAGTTTCGATTGGAATATTGTAGAACTTAGCTCGCACAAGTATGCCCTAGTATCCGGTATCCAATTATTTATTAGACATTGTTTTCTTCTTTCTTCGTTTCTGGGAAAGCCAACTAGCCTAAAACCCTTTCTAGAATGATTAGAGCAGTTCGGTGCAGAACAACCACCCATAATTATTTCAATTATACTTGCTAAAGTGAAAATACGAATAGAGCTAATGCTAATGGATAGCGCTTCCAGCTATGATAGGCTTCAGAATGCTTGATGAGTCAGCTCGTATATAGAGGAGCCTTAGGTCTAGCAGTGACGTCACTCGTCTTTCCTTCCAGGGACAACTTTTTCCCCGAACGAGACAACTTTATATATAAGATATTCTACGGACCTTGAGTTATATATGCTAGTATTATATTAAAGAAAACAAATTCTTCTATGATAGAACTTGTTTAACTTGAATGTCATAATTGAATTTTATACTAATCCGTTTATTTACATTGCGGAATTAATGTTAGATTAGTCAAATATTAATCGAATAATAATATATCAAAAACGGATAATTCAAATATTTCTGATTACGTCTAATAAACCAGAGCATACTGCGACCTACTATGAAGCGGATGACAGTTACGTAGCCAGAATTATTTTCGTTTTTTTCATCGGGGGGAAGGGAGAGAGTGGTAACCAAATAATTTTTCCATTCTCCAAATATAATTTCTCCGGATTTCAGTGAGTTCCAGTGAATCCCTACGAGAGTTTATGACTCCCCCCCCCCCCTCCTCCCGGAGATGCCATTGGTGAATGATGGAAATTTGATTTCCTCTTCGGTTTTTCCATTTGTGTTGAGAATGTTATTTCAGTAAAGATTTCTTTTCTGGGTCACGTTATACAGGTATTTATAGTCATAAGGGCTATAGTCTTTGCTGATACTATCACTCGTTTTCTTTACCCTGCAGAAGTTACTCCTTTACCTCTTGAATCAGTTCATACTTAATCAGTTTTGTATGCTGTTAAACAAACGAAGTATTTGATTGGCATAATGAATAAGACAGAAGTTAAATCGAATTGTTCAATAGGAGGATATCGCTATTTAGAAGTTGCACTTCGGCTTGTTACCTGAAGGAGTATCGAAGCGGATCCTCTTCAAAGAAGAGAAAGATAGATAACCGTATTAGTAGCTGAATGTATGGAGCTTCTAAGGTAATCCGGAGATAATGTTTTATTTCTAAAAGAGATATCAGTACTTTTCAAAATACATCTGATCTATGGGCATGACTTTCTCTAGATACAATGGCTTTATTTTTTTGCACAGAAAACTAATGATATTTAAGATTTATGGCACAATGTGTTGAACGTTTAATTTTACGTTAACAGTAATCGCTTTCTGGATGACAATGTATAAAACTATTTCGGTGTACCCAATAAAATTATATTTCGAACTTAACAATTAGGAGTTTTATTAGCATCTGCTATGTCACATACAGCTCCCAATTAATTTAATAAATTCTTATTCAAATCCATATCGAAATGTAAATAATGTATAACTCTTTACAAAACGCAATTACTATATTACCCTTTACAAAACGTAATTACTATATAACCATTTACGAAACGTAATTACTATAAAACCATTTACAAAACGTAATTACTATATAACCATTTACAAAACTTAATTACTATTTAATCCCTTACAAACTTAAATATTTTATAACCCTTAAAAAATCATAATTACGATAAAACCTCTTACAAAACGTAATTACTATATAACCTTTTACAAAACGAAATCACCATATAACCCTTTACAAAAAGTAATAAATTTCCGACACTTTAGATCTTCCCAATGAAACGTGTCTGTCCTATAAACAGTTGAACATTCAATATTTCGGATTGAGAATATTAATTCCGCCAAAGCGACAGGAATTATCAAACAAATTAAACTTCATTTTCCAAGCCATTGAATTTTCATCAACTTTGGCCCCATTTTGGTCATTTTTGCCAGTTTAGTGACATTCTCGTCAGTTGGGTAACATTTTCTAAATGTCATTATTTAAATGTTGACGATATTTCGCCAAATGTAAGGCCAATGTCAACCCATTTAAGAATAACAGCTACGTATTTTAATTTTATGTAACTTTCTCTGAAAACGTGTTGTATATCGAGAAACATTCATACTCGAGCTTTAAAGTTGATGCCATTCAATTCTAATGAAATATTACGTAAGAAATAATTATTTATTTAATAGTGTGAATGTTCTGACTTTTTAATGACTTTTTCGAAAATGTATTTAAAAAGTTAGAAATCTTCGAAAGATTTGATCTCGTTTAAATACAATAGGGTTCCAGTATTCACTGATTGTAATAATCGTACCATTTTCTTTTCAATTGCTCCATTCGTTCGTAAGAACGAATATTCCATAGACACACACATGCACATACAGACACCACCTCAAAAGTGTTCTATTCGAATTTCCGGATGCTTGAAGTGCGCTCTTACATCGAAATTTCGAATTCGAATTTTCGATATCGTGATAATACTTCCCGTATACATTATACAATATATGTAGGGAAAGTAAAAAAATTAAAAATTCTATCAACTTACATTACGTTTTATCACTTAAAATTCTGTTGACTTAATAAAATATTTGTTCCTCAAAATAAATCAAATAACCCTTTATATACAGTAAAAATTATTTTCCTGTCCAATATCCTACGGCTGAAATTTTCAAGATTCTGAACAGTAAGAACATACTTTCATCATATATGGAATTCATTAATGTTGTTAACAATGCGGTGGTGCCCCTGCGGCAATCCTGCTAACGAACTTTCAAGCGATCTCTTTTGTCATATTCTCTTGATCTGTTGTTTTCAACTCATCCTGTAAAAGAATTCCCAATTTTAATGAGTTTCTGATGACGCAGTGGGGTGGGGTGGGGGAAATAAATCCATGACCCTCCTTTAATGATACAGAATGACGCTGTAAACGTTTTTTTTATAAAAGGTGTTGAAACATAATTACTCACAGAAAGTTAAAGTTTTGAAATGCGTCTTTGATTCTTGGAATTCCTATGAATCTGAAAGATCTAGTTTATTACAAACTAAATATTGATAAAATACATTCAGTTAAGAAGGATGTACACGCAATAGTCATTCCTAACCATTGGGAATAGTTAGTGGTTACTAAATGTGACGCATATAATGTGAAAGATACTATAATGCGACAGATGTAATGTGACACATATAATGTGACAGATGCAATGTGACATATTGAATGTGACATATGTCATGTGACACATATAATGTGACAGATGCTATACTGTGACAGATGAAATGTGGCACATATAATATGACAGGTATAATGTGACATATGTATTGTGACACATGTAATGTGTCACAAGTTCTAAATGTGTCAAAAGTTCTAAATGTGACACAAGTTCCGATTATCAAATACTGTTTCAATTTACTGCATAAAAATGGCGCATGTAGTTTTGTTAAGTTGGAAATTGCAATATGTGAAACAATGTTTCAATTCCGGATCACTGTATCTTGCCTCATTTCAATGTTTATAGGTATTTTACGCTAAAAACTAATTAACTGGCTAAACGCCGGGCTTTGAGCAGACTCGTGTATGTGAAGTAAGCGAGCTGTGAAATATTTCAAATTAAAACTTAAATAATAAATTATGAAATATAAAGAACACAAAATTAATTTCCATATTTAAGAATCCTGATACAAAAGAGCATATAAACTTTTAGAATTTGAATATTAAATTAAACAAATTAGAAATTAGAAAAAACAATGAAATCAAAGTGAAACATCGAGATTTCAAAAACATATTTAATACACAGGAGCACGTTTAAATCACAATGCACGGAAGTGCACATGCTTTGATGAGCTGTTTAAAATGTGTTGTGTACTTGTTATTTGTACGAAGCGTAGTGAGCATATGCAATTAAAATAGGGACTCACCTCCCTGTTACAGTTTTGTTTTAATAATTGAAATTGTGATTCTGCAAATCTTTGTGAAATATTACGCATGTATACAAAGTTTATCTCTTGTAGTTTTTGAGTAAAAGGGATAACAAGATTCAGGCAAATGTTGATTTCGCTTCGTTAAGGATAGAAAATGGACTTCGGTTTGTTAGGAATGGAAAATGGAATTCACTTCTCTCGTCCGTAATTAAAGCATTATATTTTCAATAGTTTGATTTGAAGAAATGTCAACAAACGATTTAAGTATTTAAAATGTAACTTGGTTACCAACATTGTAATCAAAAACAATAAATACATTCATTGATAAAATATAATAAACAAGAAAGATCAATTTTGCATAAAGCATTGATTATGAAACACTTTCCAACTTCAATGCAATTTTATATAAACATCTCTAAAATGCGATATATTCCTCGGTAATAATTTTAAAATTATCACAAAACTACATTAATTTACTATATTTGAAAACTTCATAGAAGAAAATGAACTTCATTCAAATGACGGCATTGAAATGAATATAAATTGCCTGGTTTAAACATCTCTAAAATGCGATATATTCCTCGGTAATATTTTTAAAATTAACATAATACTACAATAATTTATTATATTTGAAAACTTCATCAAAAACAAATAAACTTTATTCAAATGATGTCATCGAAATATAAATCGCCTCTACATAAAATCAGCATTTCATTCATTACAATACTATAATAATTAATTTTATTTAAAAATTTGAAAAATTGTAATCTACCATATTTATTTTAAAATGTGAAACCTCTCTTATATATATAAAATAATTCAACTCTTGGAAATATATTTATTATATAATATATATCTTTTTCTTTCTGGGGGATATAGCAAGAGTCAGAATTTAATTGAATTTGTGTTTCTCCCTATATTAAATAATTTTTATTTAAAAAACTCCCTAACATATTTTACTGAAATTTTTTTTATATATTTTATGGGATAATTTGAATATTTCCTAAAATTTTCGAAGCAATTTGTGAATTTTAAATTCGCTTAAAAAATGTTTGAACAATTAGGTCCCATAGTGTTCAATGTATTTCATTTTTTCAACCCGGGTTCAATCCAAAACTAATTGGGTGATATTATTAATTTACATTCCCTTATGTCTCACAGACCGTCTAAAAATATACTAAAATTTCATTTTGATAAAGTTATTTTTACGGCAGTTATCGTGCTAACTGACAGACAGACAGACAGACATACACACAGAATGAACAAAGTCATAAACACTTTTCAACTATGTTTTAAAGTGTTAAAAAATCGTCTACTGTAATTACAAATTGGAATATTTAAAGAACAGTTTATTGCATGTCAATGGAGATAGGAAAATATAGGATATATCTTTCTTAGCATGATGGTATAAAAAACAAGAAATATGAACTATACATATAGCATTGATTATAAAACATTTTCCATCTTTATTGCAATTTCATTTAAACATCTCTAAAATGCTATAAATTCCTCGGTAATATTTTAAAAATTATCACAATTCTACATAAATTTATTATATTTGAAAACTTAAAAGTTCATCGAAAATATGAACTTCCTTCAAATGACGTCAATTAAATATAAATCGCCTGGATCCTCGGTAATGTTTTTAACATTATCATATTACTACAATAATTTATTATATTGGAAAACTGCATCAAAAACAACTGAAATTTATTCAAATGACGCCATCGAAATATAACGCGCCTGGCTCTCTCTATAAAAGCAGCATTTCATTCATAACATTTTCCCATTCATTTCATTCATCACAATACTACAATAATTTATTTTATTTAAAAATTAAAGACCATGGAGTTACAAGTAATTAAACTCTATGCTTAAAACTTCATCGAATAAAATCGTCCTTCTCTCTGTAAAATCAATGAATATTTCATTCATATCAGCTATGCAGACTCCATGAGCTAAATAATTTTGCGTTAAAGAAATGGAGTAATTCTTATACAACTCATTCTACATATTTTGCTGTTTACATTTTACATAAGTGAAAAATAGGCTTCGTTGTAGAAATAATCAAATTTGGATGATCATTTAAACTCAAATATATTGTAATTGCGTTGTTTCAGTATGTAGATGCACAGAATTTAAGCAAAAATATAGCGGTTTTAGGACGGATATAACACTTAACATGAATTAAAAAGAACTTTAAAAATCACGATTTTGAGACAAGATGGATGTCATATTTCATTTTGAAGTGGGTCACGTGATCTCTTCATAAAATGGTCACGTGATCGCTTTATATAAGAGGTGTCTTTAATATTTTAATTTTTAGTTAAAAAACTACTGGATATATTTTGCTGAAATTTTTTTTATATATTTTATGGATTAATTTGAATATCACCTAAAATTTTCGAAACAATTTGTGAATTTTAAATCCGCTTAAAAAATGTTTGAAAAATTAGATCTCTTAGGGCTCAATGTATTTCATTTTTTCAACCCGGGTTCAATCCAAAACTAATTCAGTGATATTATTCATTTATATTCCCATAGGTCCCACAGACCGTCTGAACAACATGCTAAAATTTCATTTTGGTTAAGTTATTTTTACGGCAGTTATCGTGCTAACTGACAGACAGACAGACAGACAGAAGGACAGACAGAATGAACAAAGTCATAAACACTTTTCAACTTTGTTGTAAAGTGTTAAAAATTAAGTGGCTAGCTGTTCTCGAGTTATATCTGAAAGAATATTACAACGAAAAATTCCGGGATTTACAATTTTTTCGAACAAACTTTTAAATGTCTCTTATTACTTTTATGACAAGTCCCAAGTTTATGCAAAGTTTCAAGTGTCTAATTTCATCAATTTTCGACTTGTCATTTCTCGTTTATTTTGCCGGTCGCACTGAATTGTACGATATAGAGATACTGAGCGGTTTAATTATTAAAACCATCGCGACAGTTTTGCAGTAGACATCCTACATATATTTCTGAAGTTTTATCGCAGAATTGGTATTGCAAGCGAAATCCGATTGGGTGGGACAGACCAGTGGTTATCTCACGGGGATTGTACTCGAAAGACCCGAGGTCCTTTCTCGACTCTGTCTAAATTGTCCCCGCATTCACGAGAAGTACAGGCACGTTAAATATGTCGGTCCGTAAGTCCTTCCGAGAAGTTGGTTGTAGGAGGAGAGTACGGTCCCTGATGTTATTGTTGAGACCCAGACCGTCCGACCTACCAGAAAGGTGTAAGGTAACTGTTTGACGGTCGGGAAGTAAGTACGATCCCTGTGTATGTGTCCGCCCCCGAGGGGTGCATTGTCAAGTATAGTATCAAAGGAAATATTTTTTTTCAAATCCTTTAAAGTGAAAGTCAATACGTTGCAATTGTGATTAATTGGATCCATGATATCGATTTTTCAAAATTCTTGTTGTAAAATTAGAAAAAAAAAATAAGCCACTCAAAATGGATTCTCCTAAGAGAAAGTCGAGTTGAGCTACCCCCCCTTCAGTTAATTTTTTTAGCGTTAACAGTTACTTAAATAATTTTCCTTAAACTGCTCTTATACGTTCTTTTATTATTTTATTTCGGATCTCATCTTAAAAAGATAACAATGGATACTAAAGCATCCTTCTGCTTCTGATAAAAATTGTGGTTTGCAGCTAACATTTTAGAGATGCCAAACAATGAGAACAAAGTTTTCCATTGTCTCAGCAAATCGGAAATTAATAGCGCGGCAAACAATAGGGTGCCCCCCCCCCCCGGCGGAAGTCTTGCTATCAATTTTTGGGGTTATTACTTTTTGCAACGTTTGCAAAACCCCTTGGCGGTTAGCGATTGACTCAAAGTGAATAGAAGATTTCTAGTGATAACAATGATACTTGATTCTAATGAGTTTTTCAGGGATTCAATACATACAGATAAAACCGGGTTCCCGCCTTAATTTTACACAGGTACGTTGCGTATAAAGTTAAAGAATTATCTTCTTTATAAGGAAATTTCAACCAACTTATTTACGCACAAATTTCGGACATACCTTGAAACACTCGCATTTGTATGTTATTTCTACATTTTGGGATTAACCCTTTTAAGTAGAGTGAATACTTCCTTGGCGTAATTTTTTTTCTAATTTATAGCCTCTCAGTCCATCGGCTTAAGCATACAGAATTCCCAAGAAAGTTGGCAACTTTGTGATGGAAGATCCATGTGTGTTCTACATTATGTGAAACATTTATTTCACATAATGTAGTTATTGTTAATTTCTGTTATTTTTAACACTTTTCAACACAGTAAAGTGTATGGCGATTTATTTTTATTGCATATTAATATGTTTTCAGATTTGCATACTGTATAAATCATGCAGGTTGTTAATAAAAATCATTTCTTGGTGACGTCATGCATGTGAAAGTATTTAACAGCGGGATTTGCTCTCGCCGGTCTGCTTTTTCAAAGATGCACACACACGACTAGCTAGTTGGCAAATACGCCTTGTCATGTATCACGTTACTATGGAACCAGAGGCTCAATTTTATTTTGATGGATTTATTGTGTGATTTTTAATCGTGTAGGGTTCTGTGCATACAATGTTATGTTTCCAATAATTTGTCTGGTCTTAGTCAAAACCACACTTTTGATAACGGAGCTGAGTTCAGCAACCTTCATAAACAGACCAGAATATCTAATTCATGATTGTAGCGAGGCAATGGTTTACAGTGGAATCACGTCCGCCACAAGTGTTTATGACTTTGTTCATTCTGTTTATCTGTTCGTTCGCACGATAACTGCCGTAAAAATGAATTTATCAAAATGAAACCTTAGTATGTTGTTGGACATACCCTGTGGGACATATGGGAATGAAAGTGAATAATATCACCCAACTAGTTTTGGATTTAACCCGTGTTAAGAAATTGAAATGCATTGGACTTTATGGGACTTACATTTTCACACCTTTTTTAAACACAATTAAAATTCACAAGATGCTTCGAAAATTTAGGGAAGCTTTCAAGTTATCACATGTAATGTTTAAAAAATGTTTATTTGATCTATGAGATTTGTCATTTGTTGGTAAGTTGTATTGAAATAATAATTACATCCATATTATATGAAAAGATCACGTGACTCACTTCAAAATATGGTATCCATCTTTTTTCCCAGTGTCAAAATCGTGATTATAAAAATCCTTATTTATATTTAGTGTTGTATCCGTCCTAAAACCGCTTTATTTTTGCGTATTATCTATGTATCTAAATTATGTGCCGATGCAATTGCAATATTTTTTATTTTAAATGATCACTAAAGTTTCATTATGTCTACAACGAAGCCTAATTTAACGCATGCAGAATGTATATAAATCAAACGATTATAAAATGAGTTATATAAGAATTGCTAAATTTTTTCAAGTAAAATTATTTAGCTCTGGACTCTGGAATATAAATGATATGAATGAAATAGTCATTGATTTTTTATAGAGAGGCAGACGATTTATATTTCGATGACGTCATTTAAATGAAGCACATTTTGTGTAACTAGCATTGGATTTTAAAATGAAGTTTAAGTTTTCAAGTAAATGAAAGTACTGTAGTACTGCGATAACTTAAAAAATATCAGTGCTGAATGTATCGCAATTTAGATAGGTTTAAATAAAATCGCATTTCGGTTGGAAAGTGTTTCATAATCAATGTTTTATGCATGATTGATCTTAATCGTTTCAACGTTGGCTGTCCCTCAAGTTTATTTCCATAAACTGTGCTTATATACTCTCTCAATATTTTTTACTCAAGAGTTAATCTAACTTCAAAGTATCATGCAGAAATAATGCACCTTGGAATTCGTAATATAATATTACCTCGTACTTTGACAAGAATTGAAAATGTCAGTTCCTGGATGATACTACTTTTGATAGGTATTTAGTGCCTTATTGGCTTACATATCTGCGTTTTGCACCTAATGTTGATTCCTACCAATTACATCCTCCTCTATAACTTATTGGCAGTTGACATTTATCTATTCGCCTTTTTATCGATTTCTTTATCCTATCTTTAAATTCACCACTAGAGAGTCACATAGTTACATAGGAACTTTGTATATTGTTACAACGTATCTTCTGGAATTGTGGGTGTGCGTTCAAGATACAAGAATGAGTTCAAATTTCTGGATAACTAACAGGTTTATTCACAAATGCAGGCTAAATAGTTGAAAATATACAGTTAAAGAGTTAAACAATTGCACTAATTTCACGAAACAACCGCTGCTATTCTCAAAACATCGACAAAAGTCATTACATAAAACAACTGCTACTATTCTCAAAACATTGACAAAAGTCATTTCCAAAGCAACTGCTATCATTCTTGAAATATTGACAAAAGTCATTCCACAAAACAACCGCTACTATTCTCAAAAAATCGACAAAAGCCATTTCATAAAACAACTGTTACTATTCTTAAAATTTTGACAAAATTCATTTCCAAAGCAACTGCTATTATTCTTGAAATATCGACAAAATCATTTCACAAAACATCCGCTACTATTCTCAAAACATCGACTAAAGGCATTTTATAAAATAACTGCTACTATTCTGGAAACATTGGCAAAAGTCATTTCCAAAACAACTCCTAGTATTCCAACATATTGACAAACGTCATTTCACAAACAACCGCTACTATTCTTAAAACATCGACAAAAGTCATTTCATAAAACAACTGCTATTATTCTCGAAACATTGATAAAAGTCATTTCCAAAACTACTACTATTATTCTTAAAACATTGACAAAAGTCATTTCACAAAACAACTGCTCTTATTCTCAAAACATCAAAAAAAGTCATGTCATAAAACAATTACTACTATTCTCGAAACATTGGATAAAGTCATTTTCAAAACAGCTCCTACTATTCTCAAAACATTGACAAAAGTCATTTCATAAAACAACTGCTACTATTCTCGAAACATTGACGAAAGTCACAGTCAATATAGTACGTATTTCGGTAACTGCTCTCCAATGGAGCATTGCCTCTTTTTGTAAACTCTCTATATAGAAACTTCTAGAACTGTTTCATATCTCGTAGAATATTGGTTATTTCAAGGTGTTTCGCGAAGCTTCGGAAAATCGCCAAATAAATCGCTAAATCTGGGAACCTTCCTTGAAACTGCGGCATGTGACAACCCTATACTCACACCATATGCTGTACGGATGATTTCCCTGTCTAGTCTTCGAAAGAGATCAAAGTGAGAAGCGGAAAATGGACTTTAAAGCAATTTACAATTTCCTAACAATATAGTTCTTCCATTTGAGCACATTTCGCCTTTCTGACTTTGAGTACGTGTGTTTGTTTTTTCCACAAAGGGAATCTATATATTCTTGAAACAGCTTCATGCTGTGCTATATTTCAATTTATGCATAATCAAATTTCTTGTTTTTTCCCTCATCCTTTGTGAAAAGTGTTTTTACTTTCCTTATATACACAATGTATAAGGAAAGTATTGTGACGGGGTCGAAAATTCGAATTCGAGTTTTCGACGGGAGAGCACGTTTCAAGCATCCCTGATCACGAATCAAACATTTTTGAAGTGATGTCTGTGTGTGTGTGTGTGTGTGTGTGTGTCAGTGAGTCTGTGGAGACGATAACTGACGAACGAATGGACCGATTCGAACAAAATTTAGTACAAAAATAACAATCCATAAACACTGGAAGCCTATTGTTTTTATACGCAATCGAATGTTCAGAACCCCCTAAATTTACGAATGAAATTTTTAAAAAATCGTCAAAAAATTAAAACCACTAATAAAGTTACGCAAATAGACATTTCTTATGTAATTTTTCATTAGAAAACGAGTGACATAAATTTTAAAACGCTAACATGAACCGTTATCAAGATATTGTACATTTTTTTAAAAAATTATCAAAAAGTCATATAAAATTAAAAAAAATGTCCTATTGAGAAACATGTTCACTTTTCATATGTAATACCATGCGATCAATTGGGTGACATCACTCTCGTGGATCTAGCTCATTACATTCATGAAAAAAGATACTTTGAGTAATACTTTTGTATTTGAACGCCAATAGTCACTTATCTGCGGTAAAAATAACTTATTTCTTCATCCATAACGCTTGGCAAGATTTTGACGATGAATTTGGCGAAATGTCGCCAACTTGGCGACTTTTTGAAATGTTGCCAAATTAACGAAAATCTCGCCAAATTGATAAAAATGACTCCAAATCAATGAAAATGACGACTAATTTTCGAAAATTCAATATCTTGGAAAGAATATTAGTATCTACTATAAGGAAAACCTATTTTTTTTACTGTAAAAGTAGTAAACTCATTACATTATATAAGGAAAGTCATGTGTTGCCCACATCAGATTTTTTACTTTTGGACTGGTGTTTTTACATGCACATGAGAGTATTAATGTTTGGGAGAGAGTTTTATTCGCGGTTCAAACAAATCTTTTGCGGAAAAATATACCCAGCGAAGTCAAACATTTTACTGTGAAATGCAGCATGCTTAAATCGAACTGCTGACTTGAAAGTTAAATAAGAAGTCTGGGAGAAATTTCTCCATTTTTTTTCCTCAAGTAAAGAAAAGTAACTCCTGATGGAATATAGCTTAAACGTATAATGTGTGTGGATTTAAATTCTTAGTCTGGCCCAGAAATTATTTTGAAAATTCAATATTTCCATGTCTAAATATACATATTGCGAATCAGTATTGATAGTAAAAATATCTAGGGTGATTCCGGGAGGAATGCAGCGGTGTGGGGGTGGGGGGTGGGGGGGGCAGGGGGGGCCCAGTATTTCGTTTAAATTGTTCAGTTCAAGTTCAGCCGAAAATGTATGGCTAAATATGGTGCTTTCTCATACGTAGTAATGAGAAAGATTTTTAATGTCGAGATTTTGATGTCACTAGGTATTTTAAGATCTCTTGAGTACATTTTGACTATTTATAGAGTGACGTCCCCTTGTGGTCGATATTTTGTGCAGACGTGCCATAAATATTAATGGATTTTCAAAATATCTAGAACTAAATAGATTTCTTTTTTTTTAATTCGGGCGGTAACTTCGAAGTTTATTCGAAATTTTATATTGTTTTAACATGGAAGCATAGGACGAAATGTGACATAATCATGAATAAAATGGTTTATTTATAGATTGCTGATCACGATATTTAAAAATTTCAACCATTGCTGTAAAAAATAGCCTCGGCGCAATTTTTTTATTTTACTCATATACATAGTATAATGTATAAGGAATGTATTGTGACGGGGTCGAAAATTGAATTCGAGTTTTCGACGGGAGAGCAGTTTTCAAGCATCCCTGATCACGAATCGAACATTTTTGAGGTGATGTATGTGTGTTTGTGTGTGTGTGTGCGTGTGTGAAAGTGTGTGTGTGTTTGGAGACGATAACTCACGAACGAATGAAGCGAATCGAATGAAATTTGGTACACAAATTACAATCCTTGAATACTGGAAGCCTTTTGTTTTTAAACACAATCGGATGTTCAGAACCCCTCTAAATTTTCGAGTGAAATTTTGAAAAAATCATCAAAAAATTAAAACAATTAATAAAGTTACGCAAATAGACATTTCTTATGTAATTTTTTCTTAGAAAACAATTGATATAAATTTTAGAATGCTAGCATGAACAGTTCTCGAGATATTGCACATTTTTCAAATACACTTATCAAAAAATCCCATAAATTAAAAAAGAAAAATATATTGTTGAGAAACTTGTTCACTTTTCATCTGTAATATCATGCGATAAATTGGGTGACATCTTTCTCGTGGATCTAACTCGTTCCATTCATGAGAAAAGTTACTTTGAGTAATACATTTGTATTTGAACGCCAATACTAATTTATCTGCTATAAGAACAACTTATTTCTCAGTCCATAACGCTTGGCAAGATTTTGGCGACGAATTTGGCAGAATATCGCCGACTTGGCGACTTTTTTAAATGTTGCCAAATTAACGAAAATCTCGCCAAATGGATTAAAATGGCGCTAAATCAATGAAAATGATGAATCTATCGAAATATTTTTTCTTGCCTATTTAAATAAAGGGTAACAGTCTATAGTTATTATCATTTGGACCCACCTTACCGATTTTTCTTGTAAAATCAAAGAAAACAAGAAAGATCAATCATGCTTAAAGCATTGATTATGAAACACTTTCCAACTTCAATGCAATTTTATTTAAACATGTCTAAAATGCAATACATTCCTCGGTAATATTTTAAAACTTATCACAATACTACATTAATTTATTATATTTGAAATCTTAAACTTTCATCGAAAAAAATTAACTTCATTCAAATGACGGCATTAAAATATAAATTGTCTGGTTTAAACATCTCTAAAATGTGATACATTCCTCGGTAATAATTTTAGAATTATCATAATACTACGATAATTTATTATATTTGAAAACTTCATCGAAAACAACTGAAATCCATTCAAATGACGTCATAGAAAAAATAACACGCCTGGCTCTCTCTATAAAAGCAACATTTCATTCATAAATAATTCCCCCATTCATGTCATTCATCACAATACTATAATAATTTATATTATTTAAAAATTAAGACCATGGAGCTACAAGTAAGTAAAACTCTATGCGTAAAACTTCATCGAAAATTATCGTCCTTCTCTTTCTAAAATCAATGAATATTTCATTCATATCAGCCATGCAGACTCCATGGACTAAATGATTTTGTGTTAAAGAATTACAGCGATTCTAATACAACTCATTCTACATATTTTGCTGTTTACATTTTACATAGGTGAAAAATAGGCTTAATAGTAGAAATAATCAAATTTGTATGAGCATTTAAACTGAAATATATTGTCATTGCGTTGTTAAAGTATGTAGATGCAGAGAATTTAGGCCAAAATAAAGTAGTTTTAGGATGGATACAACACTCAATATGAATTAGAAAGAACTTTAAAAATCACGATTTTGAGACAAGATGGATGCCATATATCATTTTGAAGTGGGTCATGTGATCGTTTCATATCATGGACACGTGATCGCTTCATATAAGAGGTGTTATTATTATTTTAATTTTTATTTAAAAAACTACTGAATATATTTCGCTGAATTTTTTTTTATATATTTTATGAAACAATTTGAATATTGCCTAAAATTTTCGAAGCAATTTGTGAATTTTAAATCCGCTTAAAAAATGCTTGAAAAATTAGGTCCCATAGGGCTCAATGTATTCCATTTTTTCAACCCGGGTTCAATCCAAAACTAATTGGGTGATATTATTCATTTATATTCCCATAGGTCCTATAGACCGTCTGAACAACATACTAAAATTTCATTTTGATTAAGTCATTTTTACGGCAGTTATCGTGCTAACGGACAGACAGACAGACAGACAGACAGACAGAATGAACAAAGTCATAAACACTTTTCAACTTTGTTGTAAAGTGTTAAAAATGAATACTGGTATGTGAAAGTCGAGTTTATCAACGCTCCAGTTTATGCTAATTTATTGCCATTGTTATTGTGAAGTTGATACGTATTTGGGTATGAAAACTTCCTTTTGTCCGAATGTTATGCACATGAATTTGAAGAAAATGTTATTCTCTATCGACTAGTATATTTCAATTTGCTTTGCTATGAACGATGTACGATTTTCGAGGTCTCGAATCGCATTTTCTTTTCACGGGTTGTAAATGTCCATTATTACAGTAGCGAGAACATCAGCTAAAAAGTAGCGAGAACATTTAACTATTAGTTATTTATTTATACCATTAATTATTCATTTTTAACACTTTCCAAGAAAGTGTTCTTGAAATAGTGTTTATGACATTGGTCATTCTGTCTGTCTGTCCGTTCGCACAATAACTGCAGTACAATTGACTTTATCGAAATGAAATGTTAGTATGTTGTTGAGTCGGTCTGTGGTATGTCTGTAAATGAATAATATTACCTAATAATTTTCAGATTTTAGCCGGGTTAACGAAATGAAATACATTGAAACCTACGGGGAGTAATTTTTCAAACATTTTTAAAAAGGAGTTAAAACGTGCAAATTGCTACGAAAATTATAGGAAATATACAAATTATCACATAAAATGTGTAAAAAAATGTAATCAACATATGGTGGGCAGTTTTTTAATTAAAAATTGAAATAATAATTATACCCATATTATATGAACCGATATATGAAGAGATCACGTGATTCATTGTAAAATAAAATATGGCCGCAGATGTTTACAGAGCGCTTATATTTGCATTTAGAGTTACATGCGTCATAAAACTGCTTTATTTTTACGTATTACCTGTGTATCTATATTCTATACCAAAACAATTTCAATAGTGTTTATTTTAAATGGTAACTAATTTTTTATTCCTACCACGAAGCCTAATTTTAACGTTAAACTATAAAATACTGCAGAATATAAATAAATCAAGCCACTGTAAGATAAGTTGTATAAGAGTTGCTGAATTTTTTTTCACGCAACAATAATTAGCTCTGGAATCTGGAATATATGTGATATGAATGAAATATTCATTGTTTTTACATAAAAAGGCTGATAATTTATATTTCCATGACTTTATTTGAATAAAGGTTATTTTGTGTAACTAGCATTGTCTGTTTTATCGAAGTGTTAAGTTTTTATTTACAATAAATAACCGTAGTACTCTGTTACTTTAAAAAATGTCAGAGCTGAAAGCAACACATTTTAGAGATGTTTAAATAAAATTGCATTTCAGTTGAAAGGATTTTAATAATCAATACTTTTTGCATAATTGATCTTTCTTGTTGTGATATGCGTTTGTTTAATATTAGAAGTATCTTAATTGTGTATCATTATTATCTACTAAAAACATCTTAATTTGTATCGTTATTATCTACTAAAAAAATCTGATGTGGGCAACACATGACTCTCCTTATATAATGCAATGAATTTACTACTTTTACAGTAAAAAATAGATTTTTCTTATAGATACTTATATTCTTTCCAAGATATTGAATTTTCGATGATTAGTTGTCAATTTAATTGATTTAGCGTTATTTTTATCCATTTGGCGAGATTTTTATTAATTTGGCAACCTTTAAAAGAGTCGCCAAGTTTTCGACATTCCGCGAAATTCGTCGCCAAAATCTCGCCATGCGTTATGGATGGAGAAATCACTTATTCTTATAGCAGAAAAATGACTATTGGCGTTCAAATACAAAAGTATTACTCAAAGTATCTTTTCTCATGAATGGAACGAGCTAGGTCCACGAGAATTATGTCACCAAACTTATCGTATGATATTACATATGAAAAGTGAACATGTTTCTCAATTGTTAATTTTTTTTTTAATAGGATTTTTGATAAATTTGTTTGAAAAATGTGCAATGTCTCGAGAACGGTTCATGCTAGCGTTCTAAAGTTTATGCCAATCGTTTTCTAAGGAAAAATTACATAAGAAATGTCTATTTGCGTAACTTTATTAGAGGTTTTGATTTTTGATGATTTTTTCAAAATTTCACTGGAAAATTTAGGGGATTCTGAACATTGGATTACGTTTAAAAACAATAGGCTTCCAGTATTCACGGATTGTGATTTTTGTACCACATTTCATTCGAATCGCTCCATTCGTTCTTGAGACATCGTCTCCACAGACTCACTGACACACACACACACAAACACACACACACATATACTTTCACACACACACAGCCATCACCTTAAAAATGTTTGATTCGTGATCAGGGATGCTTGAAACGTGATCTCCCGTCGAAAACTCGAATTCAAATTTTCGACCCCGTCACAATATTTTCCTTATACATTATGTATATAAGGAAAGTATTAATGTAAGATTACTTAAAGTGTATCAACGAAATTCAAGCAATTTATAATTATGTTAAATAATCATATGTTTGTTCCCTATGGATTTTTTGAAGCAAGACATTTTGGTTTACAATGATAAATACTCAAAATGAAGCTCAAAGCCGAGATCTAAAGATTCCTAGCGACATTAAACACCCAATTAGTCTGATTACATGATTTGCTACGCAGCGATGTCTGCAATTTCGTGTCCCTTCTTTTGATTGGGAGAATCTTCGAGCAAATTTTCATTACCTAATGGATTAATGGCGTTTATTCTGACACTGTGAAAGTGTACGTACTATTTTGAAAGATGAAAAGATGTATGAAAGTAAAAAGAGCACATGCTGATTTAATTAATTAAACTATTTCTGACATATCTGAGGATTTTGTTAATAAGTGTTAACATCAAGTAAGATTGAAAGGCATTGTACTAACACCGGATTCAGGTGACATTCTGCTGGTAGGGGTCATACAATGAATGGTACTGCTGACTTAATTGTTTTACCATTGATACAATGTATGCAAACTGACGACAGATATCATTTTTATTTCCACTCGTGCTATTTAAGTATTCTTCAGTTCTAGAGCTTTAATATGAGCAAAACTACTCTTTTAAGAGGTTCTAAGACTAAGACTCTCTTAAATGTCCGTGTTCTTTAGAAATATATTTTATTATTATGCTATAATTCATGTAATTCCTTACATGGCTCAGATGGTAAGAGCTTGCAATTTAAGATGGATAAGAGCTTGCAATTTCGTCCCAGTAGCTCAACGGTAGAGGGCAAAAGGTCTGAACAAAATTCAGGAGTTTGTTTTAAACTCAAATTAAGTCTAATATTCTACACGTTTTACTAGATGTGATAATCCAATTCTAGGTATAGAAACTCAGTATATCTATAATGAAATCCTAATGTAAAATTCTTGTGGACCGGACGTTTCCGTATTATTGAATTCGCTTTTGTAGCTTTGGTAAATGGTTTTAGACCTGAACTTCCAATTTGAAAGTTTGCAAAAATTATATGCAAATATGTTCCATATTTAATACCCACTGAAAAAATGGTCAGTCATTTTTTCGGTGGGTAGTATTTTCAATACTAAAATATTTAATACACTTTGCAGAGAATACGTCGATGATAAGAGCTTGCAATTTAGTCCCAGTAGTTCAACGGTAAAGCGTCGGCTGACCAGTTCGGAGATCCAGGGTTCGATTCCCGGTTGAGGTAGAAAAGTTTTTAACAATGGCACCCGAACATATCAACCCTGTAGGTTGGTACACATATGTTGGAGGTCTGAAGACCCCAGACGGTGCGCCTCACAAAGCGGGTTTACAGTAGCTAGCCGGGAAAGGATACATCCTGCACTCAGGAAGCACCCAAGGGCTACCATCCCGCCAAACGAACATTTATTTAGGTCTAAAACGACAACAAATGATGAAAAATATTGTGCTTAAACAAACAGTTTTACATTATATTTGAACTTGACAAGTAAGTCCATTTTTAAAAAATGGGAAAATGGTTATTGCGAATATAGATAAAAAGATCATTGAAAAATAAAATTTAGACTGAGGTGCATTAACATAATGAAGAATAGATTAAAATTAAAGAAAATAAGAAAACTTTAAAAGTGAAATTTAGAAAATATATAAAAAAAGAAAATATATAATGAAAAGGAAAAGAATTTAGGCACGTACAAAACAAAAACAGAAATTTAAGAAATTTAGGATAACATTTAGAAAAGAAAATTTAGAAAAAATACAAATAAAAGGGGTCAAAAGAAAAAAAAAGAACCGAGAAAGTAGAACCAGTTAACATAGCTTTTTTTTTTTTTTCTGTCTCGAGGTCTGAAGAATGCAGACCGTACGACTCACATAGTGGGTTCAGAGTAGCTATCTGAACGGCCGGGAAAGGATACCTCCTGCATTCAGGAGGCACCCAAGGTCTACCATCCCGTCAAAGGAACTTTTATTTAGGTCTAAAAATATAACAATTGATGAAAAATATTGTGACTAAACAGGCAGTTTTACATTATATTTGAACTTGACAAGTACGTCCATTTTACAAAAATGGGAAAATGGTTATTGCGAATATAGATAAAAAGATTATTGAAAAATAAAATTTAGAGTGAGATATAATAACATAATGAAAAATAGATTAAAATGAAAAAAATAATAAAATTTTAAAAGTAAATTTCAGAAAATATATAAAAAGAAAATATATGAAGAGGAAAATAATTAGGCGTATGAAAACAAAAACAGAAATTCAGAATAAAATGTAAAGAAGAAAAATAAGAAAAAATACAAATAAAAAGAGTCAATAGAAAAAGAAAGATCCAAGAAAATAAGAATAGTTAACATAGCTTTTTTTTTAAGAAAAAAAATGGAGGGAACGCAATAAGTTCATATAACTTAATAAAAATGAAATAAAGGGATTTATTGATCAAAATCGAGAGCAGAATCTACTCATAAGCTTAGGTCACTTTATTAGAAATTTCCTTGGCAACAAGAATACAGTTTTTAATTTTATCTACTGAAGAGGGATTTGAACTAACTTTGGAGAAACAAATTGGTTTATTAGAGGGGGAAGGTTTGCAGAGATGAAATTTTTTAGAAAAAGGACAATAGAAAATGTAATGGTCAACGTCACCGAATTTATTGCAAATACAGTTAGAGGTGGATTTAATTTTGAAAAAGTATAAGTAATCAAGAAAGGGGCCATGACCAGTAAGAAAGTAAATGAGGTATTTATCAAAAATTTGTAAATTAGGATTCACGATAGGGAGGTAAGACAGGATTCTAGCCGGATCAGCAGTCCTGGTGGAAATATAATCATTAAGATAATTTTGCCAAAGATTAAGGATATGAGATTTACAAAATTTTGAGAGGAGCAAGTAAGGAATGGGGATAGTAATAGGTGAACCAAAGATAGCAGCAATTTTGGCATGGTAATCAGCAATTTCATTTCCAGATATGTTATTGTGAGCTTTTACCCAAGAAATATTGACAAGGTTTTTGGCAAGGAGAGCTTTGTATTTAATGGAGTTAAGATAATTAGATTTATTTTTTATTGAGTTAAGAGCTTGAATAGAAGGGAGGCTATCGGAAAAAATATTAACAGGGGTATTATTAGAAAAGCCCAGTCAATAGCAAAGGAAATAGCAATAAGTTCGGCTTGAAATACTGTATTCCAGTTGTCAAGATTATAGGAGAGAACCTTTTCCAGAACATCATGTTTAAAAATACAGACTTAAAAACCAGTGTTATTGTCAATATTTGAACCATCGGTATATATATTATAAATGGCAGAGTTTTTATCCATTCTGTTAATTAAATTTACGGACTATTTAGAGGGGTGAAAGTTAGAGAAAGGAACAAGGAAATCAAAATCAGAGGGAGGCGGGAGGGAGGGAGAAGAAAAGGAATCAATTTTTTGTTTCCTTTATTTTAGAGGGTAGAAATTGCAAAATGAATGGAGGGAATACCAGTGAGCGAAAATAAGGAGATATTAGATGTTGTACGGTAGCCTGGGCGGATTTTTAGAAGGGATATACTTTGGAGTGAAAGAAGTTCTTTAATTTGCATTTTTTTTTAGTTTTTTACCCCATATAGCAGAACCGTAAATAATAACTTTTTCCACAACACATAGATACCACCATTTTAAGATATATTTCTTGACACCCCAATTTTTCCCAGAAATTTGGCCAAAATTAGTACAAAATTTTAGACATTTTTCTTGGAGATATCGAGTATGAGGTTCCCAATTTAATTTATTATCAATGATTAAACCTGAAAATTTTAAATGATTTTTAATTTTAATGGATCTATTATTAAATGGGATTTCATTTCATACTAGAGTAAATTTTTGGGCAAAATAACGGAGCAACTTTTATCAATAGATATTTCTAATGTCAGATTATTGAGGGAAGTAGAAAGGGAGTTAAGGAGGGAATTGGTATCAGTTTCAAGGACATTTCTATTATTGCCAAATGTAATAATAGCAAGGTCGTCCGCAAAGACTTGAAGATAAAATAAATCCCTATTAAGGGAAAGAATTTCATTGAGGTAAAGGTTCCAATTGAAGGGAGCGATAACTGAGCCTTGCGGGTTAAATTTTGAGATAGATAAAGACCCTTCAGAGAAAGTAACAGCTCTATGGCTAAGATAAGTATAAGTAAAAATTCTATAAGGAATAGGAATGTTTAATTTGACAAAAGTAAGAGGGAGGATGTTCCAGTTAAGATTATCGAAAGCTCCTTGTATATCTAAAGTAGTAAGTGCTACATGATGTAATTGTCGAAGGTTCTCAATAGTGAGTAAAAGTTTATGAGCAGCGGCTTCACAACTGTGAAGCTCGCGAAACCCATATTGCAAGGGATGGAGTATATCTTCAGTTTTTAACCAAAAGTTAAATATATTAATAAAAAATGTTTCTATGATTTTGCCAAGAGTAGGAAGGAGACAAATAGACCTAAAGGAGGGTGAATTAGAAGAGGCCCTATCAGGTTTTAAAAGAAAAATAATTTTCGAATTTCTAAGGCAGGCCGGAAAGTAACAAAATTTAAAGCATAAGTTAAATAATTTAAAAAAGAAATTTGGATTACATTTATAAAGATCTTTCCAAAATTCGAAATGTAAATTATCGAGCCCAGAAGATTTTCCATTTTTAAGATTGTTAAAGGCTGAAGGCAACTCAGAATGAGAAAGGACCCCCAACCCACCAACAGGAATTGAGTGAAAAGAAAAAGAGTCAAAAGAATCTAAGTAAAAGAAAGTAAAAAGAGTCGAGTTTACTCGAGGTCTGAAAGTGACCCTAGTACGACTAGTTCGGATTCAGTGGACTCTGGAATATTGAACGTCGATTAACGACTAGCCAGGGTACTAACCTGGATAAATCTAGTAGTAAAATCTGATGTGAGCAGCACATGACTTTCCCTGCAAACTTATATTAACGTTCTCTTTATTTTAATTAAATTTATTTCACTTTTATTCAATTTTCGTTCTCATTCGGTAATCGGGCTTATTTTCAAAGGTGGTGTAGGGAAAGTACGAAAAACTAGAATATCTCGAGAACGGCTAGTCCTAGTGTAGAGGAGTTGGTTTTATTCTGTTCTTCGTTAAAAATTACGCATTAAACACGCATTTAATGGATATATTTGAGCATACGTAGCTTTTTAGTTTAGATTTTGACAATTTTTGCGGGGCCATTCTGCAAAAAAAGGCAGGTTATTTTTTTCTGAATCGTTCCAAAATCTAATCGGCACCAGGGTGACCTATACGTGACTCATCTACCGATTTTTGTGAAATTCGGTACATTAGTTTTTCAGCTAGAGTGGATACAAGCTTTTGCGGGCCATTTCGCAAAAAAAGGCGGGTTCTTTTATTCCGAATCGTACCCAAAACTAATCAGCACCAGCCCCGCCCACAAGTGACTTACTTACAAAATTTAGTGAAATTCGGTCCATTAGTTTTTAGTTAGAGTGGATAGAAAATCTACACAGACAGACAGACACACAGACAGACACACACACAGACGTCACGCTAAAAATGGTTTTTTCATATTCTAGAGGTCTCGAAACGTGTAGATCCGTCGAAAACTCGAGTTGCGATTTTCGGCATGATTCCCATACTTTCCCTATACATTACCATGTATTGCAGGGAAAGTAAAAATCTGATGTGGGCAGCACATGACTTTCCCTGCAGACCTATATTACCGTTCTCTTTATTTTAACTAAATTTATTTCACTTTTAATTCAATTTTCGTTCTCATGCGGTGACCGGGCTTATTTTCAAAGGTGGCGTAGGGAAAGTACGAAAAACTAAAATATCTCGAGAACGGCTAGTCCTAGTGTAATGGGGTTGGTCTTATTCTTTTCGTCGTTAAAATTACGTATTAAATCAGCATTTAATGGATGTATTTGAGTGTACCCAGTTCTTTAGTTTAGATTTGGACGATTTTTGCGGGCCATTTTGCAAAAAAAGGCAGGTCATTTTTTTCCGAATCGTACCAAAATCTAATCAGCACCAGGGTGACCTATACGTGACTTATCTGCCGAATTTTGTGAAATTCGGTCCATTAGTTTTTCAGCTACAGTGGATACAAGCTTTTGCGGGCCATTTCACAAAAAAGGCGGGTTGTTTTATTCCGAATCGTATCCAAACTAATCAGCACCAGCCCCGGCCATAAGTGACTTATCTACAAAATTTTGTGAAATTCGGTCCATTAGTTTTTTAGTTAGAGTGGATACAAAATCTGCACAGACAGACACACAGACACACAGACACACACACAGACGTCACGCTAAAAATAGTTTTTTCGTATTCTAGAGGTCTCGAAACGTGTAGATCCGTCGAAAACTCGAGTTGTGATTTTCGGCATGATTCCAATACTTTCCCTATACATTACCATGTATTGCAGGGAAAGTAAAAATAGCAGGAGGCTAACCTGAAGTAAAAGTAGTAGTCAGTCAGATTGTCAGTTGTCCGCCAATCTGACATTAGAGGGTGGAGAATGCAGTGTCCACATTGAAGAGAAAAACTTGCAATTTTGTCCCAGTAGCTCAAAGTAGAGCGTCGGCTGGCCAATTCGGAGATTCGGGGTTCGATTCCCGTTTAGGGCAGCAATGATTTTTACCACCTTGAGCAAAACATTAGCATTTTCAATTTGAAAAAGTTTCGCTGTAGAGAAACTAGTCGAAAGAAGAAGAAAAAGCGCATTTTTTTTGCAATATTCTGAGAGCTACTGCTTACAAAATTTTTTTTTTTTTTAAATTTCCCTTACAAATTCATTCAGACAGGCTTGTCCGGACTTTCGGCCAAGGCCGTACTTCCGCTCAGACTTTGAAAGAACCTAATGAATTTTATTTTTAAAAAAATTGAAATTTTGAAGACATTGGGTAATCAGTTTTTAACCTTTTGCTTACGGTTGGGACAGCGTCAATTTCAAACGAAGAAACTCCCAAAAAGGCAGGTATTCGACATACCCTATCCCAAACAGTTCGATTCCCTTTTGTAGATATTGGTGTCCGACAGCGTCAATCTCAAACGAAGAACCTCTCCAAAATACTTCTTTTAGGGAGGTTCTTCGTTTGGGGAATGACGCTGTCCCACCCGTAAGCAAAAAGTTAATGAAAATACATCGCTCTTTTGTGATGTAGCATAACTCTATCTAACCACGTAGCACAGCAACGTCAAAGACGTGTCTTAATTTCAGTGGATGACAATTGAGAAAGAAACAAAATGGAAAGATATTGGCAATAGTATTTTAATTAAAAAACAACTCACACGTGTGATAG
This sequence comes from Amaurobius ferox, assembly GCA_951213105.1. Taxonomy (NCBI): domain Eukaryota; kingdom Metazoa; phylum Arthropoda; class Arachnida; order Araneae; family Amaurobiidae; genus Amaurobius; species Amaurobius ferox. Next base: position 43,148,507 of record OX578147.1, on the reverse strand, counting down.
CCTATAGCTGAGTTTTTTTGTGAGATCACATTAGTGAACAGTGATAGCAAGATTTGTCCTGCTCGGGTAAATGACCGAAAGTTGTTAAAATAACTTGAGCAAACAATGCCAATTTTATACATTTACTAAAAATTGTTGAGATTGTTTTATGCATTTTATTTAAGTTCAGCTACTGTTCAGAGAACTTCTTCTGTAATGAACCTATGCGGTTAATTTGATTTCCAACTTTCATAAATTTATTATAGAATCCGATAGCATCATAGACTTGTAACAAATCTTCTATGAGTTCATAGTGAGTTCGACTTTGTCGCTATCCACATGCATTTTTAAAATTTTGGCATGTAAGAAATTTTGATACTACCAGTGTCGTAAATGGCTAATGGATTCACGCTCCTAGTGCTAATGCACTAGGAGCGTGAATCCAATGTTATGTTTTGGTAATATTAAAACGCCAACTTTAATTATTTTGTACGTATATAGTACATTTTCCATTTTTTTTTCTTTTCAGAGCAAACCACATGCGTTTTTAAAACTTTGGCATGTAAGAAATTTTGATACTACCAGTGTCGTAAATGGCTAATGGATTCACGCTCCTAGTGCTAATGCACTAGGAGCGTGAATCCAATGTTATGTTTTGGTAATATTAAAACGCCAACTTTAATTATTTTGTACGTATATAGTACATTTTCCATTTTTTTTTCTTTTCAGAGCAAACCACATGCATTTTTAAAACTTTGGCATGTAAGAAATTTTGATACTACCAGTGTCGTAAATGGCTAATGGATTCACGCTCCTAGTGCTAATGCACTAGGAGCGTGAATCCAATGTTATGTTTTGGTAATATTAAAACGCCAACTTTAATTATTTTGTACGTATATAGTACATTTTCCATTTTTTTTTCTTTTCAGAGCAAACCACATGCATTTTTAAAACTTTGGCATGTAAGAAATTTTGATACTACCAGTGTCGTAAATGGCTATTCAGTGCTAATGCACTAGAAGCGTGAATCCAATGTTATGTTTTGGTAATATAAAAACGTCTGCTTTAATTATTTTGTACGTATATAGTACATTTTCCATTTTTTTTTCTTTTCAGAGGAAGATACGGAGAAGAATGTGTCACTGCTTTTGGATGGCGAAGAATATGAGATTAGTTTCATCGATCCGCCTACCATGCCAGATACACCGGTAAGAAGCCAATTTGTCTTACTCATAACCAAACTATCAAAGAAATATTTTTGTAAATCATTTACTGTGCTTTTGTATATAATTCGTAGATTTATCCAGCGTTTGCCTGTGATTTAAAGCATCAGAAATTAAAGAAAAATGGATAGTTTCAGTTGTTAGATTGTAATGATTCTAAAACTCAAAGTTTTACCAACCCTAAAGATTTAAAAAATGAAACATGCTGGTCTCTTTTGCTTGCCAATTTGCAGAAAATCCCATTACTTGTGATAATAATGCCAATATGAGAAGGCTGCAGGATATATTCATATACTATTTAATTTCGTTATAATCACCAGTAACATATTAATTTTAAAATTGTTTGCTGATATTAAACATATGATTCAAATTTTTGAAAACATCGATAAATTCCGTAATATTTTTTTTAATCAAATGGCCAGGCACTTGACTCATCAGCATTCGCCTTTGTCAGCGGCCAGAACGTGAACCATTTAGCCGTCCTAGGACGTTGCCCCAGGTGCACCAGAGGGAGGCGGAACACACTGCGCCCACAACACAAACATCCATGCCTTATGTGGGACTCGAACCAACAACGCGGCGGCCGAGCGATTGCTGTGGAAACGCTCGCCTTGACCACTCGACAACCCCGTCTGCTAATTCCGTAATATTAATTTGTTTTATGGCAACAAACAATAAAACACAATTTTAGAAATGCCGTTTTTTTAATCTATTTTTCTGATATTGTCTATATTACTCTAAAAAATCATTCAATATATGTTTGATTTTTTTAAACATTGTTACAGAAAAGAATATAATTTCCGTTTCTAAGTAACTAAGCATCTTCCAAAGACGGTTTTAGCAAATACCGCCTGCAAAATATTTTCTATTCATTTCCGTGATTCTATGAGTGTATACAAATTCTATAAAAAGTTATAAGTCAATGCATTTTATTTAAGATAAAAGGCATTCACATAGCTGTCAATCTACTAGTTTTTCCGGGAAACTCCATATTTTTGGTAATTTCTCCCGGTTTTTGTCAATTTTTTTTTAGTATTTCCTAAAGTTACGGATTTTTCAATATAAATTTTCTGTTAAAGGGAATTTCGATCGAACTTGCGACCGCCATTTTGTTTCTTTTGTATATGAACCTAGAACCAGTACTAATTTGCATCGTTTTCACATTATTGAAGGATACTGCTTCAAATAAGTGTGATTTTGCGTATATTGATTATATTGCCGTGTGATGTTGAAAAATCCTTTTCCATCCATGTATAATTTCAAACTATGTGAATTGAAAAATGCACAACATTCATTTCTTTGCAGTATATTTCATTATTAATTAATAGTTTTGTAAAATATTTATTATTTTTAAGTGCGTTTTCGCGTGTATAGATTAAATTTCCATGTAATGTTTAACCATCCTTTTCCATCCATCTTATTTTTGATAAAATCTCAAATTAATAAAACAGTACCTTCACATTTTTGCAGTTTACATAAAAACGAAGGATTATTTCTATATATAAAATATTAATATATTTTCCCTTATTTTCGAAGCAATAGAGCCCTAAAGCATTTTCCTATCCACATTCATCTCATTAACTAAATTACAACTGAACATCTTCTGTTTCAGTGCTCCCTCTAAAATTTCTCTGCTTATGCCACTACGTATTTTTATACACTGACTATGTAAAATATTTTTCTTATGCAGTAGCTTTTTCAATGTTATAGTGAGTTATCCTTTTTTGAAGAAAACCGTACATTTATTGTGTGATGTAAAAAAAAAATCCCTATTCTTCCCTAAATGATATTAAACAGGTTATACGCTGACTTGCAAAACACTGTAAAAATGCTCACCACTTTATCTACTGGATTTTTATTCTCCAATGTTGGCAGGTGTGCATTCAAAAATGCATTTTAAAGGTAAATACCCTCTTAATATTTTATGTATTCGCCTTTTGATTTGATTACTGCACGATATTTGGAACATCATCATCAATTATTCTCGACATCAATCATTTGTGTCGTAAAATGATTGATTGAGTATTCAATCAATCATTTTCCGAATATATTAAGGGAACATTTGATTATTCGAAATATCTGTGATGTTACACTGAAGCTCTCTGATGTGTCCAGGCTTTTAATTAATTAGCAATGTTTATAATATAACACCAATAAATCTCTATCAAATTGAAATCCGAGACATTTCCAGTCCAAAGGATCCATGCCACTCTTTATTATCCTTGACCTGTTAGAAGTTTGTATTCCAAAGTAGTACAAAGAGGTGTAAGAAACACAAGCGAAAACCTATCACTTTAACTCGATGACATGTCATCTTGAAAAATGGTATCTGTTCAAGCTCCAACGTGATTTCGTATAGGTATCCGAATGACCTCCTTTTAATGCATCTTAAGGTAACTTCAAGTACTTTACAACGTTATCCACAGTACCATTCACAATGTGTAAGTGGCCTATATTTTTGTAGGAAATACACCCTAATAGTAATAATAAAATATTCATGATGTTTTCTTGAAATATGACTGCAAAGATATGTGACTGAATAAAATTTTATGTGTCACTGTGGTTTTACACATTTTCATCTTTCCTCATTAGCATTACAGTTTCACACCAGTGAATCCTTAAAAGATTGAGAATTATCAGTAAAACAAAGAGCGACATGCTTCCTCCTCTGAGTTGGATTTGAATATAATAGAAAACTGCTGGAGTATGACAATAGGAAAGATTGCGCAAAAATCAGAGAGCTAGCTACAAGAACATTTAGAATCATCACATTTCACCTCATATTCAGAGATGGATTGACCCATAACCTGTTAGATATCGTGTTATAGTCAAAGCAAAAGATGGTAACACAATGTTCAAATCGAGTGTTGAAAAGTGTTCAAATAAATGTCTCTTATTTTGTTCGAAATGCGGTGGAATTACCGAACTGAGAAAGACTTTTACAGAAACTTAACTTCCATATGCGTAATTTTGACTTTTTGGAGGGATTTTATTTTAGTTCACAAGTAATTAAAATGATAATGTGTCTTCTTTCTGCTATGTAAATCACCATGTAATCACCAAAATCATGTGTCACCAAAATCATTATGTATGTTTTGTCACCGTTTCGCGTTGACATAAAGCAGTTCTTCAATCTTAGATGTACTCTTAAAGTTATTCCCATTAAAGTTTTCTTGCAAATTCTCAAAATGGACGATTGATGCAATAATCTGTCCACTACTGTAAATAACGGAAAGATGGTAAAAAGATAACTTGACCCTTTATATTATGATCTTCTAGCAGAAAATTTATTGTTTTATAGCGTTGTTGTTGAGACCCAGACCGTCCGACCTGCCGAAAAGGTGTAAGATAACCGTTTGGACATCCGGGATGTGCCACCCAATTTAGACCGGAACCCAGTGGGGCATCTACAGGGACCGTACCCTCCTTCCCCTACCACCAACCTCTCGGAAGAACTTACGGATGTTTAACATGATCGTATTCCGCATGAACACGGCGGCAGTTGTGGCGGCGTGCAAATCCAGCGCGCAAACCACCGGGCTACCGCGCCCGAAATGTGTCAACAGCACGCGGTGTTCCCAGGTGGTCACCCACCCAAGTACTAACCGCGCCCGATGCTGCTTGACTTCGGTGATCTAACGAGAATCGGTGTTTTCAACACGGAAGGGACGTTGGCTTTATTGTTTTATAGCGTGTATATTTTAACTTTCAGTGTTCGATTAATGTATAATTGTACATTTCTTGTTCTCTTTCATACAGACAGATGATACACTCGAATCCTGTGATGCTTTCATAGTAGTGTTTTCTTTAACGGATAGAGATTCCTTTGGCCGAGCAGTGGACGCCCTCTTTCGGCTGAGAGATAAAGGTTGCACAGCAAACAAAGCCGTCATCCTCGTCGGAAACAAGTCGGATCTCGTGAGGTCGAGGGATATCGGCGAGGATGGTAAAAAAGTTCCAATTGCTCTCACATACAAAGCCAATTATATAGGAACACATTATCTGGTTTCATTGACTTCATAAAGTTAAATTTGGGAATCTATAAGTAAAATATATTTAGTTTCAATCTTTTTATTTCATGATATAAATTGAAGAATATTCATTGTCATTTGCAAAGATTACCATTGGACAGAACGCTGTGACATTTGGTGAGTGTACGTTTCACGTTTCAGACCATGGGGAAAATACTTTAGAAATTAAAATAAAAAATAAAAATTGCCGACAGACGGTAGATATGTCGTTATGAGCAGTATATTTTACATGGCGTGGACTGCATGTGTTGATTATGATGGCACAAAGCAAAAGTGCGACAACGGCGGCTGATGTTCGACAAACAATTATGAGTCTTCATAGCAGATCTATTCTATCGACGCGGTTATAGGCGATTTTTGGAATTAATGTTTTCTTTTACATAAATTGGAATCATTTGTGTTCTAAAGAAAACATTTATGAATAACAATTGCGATTTTAGCTAGTATATTTAAGAATATCGAAGGGTATTTGACTCAAAATTAAGAACGAGTGGAAAGAGGGACATGGTAAAGGAGGTTCTTGCAAATTGCAACAATCATCAATTGCAATAATAATCGTCATAAATTTTATTTGGACTTCTAAATTATTCAAAAATGTATCGCAGCCATGTATTCAAATGCATATATGCACAAACAAAGCGATACACACATACATATACACATAAAGCGATACACACACTCACATACACACACACGCATACATGCACATTAGTGTTACACCCTAAAATGATAAATTGATGCCCAATTATGTTCGAAGTCTTTGAATTCAAATTTTTGAACCTTTATTTCATTTTATACAATAGTCAATAAGTATGTGGTGGCACTTACTACGCAGAGTTCTGCACAGGCACGGATCGCAGTATAAGAAGGCTGATTTGCCAGCCGGACTCGCTTGCTAATCAGCGGCAAGCAATCTCCTTCGAGAGATGAGCTTTGGATTTTTGTATTCTTCTGCCAAAATTAATCTCCTCTTTGTTGATCATTTTGGTACAAACAGAACCCATAAGTACTAATTAGTTTTTTTTTGTGATTTATTGAAATGTTTAAACATTTATGGGGTTTACTCTGTATTTGATTCAGCTCGAGCTATCCCTACGTTTGTTATAGTCATAAAAGTGATGATTTTTTTCCTGGAATTAATTTTTTTGCATTCTGTTTTCAAGTTTAGCACTAAACAGAATCGTTTCAATTTGCTGAATTTGTTCAGCAAAACTCGATTTACGTGCAGTGAAATGATAAACACATCACGTGCTGCAATCGCTATTTTCCGGAACAAACGCCAGCCACATATATACGTAGCAACATTTAGAATTGTGGTTCATATAGAAATTGTTTTGAATTTCTGAACATACGCCGCAAAATGACGACCATTTAAATCCGTCCTACGAAGAAATGCGTGGATGTTATATACTGTTTTATTTTAGTTGATTTCTCTGTTTGTTTGTGTCAAATCTTGAAATTTATATTTTACCCTCTTCAGCTGAATGTTTTCTCAAAATTTTAGACACATACGTATTTACGATGACAATTTCATCAAAATTGAGTCGGTCCTCTCGAAATTCACGTTCAGGATAGCACGCAAAAATTCCATTGTTAAAAGAGAGTCCAATATATATATATATATATATATATATATATATATATATATATATTTGCTTATTACAAGATTACAGTTTTAAATTTAAAACTAAATCAATGTCATTATAATAATACAACTACTAATTCTTATTGTGTTATCTCTTTCAAACATCCTATTTATAATTCTCTAAATTTTGGACACCTGTTTAACAAGTTTAAACATTTATTGCCTATTGGAGAATTATGTGTTTCAAAGACTTTCAAATACAACAAGCCTATTGGTAGGTCTATATTTAATTATAATGCAGTTTCACAATCGCTCTCTATTGATCATTCTTCTCAGTCAATTGTAGATAGTGAATGTATTTGTAAATTAAATAAATTTGCTAAATTTCTAAATCCAGACTTGGGGCATATAGTTACAGGAGATTTAGACATTGTTAGTGACAATGTGTTAAGAACCATTATGTCATTTGGCACTAAATTTAGGATACCTTCTTGTAATAATTCTTTTAAAGTTTTAAAATCAATTAATCTAGATCTTGATAAATATATATATAAATTAACTTGTAAATACGCTCTGCTATTAGAGGACTTTAATATGTGGAAATTTACTATATTAGAATCAATTAAAAATGCTATTAGAGATATTAAATTGTCTAGATCTTTATATAATATTGATAATATTAAAAATTCCATTAATGATTTACAACGATCCTTTGTTATCACCTATGTTGATAAAGCCTCTAATAATTATGCTATTATCTGTAAAAAATTTTATATTCAATTTCTGTTAGATTATTTAAAAATAATAGTCTTTTTAAACCTGATTTACATTCCATCAATAGTATTAAATTGAAAATTATCAATATGTATAGTGATTTAAATATTAAATATAAATATCTAAAATTTCCTTATATAGTGCTTATTCCAAAATTTCATAAAAATCATATTAGATTTAGAACAGTAACTAGTGGCCATAATACTTACTCTACTACTGCGAGTAAATTATTACTAAATTCTTTAAATCTAATAAATAATACTTTAAGCCAGACTAGCAATATATATAATTACCATATTCTAAATAATAGTAAAGAATTAAAGAATAAATTAACATCTCTTAGAAAAATAATAGGATTTCAAACTTTTGATTTTAAAGATCTTTTTAATGATATTAAGATATCTGATCTATATGATATAATTTTAGCTCTATATAATGCTTATATTACACATCTTTCAAATCAAATTAAATTTATAAATTTTCCTAAACTTCTTCACTTTGTTATTTTCAATAATTATATTTTTCAAGGAAATAAATTATACTTACAAGCCTCAGGAGTTCCACAGGGTGGCTGCAGTAGCAGTATGTTAGCTAATTTATACCTTTATCATTATGAAAAGTCATTTACTTCAATAGATTATATTTTAACAGATATGTTGATGATCTGATTTGCTTAGTACATACAGAAAATTATCTCATAGATATAGATTACTATCCAGACATTTATATGATAAATCCAGACAAATTTATATGATAAAAATTTCCAGACAAATTTATATGATAAACAGGACTTTTATAATTTTAATATTAATAAAATCTTACCCCATTTAATTCCTGTAACTCGATTCAATTGTTTAGAAATTTTATACTCAATCAGCTTTTTAGAATTTATAGATTATCTGATAAAAAATTCCATGCTATGCATATCAATAATCTCAAAATTACTAGCAATTTATATAAATATCCCTCTTATTTAGTAAATAGTATTGTTAAAAAATTTAAAATAGCTGGATTTTTATACTTCTTTTCATAGTATCATATAATTCTATTCATAGTATCTTATATTAGCCAGACATCTCCATTCTCTTGTATTTTTAATTTTTTTTTTTTTTTTTTTACTTTCTCTTCCACATCAGCATTACTATTATTTGCCCCTCCTTTTAGTAGCTCTTTTTGTATATTAATACTTTTTCTTAACATTTTGCTTAACTGTTTTTCAATTCTTATGAATGGCAACAGTAAATGGTTTTTATTTTTTTTTTACGAATGGTAACACTGGTCTCTTCTATCAGTGTTCCCGGTTTCGACTCGATTGTATATACGCTGTGCTTTTTCCAGGTATAGGGAAAGTATTGAAATCTTGTTGAAAATCATAACTCGAATTTTTGATCGATCTACAGATCTTGAGCATTCTGGAACACGAAACAACTTTTTAGCGTGATACGTGTGTGTATATGAATGTGTGTGTGTGTGAGTGAGTTTGTATGTGTGTGTGTGTGTGTTTGTCTGCCCGTGCAATGTTTGTATCCATTATATCTTAAACATCGTTGAACAAATTTCACAACATTTTGGGGATAAGTCACTTGTGGGTTTCCGGGGTTCTAATTTGAGGATTCGGGAAAAAAAGTGCGATTCGGAAAAAAACAAACTTTTTGTCGAAAATGCCTTTCGAAATCATCAGAATCTGAAAATGTTACATATACTCTAATGTATCAATTAAATGTTTGTTTTATACGTAATTTTTGACCACAAAAAGAATATGACTAACACTATAACATTTTTTTTCGTATTTTTACAAAATTTCATTTGGTAATGCGTCCAGTCACTGAATAAAATCCAAAATTGAATAAAAACTGCAAATTCGGTGCATTTTCAAATAATTATCCGTGTGATTTTGTGCAATTAAACTCAATTTGCTGAATTATGAAAAAAAATGAGATAATGAATTCTAATCTGTAGCGAAAGGCATATGCTGCAATTTTAAACTTTTGTACAAGCATGCTTTTTTCATATCCGATGCAATTACTTAAACAATCGTGAAAACGGAACTGTGGCTCATTTTCACCTCAAAGAACATGTTTGCCTTGTGAAAATGTGATGTTCACCCCGTCGGAAGAGATAAATGTCAAAAATTTTCGCTACCCTGGCATGATTAAAAATACTTTATATGTCTGGAAATGTATTATTAGTTTTAAGTCTCAACAAAAGTTGTCAAAATACACAGGGATGTCATTATCATAGAAAGCTTTTATACGCACATATCTCAACAAAAATCCAAAAGGTTTGTTGGAAAATAAGTGAATTCATCCGATTTTGAATATATGTCGTTTTCTATCTATTTCATGCTGCTACTCTTTTGTATAAATTTCAAATTTCTTTGCGAATGATGTTCTGCTGCAATTCCAAACTGAAATAAAAAAAAGTTCTTTATAGAATCCAACACAAAGTCAAAATAAATGTCTATCGACAGAATCCCATTTTCGTTCTGTAACAATGTGGCAGTAAATGTTAGAATATTATAAACGCAAATGTCAGTTTTGGAGCCATTTTATATCAAAATGTCTTTCCAATAATATCAGAATATGTGGTTTGATAGTTTTTATTATTTGGTATTGTTTATTTTCATATCATATATTTCTAAATTGCATACTAAGGTAAGAAAGACATAAAAATTCTAATACGAGCATGTTGTTTTTGCACCTATGATGATCTTTATTTTGATATTTATAATTTATCCTTCATTGTGTTGCATGCTTAAATCTGACAGAATTGGCGTATATGTTAAAATAAATGTTTCTCTTTATAAAAAAGTAGCTGATGCCGCTGTTTGACAAATTACGCGTTTCACATGTTTCTCTGTCAGGTACCTCAAAATCTATAACATATAAAAATATGAAAGTTGGCATATTTGTCGAGAAATACTAGGGGAACACACTAAACCTTTTTTCGATTTAAAATTTAGTTTAGGAAATATTTAATGTCAAAGTCAAAGGAAGATTTTTTGAGCTACGAGTTCGATTCCTGGTCAGACTAGAAATAGCAAGATGTCGAATTTTTGCTGCCATGTACCTACATAGTTGAATTTTTGAAGGACGTGGTCCTTTTATTAAATTTCGATTTAGTTAGTGGATTATTCAATTTTTATGCACTTCTGAAAGGAAAATTTTCCTTCTCTAAGGGCGAAGATTATTTAATTGGTCGAGCCGGTTTCTAGCATCTTTCTGATTGGTTCCGGGCAGAAACGTCACAAAATAGGCGAGGACTGGGTTATTGAAGCATTAAAAACTTTAAAAGTATAGACATTTATTTCTAAACATGACTCCAACGTTAGTAGTGCACTTGGGAAAATTGTGAAATGTTGACAATCGTATGACTTATAACTTATTCTGACAAACAAACGAAGCTTTTTGCAACCTGTCATGAACATCAGGATTTCATTCTTATATTGCACAACAATTAAATGTTTTACTGTTGTAAATATCTATATACTGAAAGAGTAACACGTATTATGAAACTGCATAACGAACAAACAGCAAAACCTACAGTTATGACATTTTTCCTTTTCTTCCTAATGTTTCCTGTCCTACAGTGAGCTATCGTTCTTAATAACAGGCGGCACGAAAGGATTTACGATGCAGGCTCAGCGAGCACCAGGAAGTAGAAGACGAAGCCTCCCAACTCACGAAACGATATTCCGAGTTGGCGAGCATAGAGATTTGAGGGCTGAGCTTGGTGACATTGCTCGCAAAGTTAAAGGAGTTGGTGAGCGTCAGCTAATAATGAGCCGAAGACCCCATGGGGATATAACGCCTGCGACGAGCTGCAATTAATGAATGGCAGTCAATGGAGGGCGAAGTCCAGGATTTTTGCGAGCTTCAGCGAGCATAGAACACGTAGGCGATCGACTGCGCCGCACGAATTGAAAGAGCTCATTAAGCCAGCTCTAGGGTTGGTGAATGTCAGTTAATAAGGGACAGCGAAACCTACAGTTATGAAATTTTTCCGTGTATTCCTAATACATTAAGCTAACATTCTTAATAGCAGGCGTCACAAAAGGATTCGCGATGCAGGCTCAGCGAGCGCCAGGAAGTAGAAGAAGAAGCCTCCCAACTCACGAAACGATATTCTGAGTTGTCTAGCATAGCGATTTCAGGGCTGAGCTTGGTGACATTGTTTGCAAAGTTAAGGAAGTTGGTGAGCGTCAGCTAATAATGAGCTGAAGTCCCCACGGGGATGTAACGCCTGCGATGAGCTGCGATTAATGAGTGGCAGTCAATTGAGGGCGGAGTCCAGGGTTTCTGCGAGCTTCAGAGAGCATGTGACACGTAGGCGATCGTGTGCGCCGTACGAATTGAAAGAGCTCTCGAAGCGAGCTCTAGGGCTGGTCAATGTCAGTTAATAAGGGACAGCTAAACCTACAGTTATGAAATGCTGCCATTTCTTCTTAATACAGTAAACTAACATTCTTAATAGCAGGCGACACGAAAGGATTCGCAATGCAGGCTCAGCGAGCGCCAGGAAGTAGAAGACGAAGCTTCGGAACTCACAAATCGATATTCGGAGTTAGCGAGCGTAACAATTTGGAGGCTGAGCTTGGTGACATTGTTCGCGAAGTTAAGGGAGTTGGTGATTGTCAGCTAATGAGAACAAGCCTCCACAGGAGCGGCACGATTAATAAGGAGCGAGCTGCGATTAATAAGGAGCGAGCTGCGATTAATAAGTGGCAGTCAATGGGGTGAGGATTCCCGGGGTTATGATAATATTCAGGCGACCCTGTGCGCCGTCGGAATTGAAAGAGTTGGCGAAGCGAGCTCTAGGGCTGGTGTATATCAGTTAATGAGGGACGGTCCCCAACGGATGCATTACGTCTGTAGGCGGCACGAAAATGCTCGTAAAGCGAGCGTCATCGAGTAGGAAGCGTAGACACCGAACTCGCGAATGCAGTTACAGAGGTAAATGAGCGGCAGTCAATGGAGGCCGGAGCCTCGTGATTTTTCGAAGGTCCGCGAGCATGGGACATGTAGGCGGTCGTATATGCCGCCCAGTTTGGAAGAGCTAACGAAGCGAATTCTAGGGCTGGTAAATGTCAGTAAACAAGGACGTTATCCATTTGCGTATTACGCCGGCGAATCAGGCGGCATGAAAGTGCTCGCGAAGCGAATTTAGCGTGCTATGGGGGTTGGCGAGCGTAACGAGCAGGTGGCGGAGCCAGTGTAATGTTATATTGTTCTGTCATCTTTGGTTTTCCCTAATTTTAATTTATTGTCTCGTGTATCTGTAAAAATAAAGGCAGATGGTTGTCTGTTCTTCTTTTTCTTTGCGTCGTCTGTAACATACGTCTATACATAAGTGCTTTAGGACTCATGATGATACGTCTCGGCGTGATTTAAAAAAAACAAATTATTTTTTAGTTATTTTATATTTCTACATTTTCACACAAATCCGTTTTTTAAAGGCTAAAAACATATCAGAGTTTCTATTATGACACCATTGAAAAGATCAAGAACTTTTCTTTCAAACAAATTTTAATCTGAATTCATACGATTAACAGACAAATTTTCATGAATTTTTAAGGGGACGGTGGACGTTAAAATAAGCAAAAATCGACTAAAAAAGTTTTAATATATAACTTTATTTTACGCATTTAACATTTGCTTACGGGTGGGACAGCATCCGTGCCAAACGAAAAACCTCCCAAAAAGACAGGTATTTGACATACCCTATCCCAAACAGTTCGATCCCCCGTTGCAGGCATTGGCGTCCATGGAAATAGCCGACGCAAATGTTTCTGTCGGCGATTTCCATGGACGCCAATGCCTGCAAAGGTGGATTGAACTGTTTGGGATAGGGTATGTTGTTGTTGTTGAGACCCAGACCGTCCGACCTACCAGAAAGGTGTAAGGTAACTGTTTGGACGGCCGGGAAGTGCCACCCAATTTAGACCGGAACCCAGTGGGGGAGGCATCCACAGGGACCGTACCCTCCTTCCCCTACCACCAACCTCTCGGAAGGACTTACGGACCCACATGTTTAACGTGATCGTACTCCGCATGAACACGGCGGCAGTTCTGGCAGCGGCGAGAATCGCGCGCTAACCACTGGGCTGCCGCGCCCGAAAAGAGCCAACAACACGCGGTGTTCCCAGGTGGTCACCCACCCAAGTACTAACCGCGCCCGATGCTGCCTGACTTCGGTGATCTAACGAGAACCGGTGTTTTCAGCACGGTACGGTCGTTGGCCTGGATAGGGTATGTCAAATACCTGTCTTTTTGGAAGGTTCTTCGTTCGGGATGGACCCACCAGTAAGCAAAATTGTCCCACCCGTAAGCAAAAGAGTATTTTTTTTAAACGGAATTATCAAAGGTTTTACATTTGTAAAATGCTCCATGCGTCTTAATTTTCGTCTGAGATGCATGAAATTTGGCAAGAAGACACCTCTCATACTTTTTCATGAAACTGGGTATGCATTTTATAATTGGTCTTTATTAAGGTAATTAAAAGTGAATAAAAACCTAATTAAATGATGAAAATTAAGTCTTAATGCAGAAAAATATTTTTAAAAAATTAACTAGGAGATTTAAAAATGAATACCCAAATTTGTTCATAATTTGTTTTTGAGTGATCATAATGTAAATTTAATCGAAAATGTGAACAAATGGCGCGCAAGGAGCATTTTCAAATTTTAGTTAAAAAGAATTAAATTAAAAAAAAATACAAAATTATAACAAAATTGAAAAAAAATTTAATGGTATTGTGTATAGTAATGTTAAGAGGAATATTTATGCAAATTTTCACGTTTCAAAGTCAATAAATAAATAAGAAAATTTCAACGTCCACCGTCCCCTTAAACAATGCATACATTTCGAATGTTGAAGACGGAATCTTTCGTGGTAGGAGTCTTTCGGGATATTTTTTTTCCATTTGATCAGTTTTCATCTTAACACCATCGGTGCAGCGTTTTTTACATCTATTTTGTTTCTGTTGTTATAAGCGCGTGTACTGTTAAAGCGTTCTTTGGTTTTCAAGAATTCACTGGGAATTCCAGCGTGATTGTAATCAAAGGTTTTCATCTTAAATCCCTGACACTATGATGTACATCTTCTAACATTCCCGCTTTTCCTGGGATTCTAGATGTAAATATTTTTCAAACACTACATGGGAACTCACAGCGAATTCCTGAAAACCCAATAACATTTTACCAATACCCTTGCATATAGCAGCTATAAAAGAAAATTAACTTGTGTGGGTTCACGCTAACACAATGATCGCTTATCTCAAATCCCGCGCCATGCCAGGTTACATATTCTAATATATAAATAATTTGTACCAGCATTTTGATTTTTAAAACATTGTTCTAAAGTTAAATCAATTCATTATACCTTAAGTTTATTTATACATTTTCTTCATAAAATTTCTGGTAGTTAAATTTTGCAACAAAATAAGAAGAAAATAGGAATGACTTTGCAAATAATGCATCCCAATATTTTATTGTGTCTCAAAGGAATAGTGACGGAATGCTTAGAAAAGGCAATTCTCTTTCAAAATAAGATGCCACATATACCACATCACATTTTATGACTCTTAAATCCATAATAGCGACATATTTTCAAGAAGGCACTGACGTGTAACTTAACATAAAACATTTAAGATATCATTTTTAAATTTCAGTCAACATGAGTGCCCGGATATTGCCCAATCGCGTACCTATTTATATGGCATCATAATCAGACGCCACGCTTTAAGTGAGATGTAGATGTACTTACTGTTCAAAAATTCATACTCCTGCCTGGAACCTCAACGGGACTTTAGTTAAATTGTCGATGATCGTGACATTTTTACCAGATTGGATAGTAATGAATTATTTAGGAGCTTACGAAATAGTTCTTAATGTTTACGAGGGAGGTCATTGATTTTTATGCTGCTCCATAATAAGATTATAGTGGTAGTGCCTTTTCGAAAATATCTTCAAGTATAATTTATAGATTTTCGGCTAAGAAATACAGTTTCGGAATTTTATGAATTGCTCTGTGCTTTACTTTCCTCGCTGGAATGAAAGTACTCTTACTATGTAGTAAACAAACATATTTCAGACGAAATGAAATTAACTGGACTGTAGCTCAACTCGACTTTCTCATACAAGAAATTTTTTTTATAATTTTATAAGCAAAAAATTTGATAAAATCTGTGTTGTGGGTCCAATTGATTACAATTATAGAGTTGTTGTTGTTGAGACCCAGACCGTCCGACCTACCAGAAAGGTGTAAGGTAACTGTATGGACGGCCGGGAAGTGCCACCCAATTTAGACCGGAACCCAGTGGGGGAGGCATCCACAGGGACCGTACCCTCCTTCCCCTACCACCAACCTCTCGGAAGGACTTACGGACCCACATGTTTAACGTGATCGTACTCCGCATGAACACGGCGGCATTTTGTGGTAGCGTGCAAATCTAGCGCGCAAACCACGGGGATACCGCACCCGAGATGGCCAACAGCACGCGGTGTTCCGAGGTGGTCACCCACCAAGTACTAACCGCGCCCGATGCTGCTTGACTTCGGTGATCTAACGAGTACAATTATAGAGTGTTACAATTCACTATTTAAAGGGCTTGAAAAACTCTTTCGATTGGCAATGTAAACCCCCACACCCCCGAAGGCAACTTGCCCCCTAAGGGGGATGAATGACGTCACGCATAAAAATATATGTTGTGGGCAGCACATGACTTTCTTTATATAATGCAATGAATTTACTACTTTTACAGTAAAAAAAAAATAGATTATTTTTATAGTAGATATTTATAAACTTTCCAATATATTGCATTTTCGTCAATGGGTCGTTATATTCATTGATTTAGCGTCATTTTTATCCATTTGGCAAGTTTTCCGCTAATTTAACAGCATTTAAAAAAGTCGCCAAGTTGGCGACATTCCAACAAATTCGTTGCCAAAGTCTCGTCAAGCGTTACGGATGGAGAAATAAGTTATTCTTACAGCAGATAAATGACTATTGGAGTTCAAATACAAAAGTATTACTCAAAGTATCTTTTTCCATGAATGGAACTAGCTAGACCCACGAGTATGATATCACCGAATTTATCGCATGGTATTACATATGAAAAGTGAATATGTTTCTCAATTGGAAATATTTTTTTTTTATTTTATATGATTTTTTAATATTTTTTTTTGAAAAATGTGCAATATCTCGAGAACGGTTCATGTTAGCGTTCTAAAATTTATGTCAATCGTTTTCTACCGAAAAATTGCATAATAACTGTCTATTTGCGTAGCTTTTTTTAGAGGTTTTGATTTTTTGATGATTTTTCAAAATTTCAATCGAAAATTCAGGGGGGTTCTGAACATTCTATTTCATATAAAAGCAATAGGCTTCCAGTGTTTACGGATTGTAATTTTTGTACTAAATTTCGTTCGAATCGGTCCATTCGTTCGTCAGTTATCGTCTCCACAGACTCACTGACACACACACACACACACTCACACATACTTTCACACACATACACCCACACAGACATCACTTTAAAAATTTTCGATTCATGATCAGGGATGCTTGAAACGTGCTCTCCCGTCGAAAACTCGAATTCGAATTTTCGACCCCGTCACAATACTTTCCTTATACATTATTGTACATAAGGAAAGTAAAAATTATATCGGTGCTATTTTTCATAACAATGTTTGAAACTATTAAGTCTCGTGATCATTAAGCCTCAAATAAACCCTTTTATGTATGATTGTGTCAAATGTTGTCCTACGCTGCTATGTCGAGAAATATAAAATTTAGAATAAAATTCAAATTGTCTCTCGAATTTAAAAAAAATTCTATCTACTTCTAGATATTTTAATAACAAAGCCGGGTATAAAGTTTCGTGAAAATCCATTAATATTTGTGGCTGCTTTTGTGTACACAAGAAATCGACCACATATATCAGACAAACAGATTGACAGGCAGATGGACCTCACACCAAAAATAGTTGCACTATATTCAAAAGGTCTTAAAACATATATTGACACCAAAATCTCGAAATCGAAATATTTCAGGTAAACAGTACTTTACCAGTACTTTCTCAATATGAGAAATTGAAAATAGTTGTTCTATAAAGGAAGATTCGATAGTTTGGACTTCTTAGGATATTGGATAGTACTAAATTCTTCAGGCATTGGACAGTAATAAATCTATTATGGATTGGATAGTAATAAATTCTTTAGGGGTTGGAGTGTAATAAAATATATATGATTTAATTTGTAATAAATTTGCGGCAGCAAAGACATCTATCAAAGATGCTACAGCCAAGAAGATGCCAGTAACCGAATTATAAGAACAGAGGAGGAGCTAGCTTTTGCTCAGTGATTATAATGTCGGTCTTGTAACCAAAGGGTCCCTGGTTCGGAGCCCGGCGACTCCAAATTGCCACAGTGGTTACCCTGGACGCTTGAAACACGCAACCTCGCAACCTTCCTTTCCAACGACTTCGCCTCTCAGCACGAGATGGCAGCACCACAAGGAGTCAGAAGCCTTGACACTCCCTTCATGGTTGACCACAACTGTCCGTCCCGCCGTGGCAACACGCCTCCCGGACCTGACCGTCACGAAGGGGCGACACGCCTCTCGGAGCCTTCGGCATCAGCGAGGGGAGTGTGCGGCAGCAAAGACATCTATCAAGGATGCCACACGAGCCAGTAACCGAATTATAAGAACAGAGGAGGAGCTAGCTTTTGCTCAGTGATTATAATGTCGGTCTACGAAGTATCAGGTCCCTGGTTCGGGACCACGGCGACGCCAAATTGCCACAAATTCTTTAGGGATTAGCGCGTAACTATATAGTAATAAATTCTCGCAAAAATTGTTTTGGAGATTGGATAGTAATAAATTATTTAGAAATTTGACAGTGATAAATTCTTTAGGGATTGGCTTGTAACAAATTCGTTAACAATCGGATAAGAATAGATTCTTTAGGGATTGGATTGTAATATAATTCTTTAGTGATGCGATAGTAATAAATTCTTTAGTGATTCGATAGTAATGGTTTACTTAGGGTCTGAAATTTAAATCACTATTAATGTTGGAAAAATAACAATTTTTTAGGATTGGATAGTGATGAATCATTTAGAGAATGAATAGTAATAAATTCTTTAGGAATTAGGTAATCATAAATTCTTTAGGAATTGGTCACTAATAAGTGTTTTAGGAATTGGAAATTAATAAAATTCACTAGGCTACATATTCTTAGATGATTGAAATATTTTTTATTGATTACGAAGTTCCCTACTTGTTATAACCTTGTCCATCTACCTCTTTGTTTGCTTTTGAATTTGTGCAGCCTATTTTTTTTTCAATTCTCCTAAACAAATTAAAACCAAATTTGGCGTAAACTTAGGCTATTGCATGAATAAAAAACCAATCAAAATAGTTTTAAACTTTTGTCAGTGCCAGGCGCAATATGCTCATGTGAATTTTCTATCATTTTGCAATACATCTGAAACTAAATTGAAACATCAATATATGTTGGTGTTTTAAAAATGAACACCAATTAAAACACAGTTTGGTGAACACATAAAATGTTACAGCAGTAAATGGAAACTATGTCTAAACACTTTAAATTTTTTACGCTTAGTATTTTGAAATTCACTGCCTATTACTTTCCTTATATACATAATGTATAAGGAAAGTACTGTGACAGGGTCGAAAATTCGAAATCGAGTTTTCGACGGGAGTGCACGTTTCAAGCATCCCTGATCACGAATCAAACATTTTTGAACTGATGTCTGTGTGTGTGTGTGTGTCAGTGAGTCTGTGGAGATGATAACTGACGAACGAATGGACCGATTCGAACCAAATTTGGTACAAAAATCACAATCCGTAAACACTGGAAGCCTATTGTTTTTAAATGCAATCGAATGTTCAGAACCCCCTAAACTTTCGAATAAAATTTTGAAAAAATCGTCAAAAAATCAAAACCACTAGTAAAATTACGCAAATAGACATACATTTCTTATGTAATTTTTCATTAGAAAATGATTGACATAAATTTTAGAACTCTAACATGAACCGTTCTCGAGATATTGCACGTTTTTCAAAAAAATTATTAAAAAGTCATATAAAATGAAAAAAAATATTTCCTATTGAGAAACATGTTCACTTTTCATATGTAATACCATGCGAAAAATTGGGTGACATCATTCTCGTAGATCTAGCTCGTTCCATTCATGAAAAAAGATACTTTGAGTAATACTTTTGTATTTGAACGCCAATAGTCATTTTTCTGTTGTAAGAACAACTTATTTCTTCGTCCATAACGCTTGGCGAAATTTTGGCGACAAATTTGGCGGAATGTCGCCAACTTGGCGACTTTTTGAAATGTTGCCAAATTAACGAAAATCTCGCCAAATGTATAAAAATGACGCTATTTAAATGAAAATGACGACTATTTGTCGAAAATTCAATATCTTGGAAAGAATATTAGTATCTACTATAAGAAAAACCTATTTTTTACTATAAAAGTAGTAACTTCATTACATTATATAAGGAAAGTCATGTGTTGCCCACATCAGATTTTTTTTAATCATATCCAATGTCAACCTAACCTAAACGTATTAGAATGATATTAAAAATTCAAAAATGAGTTAATTTGATGAATATACAATGATGAAAATACAATGATTACAATTAAAGCGTGTTAGCTTTCACTTTTTAAAGAGCTTTACAAAATATTTAGATTGACACCGCACTTGCCAATGTACCCCGGGAGAGTAGCTTGTCCCCCGAGCGAGGTCAGTGACCCCAAGAACACAAAAATTGTATCGCTTCTATTACTAACAACAATTATATGAATTGTGATCATTGAGCCATAAATAATCTCTTTTATACATTATTATTACTTCAAATTTTGTCCCATGCTGCCATGTTAAAGAAATATAAAATTTTGAATAAATTTCGAAGTTTTCCTTCGAATTAAAAAACATTCTATCTAGTTCTATGACTTTCGATAACAAAGCCGGACATAAAGTTTCGCGAAAATCCAATAATATTTGCATTAGCTATCGTATTCACAAGAAATCGACCACAAGCATCAGACAGACAGACGGACATCACTCCAAAAATAGACAAAACCTGTTCAGGGGGTCTTTAAACATGCATTGGCATCAAAACCTGAAAATCAAAAATTGTCAGGAAATTAACACTTTCTCAATACTATGTATGGTAAAGTAATAATCAAAAAATACCATAAATTTATTAAATGTATTTACTTAACATTATTTTTTTCGGATAGGATAAAATAAATGAAAATCGTCTGCGCTATATCGTTTGAATGCTTTAACTAAACCTTCTAACGGAATGAAAACAAAATCCATTACTAAGGCAACGATTTCTTTTTCTTTTTCTTTATTTTCCTTAAATAAAATTTTTAGAAAAGGCTTTCCGTGTCGTACGTTAAGTCTATGAAAAGAGAATATGTCAAAAATGGCACTTGCATTTATAATACTTTAAGGCATAGTGTCACACTATTACCAAACGGGATATAGTTGTGAGACATATTGTCTCACTTTGTGCTGGTTTTTCTGTTAAAAAAGACATTCTGTTCGAAATTGTAACAGGGCATTATTCATAGGGAAACCTATGCACTTTATACGAAGGGTAGCAAAATAACATTGGTAGACAGCGAAATATATTCAGAATTCAATGACAGTGTACCACCCATTGTGTTCACATAACTTTTTAAAAGTTCTGGTAGGATTACCTAATATGCAGAGTTTCTGAGAAAGTTCGTGAGCACTCTAGTATCTTTATAAAGAAAGGCCAATTAGTGTATACGTTAGATCAATTTATGGTAAAGTGATCATTCCAGTAAAAGTGATTACAGTATCCGTAGCAAAGAATTAAAAAAGTTAGGCTAACGGAATTGGCAACAGAACGATGTAGACATAAAATATAATCTCAAAGATAGTAAAGGGGACGGGGGGATTCGGGAATTGAACCTTGGATCGTTGAAGTGACCAGTCGACAATCTACCGTCGAGCTTCTGGTACTGAGCTACATTTTCTTACTGGACTCTAAACGCCATATCTAAGAGTCCACTGAATACGTACTGGTTGTACTAGGGTCACTTTCAGATCTCCGACAACCTTGCACTAGCCTGCAAGGCCTATTTTTTCGGGCACCATTGTAAAGTTCTTTGATGTCCCAACCGGGAATTGAACCCTTTATTTTCGACCTAGCCAACTAGCTTTATTGTTGAGTTACTAGGACGAAATTGCAAACTCTTATAACCAAAGTGAGCTCTGAGAGATCTACAGCATTATCTAATTAATATGACTCGTCATCAAGAACTTACAACAAGCGTATGTGGAAGAAAATAATTACTGGCCAAACTTCATGCATTGGACGAGTACTGTGCTGTTAGCAATCCTGCGGAGTAAGTCGATTTACATTTATCACACTTCAGAAGCTCACCAAAGCCGGAAGCATAATCCTTCAGCAATCTTACCCAGCTCGGTTTGTATTATCATTTTAGGAAGTGTTATTTAAATAATTATGGGTAGGTGTACTCCACGGAACAGCTGTAATTATTCTAGAAAAGGTGGTTGGTAGTAACTTAGATGACCCGCTGACAAATTTACACAGATTGCTTGATCTCGCCTGTGATGATTTTACTTCATGCCTGAGTTAACATTCATTAGAAATTGCTTACATGAGATTGGGACGTTCGACATGATGAGAACCATAATATGAAACGTTGTGTATGGTTCTAACCAGAAGCATTTGGCGAGCAAGGTTGCCAAATTATCATTGCGTCAGTGCGTTTACAAAAGCGTCAATGAGCAAGAAGAGTGCAT